>PHFE01000107.1:2314721-2383407 GCA_002796755.1 Paracorniculantispora psalliotae
CTTGACAGAGGAGTGAGACGTGTCAACGTTGACGGTGCGACCACCAAGACGCTGCATGGCAGCATCGAAGGAAACGGACGTTCTAGTGGAAGGCTCGTAGAAGAGGTTGCACAGAACGCGGCCATTGAGGATGTTGAGAACACCCTCACGCTGGACACCAAGTCTCAGCTCCTGGGCCACGGTAAACAGAAGATGCAGATCCGAGCGCGAGTACTGCTTGACCGAGAGAACGTGTGAGTTTCTAAAGGACGAAGGCTGTGACAGGAGCTTCTGCAGAGAAGAGCTCGTAGAAGCTTGGAGCTGCAGAGGCAGACCGAAGTCGTCGATAGTTCCACGGGGACCTTGGGCAGGGAGAGCGTGAGGAGAGGTCAGTCCGCGAAGGCGGTCCAGAGGGCGGGGGGTGCCGAAAGCAGCCTGCTGGCGGGCCTTGGGGCTCTCCAGCGAGGTGGTAGCAGCGGTCGGCTTCATGGCAGGAGTCTGAGGAGCCATCATGTGCGAAGACATATCCTTGCCGGTAGAAGGAATGTTGAGAGCCTCACCGTCCAGGCAGAGAGTAGCGTTCTGGAAAGTGACTCGGCGAACTGAGCCATGCAGACGACGACCTTCCAGGGGAGACCAGAAGGAGCCCTTGGCAACCTCGAACGAGCGGTCGACCTCAACCTCAACAGAGGTGCCGGCTTGCTCGTGGAGCTCAAAGATCTCCTTGGGGTTGGTGTACAGACGAGCCTTGATGTCGTCAACGGTGAGCTTGCCCTCGGTGACGGCGGTGAGCAGCAGAGGAAGCGCCTCAGCAATGCCCATAGAAGGATCGCCCTTGTGGCCCAGCGAGGTAGCAAGCTGATAAGGCAGGCTACCAATGGAGAATACGTCAATCGTCTCCAAGTTCTCCCAAAGAGCCGCCTGGTCCTCAGCAGTAGGCAGGAAGTCGGCAGTAGGGAAATCGGCCTGGGAGAGGCACAGGGAGTAGATGGAGACATCGCAAGTGACCTGGAGACCCTTGGCCTTGCTGAGAGCAATCAGGCGGATGTCGTCCTTGGTGGACACAGACGTAACGTGAATGCGTCTGTTGTGAAGGCTTGCAAGCAGCAGGATGGAAGCCAGGTCGGTGAACTTGGCATCGGTGACCATGGGCTTGTTGGTGGGCCAGGCCTCAAAGTGGGCAGTCACAGCAGCGACCTTGCTAATGTTGCCAGAGAGGTGGTTGAAGGGGATGAAGAGCGAGCCAACTTCGCCAGTGACAGTGCTGATCTGCTCAGCATTGTTGCTGGTAGCAGTGATGGAGAAGTTGTAATCGCAGTGTCCGCCAGCGGCACTGTTCTGCTGAGCAACCTTGAGCGTGATGGCGTCGGTGATGGAGCCCTCAACACCAAGAGGCATAAGGCGAATCATGCTGAAACCAGCGGCAATGGAAGCCTTGGTAACGGTCTGGATATCAGAGCTGTTGGGAGAGACAATGCCAGGAACAAAGGCGGCAATGTTGATGAGACCGGGAAGAATGACAGTCTGGTGGCTGGTCTGGAAATCGCGCTTAGAGACAGAGAGCTCGAAAGAGCGGGCAATGGCTTCAATGAGAATCTTGGCGTTCTTGACATTGGTGACCAGAGGAACCTGGTAGTCGACAGCCATACGACGAGTCTGGTAACCCTTGCTGACGTAGTTGGCAGGACGGCGGTACTTGTTGCTGGAAGGCAAGTTGATGTACAGGTCAATCATGTTGTTGGCAAGATGCTGGGAGAGGGAGAACTCGGAGTTTCTGTCCTCGTCGTTGCCAAGAACCTCGAGGAACTGGACGGGGACACCGTGCTCCTGGAGGAAATCAGCAGTACCAGCAGTGGCAAACAGTTTGTAGCCGAGACGCTGGAGCTTCTGCACAGAAGGCAGCATTTCCTTCTTGTCCTTGTAGGAACCCATGGAAAGGAGAATGTTTCTCTTGGGGATCTTGAAGCCAGTGGAGAGCAGGGCCTTGAGATAGGCTTCGTTCTTGTCAACACCGAAGCAAGCAACCTCACCAGTGGAAGCCATCTCAACACCGAGAACGGGATCGGCACCAGAGAGACGGGAGAAACTGAACTGAGGAACCTTGACACCGACGCAGTTGGGGGCAAGGTCGGTAGGAGGGTACTCCTGGAAGGGCTGGCCGGTAATAGCCTTGGTAGCCATCTCAATCAGATCGACACCCATAACCTTGGAGACGAAGGGGAAAGAGCGCGATGCACGAACGTTGCACTCAATGACCTTGATGTCGTTATCCTTGGCAATGAACTGGATGTTGAAGGGACCGGTCACGTTCAGAGCGGCACCAATCTTGCGGGTGGCGTCCTCAATGCGAGCAATGGTGGTGGGCTCAAGATCCTGAGGAGGCAAGATGAGAGTGGCGTCACCAGAGTGAACACCAGCGTTCTCAACGTGCTCGGAGATGAAGTGACCGACAACGATACCGTCCTTGGCAACGGCATCCATCTCGATTTCCTTGGCATTCTCAATGTACTTGGTAATGACAACGGGGTGTTCGCGAGAGACCTCAACAGCCTGGGCGAGGTACGACTCCAGATCCTTCTCAGAGTAGACAGTGTTCATGGCAGCGCCAGAAAGCACGTAAGAAGGACGGACAAGGACGGGGTACGAGACCTTGTCGCAGAAAGCCTTGGCTTCGGAGAAGCTGGTAAGCTCCTTCCAGGTAGGCTGGTCGACACCAATGCGATCCAGCATGCGAGAGAACTTGTATCTGTTCTCGGCATTGTCAATCATTTCAGGCGAGGTACCCAGAATCTTGACACCGGCGCGGAAGAGAGGCAGAGCGATGTTGTTGGGGGTCTGACCACCCATGGCACCCAGGACACCAGAAGCGTTCTCAAGACCATAAATGTCCAGAACAGTCTCCTGGTTAATGTTCTCAAAGTAAAGCTTGTCGGCCTCGTCGTAATCGGTCGATACGGTCTCGGGGTTGTAATTGACCATGACTGTCTTGAAGCCACTGGCGCGCAGAGTGCGGATAGCGCGAACAGAGCACCAATCGAACTCGACCGAGGAACCGATTCTGTAGACACCAGAACCAAGAACCATGATGCCGTGATCGTCAAAGCTGACGTCATGCTCAGAGGCATTGTATGTGAGGTAGAGGTAGTTGGTAAAGGCAGGGAACTCGGCAGCAACGGTATCAATCTGCTTGACGAAGGGGTGGATACCGGCATCGAGACGCAGTCTGCGGATGGCCATCTCGTTGGAGCTGACAAACTTGGCAACCTGAGAATCGGAGAAACCAAGTCGCTTGGCCTGGAGAAGCATAGACGGTGCCTTGGCAATGTCAGCAGCAGTAAACTGGGACATTTGCTTGCCAAAGTCGCTGAGGCCCTTGAGCTTGCGGAGGAACCACTTGTCGATGTTGGTAAGCTCCCAGATCTTGTCAACAGTGTAGCCCTGGTGCATGGCGTTGGCAATGGCAAAGAGACGCTGATCAGAGGGAGTCTGGAGCTCATCGTCAATAGCCATGAGCGCCTTGGTCTCGTTGAAACCAAGGTTGTGGAAGTCAATGGAGCGGATAGCCTTCTGGATAGCCTCCTCGAAGGTGCGACCAATGCTCATGACCTCACCAACACTCTTCATCGAAGAGCCGAGCTGGGTAGAGACGCGGGTAAACTTCTTCAAGTCCCAACGGGGCATCTTGACAACGACGTAGTCGAGAGAAGGCTCGAAGCAGGCGCAGGTAACCTTGGTGACGGAGTTCTTGATCTCCTTGAGAGGGATGCCTAGACCAAGCTTGGCAGCAATAAAGGCCAGAGGGTAACCAGTGGCCTTGGAGGCGAGAGCAGACGAACGCGACAGACGAGCGTTGACCTCGATAATGCAGTACTCTCTAGAGAAGGGGTTGAGCGCGTACTGAATGTTGCACTCACCAACAACGCCAAGGTGACGAATGACGTTGACGGCAGTGGTGCGCAGCATGTTGTAGTCCTCGTCAGAGAGGGTCTGCGAGGGGGCGACAACAATAGAGTCACCGGTGTGAATACCGAGAGGATCAAAGTTCTCCATGTTGCAGACAGTGATACAGTTGTCCTGGGCATCACGAACAACCTCGTATTCAATTTCCTTCCAGCCCTTCATACTGCGCTCAACCAGAACCTGGGGACTGGCAGCAAAGGCCTTCTGGCAGAGCTCAAGAAGCTCCTTTTCATTGTTGGCGAAACCACTGCCAAGACCACCAAGAGCGTAGGCAGCACGAACAATGACAGGGAAGCCAATGTCCTTGACGGCAGCCATGGCCTCCTCAACGCTGTTGGCCGAGGCAGACTTGGCGCACTTCTCGCCAATAGATTCCATGCTGCGAGCGAAAAGCTCACGATCTTCGGTAGTGATGATGGTGTCAATAGGGGTACCGAGGACCTTGACGCCGAGGCTCTCAAACTCATCCTTGAGCTGGATACCGACCTGCAGAGCAGTCTGGCCACCGAATGTGCAGTAAATGGCGTCAGGGCGCTCGTACTTGATGACCTTGCGGACGAATTCGGCATTGACAGGCAGGAAGTAGACCTTGTCAGCCAGACCCTTGGAGGTCTGGATAGTGGCGATGTTAGGGTTGATGAGGACGGTGTAAATGCCCTCTTCCTTCAGAGCCTTGATAGCCTGGCTACCAGAGTAATCAAATTCACCAGCCTGACCAATGCTCAGACCGCCGGAACCGAGAACAAGAACCTTCTTGACGGAAACACGGGGGTGGAGTCTCTCGTTCTCCTCAATGGAGCCGCCAGGGAAGCTGACGGGGGCCTGCAGGAGAGAGGGAGTCTCGGCGCAGCTGGCCATTGTGTTGATGAAGACGTCAAAGAGGAACTCGGTGTCGCGAGGACCAGGAGTGCTCTCGGGGTGGAACTGGACACTGAAGTAGGGCTTGCTGACGTGCATGATACCCTCGTTGCTACCGTCGTTGGCGTTGACGAAGAGCTCTTTCCAGTCGGCGGGCAGAGTTTCGGCATCGACGGCGAAACCGTGGTTCTGAGAAGTGATGTGGCACTTGCCCGAGACGAGACTCGTGCAAGGAATGTTGTGGCCTCTGTTACCAAACTTCATCTTCTTGGTAGCGGCACCGGAAGCGCGGGCCAGGAGCTGGTGACCCAGGCAGATACCGAAAACTGGCGTCTTGTTCTTTTGCATGACGGCGGAGATGTTCTTGACGGTGGTCTCCAGGACAGCGGGGTCACCAGGACCGTTGGAGATGAAGAGACCATCGTACTCTTCGCCAGCGGCCTTGGTCAGGTCGTAGTCCCAAGGGCAGACAAGGACCTCGACACCGCGCTTAAGGAAGCAGCGCAGCTGGTTGTACTTCATACCGACATCGACGCACAGAACGCGAATGGCGCGGCCGGAGGGGTGCTTGCGAACCGACGAAGAGGGGGGCTTGTAGAGCTTGGGAGCCTTGATGGAGACTGAAATTGCGGTTAGTACGAGGATTTCGGAGACATGTTAGAGATGGAGAAAACGTACCCTGAGCAACCAGGTTATCGGCGTTGGGGTTGGACCACTCAATCTTCTCAAAGGCATCAAGAGTGGTGTGGGTGCGCTCGTCGCTGGCAGTGCCATTGGTGGTGGCGGGAAGCTCGAGGCGCATCTTTCCGAGCAAGCTACCCTTTTCGCGGATCTTCTTGGTCAGAGCACGAGTGTCGACACCGTACATGGCAGGAACACCCTGCTCCTTGAGCCAGGAGCCGAGGGAGGACTGGGCGAGGAAGTGGGAGTAGTCCTCGCCGCAGTACGAGGCAACAACCAGACCAGCGACGTGGATCTGGGACGACTCGAAGTGGGCGGGCAGATCGCCGAGGAGCTCGTCGACGGTCTCGCGCGAGGGAACACCGTAGTTACCGACCAGAGGGAAGGTAATGACGAGGATCTGTCCGCGGTATGAGGGGTCGGTGACCGACTCTGGGTAGCCAACCATGCCGGTCTGGAAGACGAGCTCACCGGCAATGGTCTTCTTGGCACCGAAGCTGTAGCCCTGGTAGGCGGAGCCATCCTCAATCTCGAGGCAGACCAGGCCGTCGTCCTCGCAGCCGTTGAAGCGGGCGGTGGCGGGCGCCGTGATCCTGACGGACATTTTTATGGAATTTGTTGGTTGCGTAGCGGCGGATTGCCTGAAGGGGAGAAGAAAGAGATAGAGAGGGTATAAAGAAGCAGCAATTGAGAAGCCGAAGCCCTGCTCAACAAACAATTGGCGGATTGGAGGGGTTTCGGAAGCTGCAGCAGGTGGGAGCTAGCGACAGCAGGCAAGACGACTCGTTTCCAGAGGTCCTTCGAGCAAGTCAGTTAGCTACCTCGCTATCATCTGCCACGACGAGAGGAGGAGAGGTGTCGTATGGAGGCGAGATGTGTATTGAACAAGATAAAAGAAAGAGAGGAAGAGAAGAAGAGAGGCGATGGCGGGCCAGTTGAACTTTTTTTTTTTTTGCTCCCCCACCAGCAGCACCACCACCACCAGTTGCGGTCTGCGGATGCTCTGGTTTTGGCCTACCAATGGCCCCTCCTTCGGTAGCCGTCGACGTGGGCTGTGCGAGCGGTGATTGGTCAATTGTAGAGTAACAGAGCGTCGACCCACTTGAGCCTCCACCAGCTTGGTTCTGCAACCCTGCAGGCTGCAAGGTCCGTCCTGCACTGGCTGGTGCTGGTGCTGGTACGAGAAGGGACCAAGGGTTCGAGGTGCAAGATGAGTTTTAATTTTATCTACAGGGTATATAGGTATATAAATAGACCGTCATCAGATGTGCGTGTATGGAGATGCGTTCCATTGGCTTGTTGGGACGGACAATGGTTTGGGGCAGAATCTTGATGTGCCGACGCAGGGAAAAAAAATTAAAGTGTGATTGACTCGTAGTTTGTACCTGCTCGTCCTGACTCCTCCCGTACCTCAAGTAGCTCCAAGCCAGAAGCGTCCAGGGCGTGCCGTTACATAACAGGTCAGATCTTGCAGTGGCTAGCCTGCTGCAGGTTCGGTCGGCTGAACCAGGCTAACTGGATAAACCTGGCAGTACCCCAGCCGGCGCAAAAGGCGACACCGCCTGGAGCTCCAGTTGGAGGTTGGGGTACGAGCTGAGTTGAGGATTTTCGGATGCAGATACCTCGTTGAGAGTCGCGAGTCCCGCACGAGTGAATGTCTCGAGACGGCAGGAATAGATGGAAGAAGCATGCAGTATCCGTAGATGCATGTACAGTATATGCACGCACAGTAGACGCGGTGGCTCGCACTGGTCTGGTACTGTAGTGGGAATAGTCAGTGAGCGTCTTGTGCGTCTCTACCCGGCAGTAGACGTGGAAATGCACAGAAAAATGTAGTCTGCGGGATATAATCATCTGCAACCAGTCTAAAGTTACGGTATCTTCAGCCAGGCACAAGGTGATAAACACTAGTATTTGCAAATATCTACAACGTCCACAAATACACATCAATACCGCGGTGCATGGATTTTCACTAGTATTTTGACGTACCTTTTGCGTACGCCCTAGTTAGTAGATAAAGTGACTTACTGGAGCCTTACCGCACTCAAAGGGATGGTTTTAAGTGCGCGACGGGGTCTTACATAAGAAGACTGTCGAATATGTCTCATACATATTAAAACGAGCGATTAATCAGAGGCATTCCACTAACAAAGCCACGGCGCCATTATTATAAGCTATCCAACAAAGAGTGAGCCGACTATAAGCCAAAGACACGTCTATAATGGCAGCTTGCCGCATAGTTGTTATGTGCTCTGGAAATGGCTCCAACCTCCAAGCCATTCTCGATGCTTGTGCGTCGGGCACCATACCAAACGCGTCTGTGGTCAAGGTTTTCATCAACAGGAAGAAGGCCTTTGCGGCCACGCGCGCCGCACAAGCCGGCATTCCGTGTGAATACTTCAACCTCATCAGCCATGGGTATCATGCACTGGGCGAGAAAGATGCTCACAAACTGAAAGAAGCTCGGTCTCATTATGACAGGGATATCGCAAACAAAGTTCTCCAGGAGAAAGCTGACCTGGTTGTGTTGCCGGGTTGGATGTACATTTTTAGCCCAGCCTTTCTCGAACCGATAGATGCAGCTGGCATACCCGTGATCAATCTTCATCCCGCACTGCCAGGTAAGTCGATTCACTTCGAACATATCGGAGGAACTAATCCAGACGCGCTCGCAGCAAATTTCGCTATTACTAATGCTAAATGTTAGGCCAATATGACGGAATCAATGCCATTGCTCGTGCTCATGCGGACTGCTTGGCTGGAAAGCTGGCGGTGGGCTATACTGGCGTCATGGCACACTATGTTGTTGATGAGGTTGATAAAGGCCCTCCAATTCTGGTCCAGAAAGTGCCGTGCAGCCCGAAAGATAGCCTTGACGACCTAGAGAAGCGAATCCACCTCGCTGAGCACGACGTGCTCGTGCAGGCTATTGCGCAACTAGTCCAGCCAGTTTAGCGAACAAGACAAAATGACGAGGTAGGCCGAACCTGCAAACTGGTTATTGAGTGAGCATGTGAATTCACTTCCAATTTGCGCGGCAAGCCAGCGCCTTAGGCCCGGTAGGTTACTCATGGCTCATCCTCAGAGGCAATATTTACGGCCTAGACGGAACAGCCTAAATCCGGTGCTCGAAGTATACAGCATAAGTCGGGCTCCAATTCACACTGTAGTAGAAGGCCATTTAGTCTATAACTATATACATCAAAATAACAAAAACGGGCTTCCATTCAAGCTTCTGTCTCTCTTCGCAGCCACAAGCCTGCCAAAGGAAAAAAAAAGGAAAGTGGAGAGCAGATAAGGCCGGCTTGCAGAGGAGCCAATCACAGACGCTCCAATTTTATGAGCAGCGCTGCGAGCAGCAAAAAAAAAAAACTCGCCGATACCGTCCGGCCGCCCAAGCTTGGTCTAGCAGGGTCAAGAGTCATTCCTCAGCGGCGCCTTTACCACTGCCGACAGCTTGTAGTGGGTGCGCTAGGCCCTGTGGCTTGTCCAGTCTGCTGGTAAACCAGTGTATTGCTCTCTGCGGGCGCTCTGCACCAAAAAGTATCTTACCTATGGCTCACAGCAGTAATTGATTATCAAACTTTTTGTTCTGATTTTCTCTTTCTTTCAGTGTTGGCTTTCTCAACTCAATTCATTCGGGCCTCTCTCTGTGCTGCTTCTTCCCAGTACCCCATTCCCCAGGCCCTCCGAATCTGGCTGCTGCTGCCCATCTGCTAATTAAGCGGCCTGCCAAATACCGCTCGACCAGTCGGAGACCTCCCCATACCCGCCTTTAGCCTCTGGGTAAGCTCCTCCTCCACTCGCCGGTCTCGGGCATCTCACAGTCATTGTCACGCACTACCTAAACTTCCCTGCGCTGGTACTTGTTGCTCGCGAGACACTTTTTCTCCTTCATCTTGCAGAACAATTTAATCATCCGCCTCTGCGATTCACTTCGAGACGGCGTCAACAAACATTCTTTCCATCCATATCAATTGATTGCGAGCACTGCAATCTTTTTTTCTGCCGTCCCATTCCTCACATCACGTCGACAGCGGCCGCAGCCCTCGGTACGTTCGCCCATCGTCAGCCGCCTGCATACACCGCTCGCACGCATCATTTCCCAAACAACGCAAAAAAACTAACCGCCGACTCTCCTCATCAGATTGCGCGGCCTCGAGCAAGATTCCCCCGACCCCTTTGCGTCGCCCTCAGATTATGAACAAGACCCCTCCTTCGAAACAGATCTGGAACCCGGCTTTCAAGCAAATCTAAACGCTTTCGCCCAACATGTTTGCCCGCCTGACAAGCCATGTTGCCAAGCCGGCCGCCCGTATGGCGATGCCGGCTCGCAGCACCAAGTTCATGACGGTCCGAGTCCAATTCCTCTCTACTGCTCGCAAAGCCAAAGCTGCCGGAACCACCCCGGTCGCCTCCTTGCCTGCCACCTTTACCATCCGCGTATGTTTTTTCTGTCCTCCGGTCAATCTCCCGTCGCTTCATTTCGCTAACCCTTTCTCCTCTAGGACGGTCCCGTTTTCCGTGGAAAAGCCTTTGGCGCCAATGCTAACATCTCTGGCGAGGCTGTCTTTACCACGTCCCTCGTCGGATACCCCGAGTCCATGTCTGACCCGTCGTACCGCGGCCAGATTCTCGTCTTCACCCAGCCCTTGATCGGCAACTACGGTGTTCCCTCGAAAGAGCGCGACGAGTACAACCTGCTCAAGTACTTTGAGTCCCCCCACATCCAGTGCGCGGGTGTTGTCGTCTCCGACGTTGCCCTCGACTACAGCCACTGGACCGCTGTGGAGAGCCTGGGCCAGTGGTGCGCTCGTGAGGGCGTTCCCGCCATCTCCGGAGTCGATACCCGAGAAATCGTCACTTTCCTCCGAGAGCAGGGTTCTTCCCTCGCCAGAATTTCCATTGGTGACGAGTACGATGCCGACGAGGACGAAGGTTTCGTCGACCCTGGCCAGATCAACCTGGTCAAGCGCGTCAGCACCAAGGCTCCTTTCGTTGTCGAGTCGCCTGGCGCCGATCTGCACGTCGCCCTCATCGATTGCGGTGTCAAGGAAAACATTATGCGCAGTCTCGTCAGCCGTGGCGCCTCCGTCACCGTCCTGCCCTACGACTACCCCATCCACAAGGTCGCCGACCACTTTGACGGCGTCTTCATCTCCAACGGCCCCGGTGACCCTACCCATTGCCAGGAAACCGTTTACGCCCTGGCCCGCCTGATGGAGACCTCTTCCATCCCCATCATGGGTATCTGCCTCGGCCACCAGCTCCTGGCCCTCGCCGTCGGCGCCCGAACGATTAAGCTCAAGTACGGCAACCGCGCGCACAACATCCCCGCCCTCGACTTGACCACTGGCCAGTGCCACATTACCAGCCAGAACCACGGCTACGCCATTGACGCCAGCACTCTGCCCAGCGAGTTCAAGGAGTACTTTGTCAACCTGAACGACGGCAGCAACGAAGGTACGCATATCCTGTTCGCTTCAAGATGGTGAACCGAAACTAATAATTGATTTCTAGGCATGATCCACAAGACTCGCCCCATCTTCTCGACCCAGTTCCATCCCGAGGCTAAGGGTGGCCCCATGGACTCGTCGTACCTCTTCGACAAGTACCTCGAGAGCGTCCGCCAAGCCAAGAGCGCCCAGAAGGTCTACAAGGACAACCGCCCGAGCCAGTTCCTCCTCGACGTCATGAGCCGCGAGCGTGTCGGCGTTGAGCCAGAGTCTCTCGCCACTGCTGCTTAAGCGACCAAAAACGCGGCAAGGCAAAAAAAGAAGGAAGAAAGAAAAAAGGGAAACATGGAAACAGAAGCAGGAGTGCTGTGAAAAAAATACGGCGACTATTTAGGTTTGAAAATAACACTCAAAATATGGCTGTATGTTGAAACTGGCCCGTGTGGATAACGGCCGGGCGTCTATATCAAGAATTTATTCTTTTTGTGTAATATCAAACTCTAGTAAAATTCGTATGTCCGAGCTGTATACCATATTATATCAAGATTGGATTGCTCGCGTGATGTTGACATTAGACATCTAATGCCCTCTGTTCAGATCCTTCTGCCCCTCCCAAAAGAACCATGCGTTGTTCCTTTATCAGGCGAGATCTCGTATCATCTGCCGTCTAGAAGCAAAAAAAATCACAAATCAAAAATAGAAACCAAATTCATCATAGTTTCCCCTCCACCCTTGCCTTGTTGGCAGAAACCAAAACGCCCCATATCCTGTAAAACACCATAAAACATCAAGACCAAGAATATAACGACAGTTGAAAAAAAAAAAAACTGTCTCATCCAACCCTTTAATGGCGGCGATCGCGGTCACGATCCCGACCACGGTCATCATCCCATCGTCGTCCACCACCACCACCGCCACCACCTCCCGAAAACCCTGGAAGGTAGCGATCACCCTGCAGCCGTCCACCGCCACCGCCGCCGCTGCCGATACCACCACGGCGTCCTCGCCCTCCTCCTCCGCGGCCGCCGCCAAAGTTCCCTCCGCCGCCTCGCCCACCACCACGACCGCCGCGTTCGCGGTGCGGCGGCCGGATGCCCTCAAAGACCTCCTTGCCGCGGTCCACGAAGCCGTCGCCCTCCTCAAACGAGTAGCGGTTGATCTCGCGGCCGAGCACGCGCCGCGCGTCCTTGGTGTAAAACGAGCGCATGTTGGCCACGCGGCGGTCGGCGAGCGCCGCCGACACGAGCTGGAAGCTGATGGCCGGGCGGGCGCGCGTGCGCTGGAGTTCGTGGTCGAGCTCGCTGGGCGGCGGCGGCATGTTACGCGGTTGCTGTCGGGTGTCGTTGCCGCGATGACGAGAGGGAGGCGGGGGTGAGTCGGCACGACGACCGTCGCGCTCGCGCTCGCTTCTAGGACCGGTGGGCGGCACGAGGTCGGCGGCGGCGGCGCCGGCCTGTTTGAGCAGACCCGACGGTGGCGGCGGACCAGGACGCGAGGACGACGGCGCGCCGGCCTGCTGTAGGCGGGCCTCGACGACACCATCCGCGCCGCTGGTGTAGATGACCTCCCAGCGCGTCGTCGACCGGCCGGGCCGTCCTCCGGGGCCGCCGCGACCGCCGTCGCCTTCCTCCATGGCGATCCAGTCGGCGACCTTGTCCGGGGGCACAAAGTCGACGCTGAGGACCTTGCGGTTGCTCTCGTTGGGCCAGACGCGGTTGTGCAGCTGGGCGCGCACGCGCGCGGCGGCCCGCGTCGACGACAGCACGACAAAGGCGTGCGTGCGAATCTGGTCGAGGTGGAAGCGCACAATCACATCGTCGGGGGCGGATGCTTGGCCGGGCGCCGCGGCCAACTCGCATACGTACGCCTGGACGTCGCCGGGCCGCAGCGGACGCATGAGGTTGGCAATGTACAGCGCTGAGGTGGCGGGATGCAGCGCGGGCGTGACGCTCTGGTCAATGTCCATTTCGTCGCTGGCCATGGAAGTGACTGGCTCGGGTGCTTGTGTAGTAGTAGTAGGGGGAGGAGGAGGGGCAGAAGTGGATGGAAGAGCCTCAGATGATTCTTCGTTTGATATCGCTGCGGCGGGGGCTGGTTGCTCCGTTTGCTCAACCTCCATGGCGGCTGGGCCGTCAGCTGGCACCGTCCCGTTTGCTGATGCGGCAGCTGCATGCTCTTCTTCTTGTAGCTCATGTGCTGGGAGTGCTCGGGCTCGTTTCGCAGCAATCTCTTCCTCGCTGGGTGAAGGTGTTGCGGATTTGCGTTTGCGCTTCTGCGATTCGTCGGGAGGCGTTTCCGTCGTTGGCGCCGTTTGCTGCTCGACTGTTTCGGGCTTTTCTTCGGTAATCGCATCGATCGGCTCTTGAGGTGCGTCCATCGGAGCGTCCTCCGGTTTCGATTCTGGTGTTTCTGCAGTTGTTGTCTCTGGCACGGCCTCTTCTGCTGTTGGCTCTTCCGCCTGAGTGGCGGCTTCGTCCACTGGCGGCGCCGGTTCAGTTTCGTCTTCTTCTGCCATCGGCTGGTCTTTGGTGGGCGATGTTTCGGCGTCCGCCTCGTCCAGTCGCGCGACAAGTTCTGCCTTTAATCCATGCTGCGGAAGATCGCGTCGCTTGAGCTCGGCTTTGAGGTCAACGACTTTGAGCTTGGCCCAGTCGGCCATGTTGGGCAATGTGGTGTTCGAAATGCGGTTACTGTCGTTTCAGGGGCGCATGAGGGCGCAGAAATTGCCAAATGCACGAATTGAGCAATATGATCAAGACTGTCGATAGTAAAGTGTAAACAGGGTGTCGATGAGCTGTTGCCTGCTGGTTGGCGCGGTTTGCGCAAAGATGCGAATGCGATTTGCGTTTGCGCGAGTGGAGGAGAGCGTACGAGATAGGTAGGTAAGGAAGGAAAATGTACGTGATATCAACACTTTATCGCAAATAGCGTTTTCAGCGTACAATGTCCGCGACGAAAGAAAAAAACGAGCGCGTTCGACTTGATCAAGGGAAAGGGCGACGCTTTTGTGCTGCTTGACAAGCTTTTAGCTAATCGCGACGCGATTGGGCCAAGCTTGGGGCTTTAATATGGGATGAGTTTACAGGGGACCACAGGTTTTGGGCCGCTAGAAGGCTGGCTCCACGCGAAAGTGGGCGATCGGACTCGGGAGTTGTGGTGGTCTGAAGCTGGGAGCATTTCAAATGAGGAGTTAAGGAGATGAAAAAAAGACATGCAAGTTTGACCGCATTTTATTTACTGCCCATAGATATTCGTGCAGTGATACACGTACAAGTCTTCGTCCAATGTTGAGTCACGGTGGCAGCTGGCGAGCACACGACTCCGCACCTGGCAGCTCATCGGTGGGGCTATGAACGCATGCATCAGACAACTCACGAGGGGGTGGACAGCTTTACTTGATCATACATATTGCTCTCAACTAACTAGTAAGAAGCACGCGATAGTATTGCCACCGTGCAGGTAGATGGTAATACGACTCACACTCGACGTGGCACTCAATCTGCCACTGGCGGTATGGTCAACAGGTCTCAAGCCCAAGAAGGGTGCATAGTCCCAACAGGCTATAATACAACGAACTATACAAAAACTTAGACATCGAGACCGTCAACAACCACGCCCTTGCTCCAGTTCCACTGCATGACTCTGGAGACTTCCGCCGCACACCCGTCATCAACCAAAGCGCTGACAAGATACAAAGCCGCATCAATGCCAGCGCTGTTGCCTCCAGCCGTAATGACACGGAGGCCACCGAGGCGCATAGCAGCGCGGCGAGCAATGGACTCACGTCGGCTCGTCTCCTTGAAGGACATGCTGCCCTTGCTGCAGAAATAGTTAGCACATGGAAGCATGGAAGAGGATATGTATGGTAGCGTCGTATTTGCGAGGGTGGGGCTTACCGAGCAGTCTGAGAGGGTCGGCGTCCAGCATCGGACTTGCGACGAATGTATGGGTTCTCGTCCTCGTCGCCGAGGTCGAAGCGGAGGTTGTTGACGACGTAGCGAGCATCCTCGAGCACGTCAGTGCGCTCCTGGAGGTTGCGAGTGGCAGCATCGCTGCACTCGTTCTCAAACTTGGTCATGTAGTCGGGGTGGCAGGTGGCCGAGAGGCCGGAGAGGATGCCCTCGCGGGCAAGGAAGAGGGAACCACCCGAGATGGAGAAGACGGTGCGCTCCCGACCGGGGTCGCGCTTCTGGAGCTCGGCAAAGTCGTTGATGAGACCGAGGGGCTGGGCATCGGTCTTGAGGATCTCCTCCGAGTTGCCGCCGAGAATGACGAGAATGTCAAAGTCCTCGAGGCGGTCGTGGGCCTCCTTGAAGGTGATCTGGGAGCCGATAATGGCACCCTGGCCAGAGAGAACCTTGGGCTCATCTCCGACAATGGTAACCTCAAAGGCCTTGCTGGCTGTGGTGCGGGTGTGGGGTCAGCAAGAGTGCTGCAAACGCCACCGCAAACGTGGCTCGGGAGATGGTACTTACACTCGTCGTTGAAGTCGTGGGCGGCCGTGGTGAAGACCTTCATGGGGCCAGTAAGATCGAGGAGATCAAACTTGGGGTGCAGGGCGATGAGCACGTCAATGGGCTCATCTCCGACTGCAGAGGTCTTGTTCACACTCATTTTGGCGGTATTGTGGTTTGTGGTTGTGAAGTGAGGGGTGTGGAGAGTAGTGTGGTGTGGTCACGCGAGTCAATTGGGTAGAAACCGAGTGAAGAGGAAAAGAAGATGGAGTGTAGGAAGAAGGTAGAGTATAGAAGAGGGTATCGGTGGATGATTGATGAAGAATTGGAAGGCGTTGATGGATAGATGATGATGAAGAAGAAGAGGAGAAGAAGAGTGAGGGGAACCGGAGGAGGGGGATGATATAAGAGGCACGGAGATGAAAGGCAGAGTACAGAGTGACTTGGGGGTGCCTCAGGGCTCAATGACAAGGGCCCAAGCCCAGGTGCGCATTCTGGATCAATTACCCCGCGTTTGGCCAGTTTGCAGAAGCTAGGATGGTGGCCCGGCCAATGCCAGCGATACACGCTGCGCTGCATTCGTCTGGTTGCGTAGCAGAGGCAAAGCCAAATGCCACCCAACCCAGTCCGCAGCCCGCCCGCCAGCCAGCCACGGCGGCACTAGACCAAGACGGCGATAGTGGCCATGTTCCTCCAAGTGCTGCGACGTGCAATTTCGCAAATGAGTTGCTGCCGATCCTACTTGGATTGCCGGTCAATCAACATCAGACTGCTCCCAGAGCATCCCAGCCGTCATCAATAGCAGGCTTTCTCGAGAGTCACTTCCTTTGTCTACCACTTGCCACTCAACCACTGCAAGTCCCTTCCACTCCAACTGCCAGCCTGTCTGGCTGCCGTGGGGCCGGTCATGCGCCCTGGATGCGGGGTTTTAGGGGCTCCATTTTCCTGCGCACAGTGGGCCGACGCAAGTATTCGCTACATGGCCCGCCGCCGATGGCCACGCCTGTTCGGTGGGTACCCGCGACCTCTGACTCCCACTGCTGCCACCTCTGCCAGCACTCGCCCAGCGATCGCGCCGCCGTGACTAACGCCAGTCGGATGCTGGGTCCAGAGCTCCAGTGGGACTCTAACCTGACCTCGTCACCAAGATCGGACCACACTTGCTTGCCAGTCACCACATTGCCTGTCAGAGCTCGCGTTACACGCTGCCATATCACGGAACTTTCCAACTCTCAAATATTCATCCTTGCTGCTGCCATCAGACCACACGACCACCTCAAGCGCGGGCTCGTCTGAGCCCGCAGCAAGCGGCACTGCCAAAAAAAATCTGCAGCACGTCGCAATGGCCTCCTCCAGGTATAGCATCACCGCCTCTCCTTCTCCGCTCCCCGTTCTCTCACTCCGTTTCTTGCGCCGTCATCGCAGCTTGCTGATCGGACCCACTCGAACAGCTCCGTCAAGGACCTGTCCAAGGTCATCACGGCCTACATTGCAGAGCCTGCACTGCCGCTGCCGGACGACGTCAAGGCCGCCATTGACGCATATCTCAACAAGCACGAGACCTACGACGACGCCGTCGCCGACCGACTTCAAGAGGAACTGGTTACCATCTTTGAAAAATATGTCCGCGGTAATGTATCCGCCACTGGACCGTGGATGGCCGTGCTGCGTCGCATCCAAATGGCCTTGCAAAGCCCCGAAAAGGTGCTCTACTGGTTCGACGTCGGCCAAACCATGCTCGACAACACGCCGTTGGACAAGGCCGTCGTCAAAGAGACTATTTTTGCCATGATGAACACGGCCTTGTTGGCAGAAAAGCTGCAGGATTCTTTCGAGGGCGACTCGACATCAAACCCCATCATAGACCGGTTGCTCGCCATCTGGATAGACAACTTCTATCCTGCCCACATTGAAGGGAACAGAGCTCTAGAGCACAATGAGCAGCTTCTTAGAGAAGCCTTGGGTCAATTTGGCAGAAGAAAACCAAAGGTAAATTGAGCGGTCGCCAACTACCGAGTGCTTGCTAACAGTGCGCAGGAATTCTTTGCTTCGCTCAACAAGCTTTTTATTAAAAGCGAATATCGGAAACCGCTCTTACGATTCTTCTGTGCTTTCATACAAGGCCAGCCGCCACACTTGTACCAGATTCTCGAGACCCCGCTCTGGACAAGCCTGCTGCTTTGCTTGCAGCTTGATACGTCAACCACTGTGGTATCTGCAGCGTTGACGGCATTAATCATGCTGCTGCCGCATATGCCGAGTGATTTAGTGCCCCATCTACCGACGCTATTTAATATATACGCGCGTTTATTGTTTTGGGAGCAAGAACGATCCGGCGCCATTGAGATGCCCTCTCGAGATGCTGCTCACAAAGCAAGCTGGGAGTCATGTGTTTATGAGCCAGATGTCGAGGGCCTGGACATTGGCCACCTTGGGCAATACTTTTCTGTGCTCTACGGCCTGTATCCCATCAACTTTATGGATTACATTCGCAAACCGCAGCGCCATCTCCGCCATGCCGAAACTTCAGACTCCAGCAGTGTCGAAGTACAGCCCACGGAGATTCGCTACCATTCTGAGCAGTTTTGTAGCGTTCACGTGGTACACCCCAACTTTTATACAATGACAATCGAGTCTGAAAAGACCGATTTCACGCGATGGATGAAGTGTGAAGCAGCCGAAGTCGTCGCTGGGTGTATGGGACTACGCACGACAACGGAGGCGGATCCTTTCGCTGACCGTGCTCTGCCGCCTGTTCAGTCCGTTGACCCCATTGCGTCACCGGATATATGTGATGAGCCTCCGCGCATCACATCTGATCCGGCGCTGCTGAGCAACAACAAGGTGGACAACTGGCGCAAGACTCAGTTTTCTAGCGCAGATTCTGTGTCGAGTGACCGAACTCCTTCCATGATGCTGCGAAGAGGCTCCCAATCTAGTCAGCCTTCCAACAGAGACTCGGGCGACCCACGCACGAGACATACAGACAGCCCAACCCAATTGACGCAGTCGCCCTCTCATACCCAACTTCAAGACATGATCAAATCGAACAAGACAATCAAGTCAGGCCTACACCAATCTTTGGCCAACGACAGTGTCGCTTCGTTGGCTTTGAGTCACCCTGATTCGAATGCAGACAGATCGACAAGGGACTCAATGCTCCCGCCTGCTCTGCCACCAACTTCTGGCGCTATCCCGCCAACAACCCTGGAGGCGAGTGTCCAAGTAGTCCAGCTTCAACGGCGAGTGCTGCTTTTAGAGAACGACTTGAGCTTTGAGCGTTTCTTAAAACAGCAGCACATGACACATATTGGCGATCTCCGACGACGACAAGTCGTTGAAGCCGCAACAGAGGCCGAAACTCAGAATCTGCTCATGACAACCCGCAACTTCAAGAACCGATATGAAGAAGCCAAGAAGGCAGAGATGCAGGTGCGAAGAGAATCAGAAAAGAGTCGTGCTATGGCCAAGAAATGGGAGACAGACTTCTACAACAAGCTCAAGAATATGCGAGAGGAGTCTAAAAAGACGGCTGCAGAGGTGGAGGAGCTGCAGAAGGAACTTGCATCGTCGAAAGAAGAGTGCGGCAAACTTCGAATATTACTATGCGATGCTGAGGTCAAGGAACTCAACTGGAAGCAGCACATGCAGTCCATTGAGATTCATGGCGTGGAAATGGAGCGTCTTCGAGAGGAAGTCAATCGACTAACTTTGTCAGAGCGAGATTTCCAGGCCAAGGACCTGGAAAGGCAGGAAGCTATGACCAGAGCAGTAGAGACACAAAACAGGCTGGCGGAGCTGCAAATGAAGTTGACAGCGCAAGAAGCTGAAGTTCAACGGACCAAGAAGCTCTTCCAAAGCCAACTTGCGGCGCTGCAAGAACAGCTATCAACCTCACAAGAGGAGCGGTCGAGACCAGGTGCCAACTCAGACCTGGCGATCGAGTCGTCACTGGCGGCCAGCCGAGCGAAGCAAGCAGAGCTACAGAAGCAGTTTGATCTGCTGCAGCGCAAGTATACGAGACTACAATCGTCGCTGCTGGACATGAACTCGTCGGTACCTGCTCCCATCAACACCTCTGTAGGGGACGGCAGCGACTATCTGTCAACGTCGGCGAGCCCTGTGATGATGAGAGCGGCAGCTCACGGCTCCTCGGAAGGCACAGATGTGAATCCATACCATGTGACGCCACCGTTGGATCCCAAGATTGGAGCAGCTTTGACGGCGGTACCGAGTCCGCCGGGCCAAAGCCAAGAGGCCTCTGGGCCATCAAGGAGCCCTGATCAGAGGCATTTCGGTATGTTGTGTAATTTCACGAGGCAAAATATAGAAACTAATGTTTGTGTCTAGCAGGCTTGCACAGCCGATTGCGACGAGATGGGGGAGAAAAGAACAAGGACGATGGTAGCAGCTCATCAAGCAAGCCGAAGAAGGAAAAGAGGTCTACGTTGCGAGGAATCCGCGGCTTTGTTTAGCCGAAGGGCTAGTATGAGAAATGCATATATGACTGTACAAAGAGTGTGAAAAAAAAGGCAAAACGTTGCTCCTGTCATAGACGAGCACATGCCAGCGTCGACAGTGTATATACGGGAATGAGATGCAGAAGGACTAAGCTTGAAGGAGGGCATAAATGTGTATTTGATAGCTTGTAGGCAAATGAAACATGACATGAAATGGGCATTTTTTACAAAGACAATGGGATTTACTGTTGTCTTGGAAACCAGAAGGCTACCAAAGGAGATTAAATCCGGGCAATGCGGCCGACATGTTTTGGTGGTGAGACGCATTCCAGTGAGCGTGGTGGTGACGAGGACGCAGCGGACCGAGAGGTACGAGGTACCTACGGCTCACATCAAGCTGACAAGCGCCAAAGGCTTGTGACAGATTGTCTATGCAGAGGAAAATTTCTCAGTGCAAGCGATTTGACTGGTAACTCACGAGCCGCGTAATCAAAGAACTAACCGGAGAAAATAAAAGGAGATGCAAAAAGAGGCGCTTTGAGACGCGTCAGTCTACCAGTACATGCGTCGTTGTCAGTGGTGTGAAGTGCCAAAAAAGGTGTGGTGGAGATGAGCGGATAGAATTCTGTGGGCAAGAACAGTCTCGACTGTTTTTCTTTTTTTTGGTAACAATTTTTTCCCCAACAGAGGCTGCAGGTTGTAAGCGATGCTTTGTTTTTCTTTTTTTTTCTCCCTTTTCAGGGGAACATGGCAATGCTGGTAAGCGATTTAGACTTTCTATGTCGCTGTGCCAAGCTGTGCCCACAAGTCTCTCGAACTGCACCCGCCGGATCGCCCGAGCATTGTGGGCTTGCGTGTGGCCAGCGATTTTTTTTTTTTTTTGGCAAGGTATAACTAGGTAGAGTTTTGTTTTTGTTTGTGCCTGCAATTGCAAGGCGTACGAGAGTGAATAGCATGATGGCTGTAGGTTCAGCGACATACATGTGTAAAGAGAAGTGAAAGGATTCGCGTGAGAGGCATTGAGGCATAACTACACGTAGTAGGCATGGAAATCCTTGAGGAATTACAATGGCCATAATAGCAGAAAAGGCATATGATCACCGTTGCTGGATAGGTATCCTGAGAGTCAGTGGAAAGACAGCCGAGACAGCCATCTGCAGTGCCGGGTGGGCTGCTGGCGTGGCGTGAGCACAGTGAGTGAGTGGGCTGGGAGAGGGCGCTATGACGTGTTGAGGCTCGTATTTGTCCTCGACCAGGCTGTGCTGTCTAGTTGCAGACTCATGTAGAGATGGTGTCTGGTTGCCACAGGGGTTGCCGCTGGTATGCACGTTATGGCAAGCTGGCAGGCCAGAGACATTGTAACAATGAGTCTATTTTCTCCTCTTGTGCCGCCGAGTTTTGGTATCCTGTTGCCATGCTGACCAGCGAATGCAGACCCATGTCGTCTGTTGTTCTCACCGATGCCGGCCGAGAGAGACACTGGCATGGGGAGGCCGGTTTCAAAAATCTGACCATTTTCGTAGCGGCTAGCCTAGGAAAAATGAAACAAAACGGCAGCCAGCCAGCAGCAAATACGAAAGCCGGCGCCAACTTTAGCGGGTGAGCCCTGCAAGGTACCAAAAGTTTCAGAGCCCTTGAGGCTTGAAGGGCCTGCTTGGCTGAGTGGCGGGATACGGGCGGATCGCTGGTGGACGGATTGAGTGGGCATGGATGCGTGTGTCGAGGGGAGGCTGGTACGAGCTACATCCGCACTTGTACCTCTGTCGCCGTCCACCAACAAATTTTGGATTACATGCGGAGCACCCACTGCCAGCACGACAAGGATACCTCTGACGCTTGTACCTCGTACACCCCTGTCCGTCTGTTGCCGCTGGCCCCCGAAAACAAGGAACTCTCGATTCGGATGCTTCGCCCAGATTCCTTTTGTCACTGCCTGTCCGTCTGTCCCCGGTTCTTTTTTTATGCACCCGCCTCCCACTCGGATCCTTTCTCTCGCCTCTTTCTTCTTCCTTTTCATCTCTTGTCTGTATTGTGTATAATCGTTTTTATATCAGCAGTTTTCTTTCACTGCACACAGTCGTTGCCGTATACCTCATCGCCGCACTTGTACACATACACCCACACACCCATCTTATACACGAACAAACAGTCGCCATCACCACATACACCTAATAAGATGCCTTCCTCGAGCATCCTCGCCCTGGCCACCGCCGTGACCGGTGCCACCGCCGCCTTCACCGGCTTCAACTATGACAACAAGGGCAAGTCCCAGCAGAGCTTCGAGGCCGAGTTCAAGAACGCCCAGGGCCTCGAGGGCACCGACGGCAAGTTCAACTCGGCCCGTCTCTACACCATGATCCAGGACGGCACCGCCAGCGACCCCATCTCTGCCATTCCCGCCGCCATCAGCACCAAGACCAGCCTGCTCTTCGGTCTCTGGGCCTCGGGCGGCCAGGCTCAGTTCGACAACGAAATCTCGGCTCTCAAGAAGGCCGCCCAGCAGTACTGCGACAAGCTCGACGGCCTCGTCGCTGGCATCTCCGTCGGCAGCGAGGATCTCTACCGCGACTCCCCCATCGGCCAGGCCGCTGGTGAGAACCCCGGCGCCGGCCCTGCCCTGCTCTCCAAGTACGTCGACCAGACCCGTGACGCCGTCAAGGGCACCTGCTTCGAAAAGGCCCCCATCGGCCACGTCGACACCTGGACCGCCTACGCCAACTCGACCAACCGCGAGTTCAGCGACAAGCTCGACTGGGTCGGCATGGACGCCTACCCCTACTACGAGAACCAGAAGTCCAACGGCATCGAGAACGCCAAGGAGCTCTTCCAGGCCGCCCTCGACAACACCAACGCCGGCACCGGCAACAAGCCCCTCTGGATCACCGAGACTGGCTGGCCCGTCAGTGGCCAGTCGGAGAACAAGGCCCAGGCCAACATTGACAACGCCAAGACCTTCTGGCAGGAGGTCGGCTGCCCTCGCTTCGGCAACGTCAACCTCTGGTGGTTCACCATGCAGGATGGCGGCCCTAACCCCGGCTCCGACAAGCCCAGCTTCGGTGTCGTTGGCGGCAACACCCTGACCACCAAGCCTCTCTTCGACCTCTCCTGCAAGGGCCACGAGAACGGCGGCTCCGGCTCTTCCAGCTCTGCCTCTAGCTCCAGCCAGCAGTCCACTAGCACCCAGGCTCAGACCTCCTCCTCTGCTGCCCAGACCTCTACCACCTCGCAGCACTCCTCCGCTGAGCCCACCTCCGCTTCCTCCAGCACCTCAGTCGTCTCCAGCTCCAGCTCCGGTCCCATTGGCACCGGCGTGACGCCCCGGCCTTCCAGCAGCCAGCCCGCCGGCTCTACCGGCAACCAGGGTTCCAACACTGCTACCACCTCTCCCTCTGCCACCAACACGCCTCCCGCTGTTGGCAACTCTGCCGCCGGCCTCAACTCCTTCGTTGCTGCCGTCGCCGCCATGGTCATGGCCGTCGCCGCCTTTTAAGCAGGCCGCCTGACCTTGCCTCTGTGTACATTGTAGCCTTGCAGTACGACACTGTACGAGGCACTTTTATTTTCACAGCGCACACGCGCTTGGATTGATGAATTTGGATTAATTAGACTTGGGACCACAAAACGGAATGGTTGGATAATGCATTATTTGGATACACGGAACTACACTCATTTGCCATGATTTAAGGATAGACACGACTGCAATAAAGACTTAACATATTGCAAACCATCCTCATACATCTTTGTGAATTAAAGTTCTGTGGCTTATTAACATGCATGACAAAATCTGTGTACCAGTAATCCAGCAGCTTGGTGGACTGATCTGTGTTGTTGCCGAGCCGAGCTGTCACCCGAGAGGTCCCAATCTGGGATCTGGCTGCGTGGCCCCTGGTAGCTTTTTTTTACTCCAAGCTTAGGGTCCCCCTTGTCGCGGCACACACCCACCCTCCGCATGTTCAATCTTTCTCCAACCTTGATCAATCACTTTCAAAACTTTCTTTTGTTTAAAACTTGTTAGAAAGAAAACTAAATCGTCATCGGAAAATTATATTCTCAGCCTACAATGATGGTATTTAGCCGTCGATTGCGCATTTGGGCGCTGTGCCTGGCTGTCCTGGCCGTCTGCGTGTACGCCGCGCCGCAGAGCGTGACGGCTGCCGACGCCGCGGAGAGCTTGAGCTTGGAGCAGCTCGACGAGGAACTGCAGGTACGCGATTTAAGATGAGAGGAGTGTGGGAGGAAGGGATTGCTCAAGGCGCTGGTAAGAAGCTGAGCTTCGACGCCGCGCTGGCAGCGAGGGCGAGTGGTCGCGTGTGGGGGAGACGCGGATAGCGACAGAGAAAGCAGACGTACGAAGCAGTGGAAGATGATACGCCACGAATCTAATTACTAACCAATCCGAACCACCTACAGACCTGCCCCATTGTCCAGCATCTCAACGCCGCCAAGCAGGCGCACCACGACGCCCAGCCCTCCTCGCTCACGACGCGCATCTTTGCCGTGCTCTTCCCCGGCTCGCCCGCCGTCAACGCCCTCCTCGCGACGCTCTACATCTCCGGCCCGCCCAACTTTTTGCTCGCCCTCTGCCCGACCGACATTGACCCGGCCTCGCTGTCCGTCATGGTGGCCTTTGCCGTCGGCGGCCTGCTCGGCGACACCCTCTTCCACCTGCTGCCGGAGATCTTTGTCGGCGAGGACGAGCCCGACCGCGCGCGCTTCGTGCTCGTCGAGCCGAACCGCAACCTGGTTCTGGGTTTGGCGATCCTGGTCGGCTTCATGACGTTTGTGGCCATGGATAAAGGCCTCCGTATCGCGACGGGCGGTGCGGGCGGCGAGCATGGGCATTCGCACAGCCACGCGGTGACGGAGAAGAGTGAGGGTATGGCGACGGGCGTGGACGGCGCGGGAAGCGGAAGCGTCAAGTCGCGCAAGGGAAAGAAGGGTGGCAAGGAGGTTGCGGTTGTCGAGGAGAAGAAGGAGATTAACCCGAGTGTCAAGCTCGGCGGCTACCTGAACCTCATGTAAGTTGCTTGGAGAAGCGGTTTGGAGTGTTGCGTTTTTGCTAATCATGTGCAGCGCCGATTTCACACACAACATCACCGACGGCCTGGCCATGTCCGCCAGCTTCTACGCCTCTCCCACCATTGGCGCCACCACTACAGTCGCCGTCTTCTTCCACGAGATCCCGCACGAGGTCGGCGACTTTGCGCTGCTCGTGCAGTCGGGCTTCTCCAAGCGCGCCGCCATGGGCTCGCAGTTCATCACCGCTATCGGTGCCTTCCTCGGCACCCTCATCGGCATCGCCGTGCAGGAATTCGGCAGCCCCGGGGTGGAAGAGACGGCTGGTGGTATGCCGCGCAACGCGGGCCTCTGGGGTACGAGTTTGACTTGGGGCGACATGCTGCTGCCGTTCACGGCCGGCACGTTCCTGTACGTCGGCACCGTCGCCGTCATCCCGGAGCTGCTGGAGACGGGGCCGAACAAGATGCTGGAGCTGCGCAAGACGCTGACGCAGTTTACGGCCGTGGCGGTGGGCGCCGGTATCATGCTCTACATTTCGTGGCACGATTGAGGTGCAATATTGCCATCTGTACTGAAAAAATAGAGCACTATAGAGTTATTACAACTATTCAACAGGATAGCTGCCGTCCTTAATTGATTTGTACACGCATGTACTGAATCTGACAATCAGTACCAAGTTGAAGTGCCATGTGAATCATTGAGGGCCATCTGCTTGCGACGCCAGTGAGTCGGAGACTGCAGAGCACAGCCCCTAGAATCTAAATCAATATACACACCACCAGGCTTTTTTTAATATATTTAGAAAAAACTCTTGGCTGGACTGACAGATTGCTAACCATTTGCCGATGTTAAGGACGTCAGTGACGAGCAGCATACGCACATGTTCTTTCCTACTATTACTAAAAGGAAGAAGAGCTTTTGAATATACTATTGGTGACATCTACAATTATGTAGAGTGTATAACAAGCCGTGCTGAGCTACTTTGGCAAGGTATTTGTCTGGCAGGCCCAACAGGTGGAAACTGCCCTGAGCTTGGACTTGGGTACAAAAACATGCTGCACTTTACAGTTGTTCTCATAGCATTATAATGAGTATAACTGCGTGCTCGAAATGCCAAAGGTTTTTCAGAATCGGCATTTTTCATTTATCGATAGGCATCACTTGTAAGGACTTCTCGTAGCAAACCAGCGTATCAGACACGCATAGTGTAACACGGTCACAGGACTGCTTTTTAGTACCGAGGCAAGGTACCTAGCAAAGCCGCCTAGAAGCGCTGTGAGGACGGGTACCTTACCGTGCTCGCCTGCAGCGCCGCTAGACCGGGCACATGTCTGCGATGTCCCTCCGCTTTTACCAATGTGCTCCCTTTGCTCCAGACTGCGATCGAGCTTTCTCGCCCCATCTGCAACTCCTCATCTCTGCTTCTCGCCTCCGCCATCGCCTGAGCTTTCAAGAGCGCAACCCCACGTCTGGTCCCGTCAAGTCATGCATAGACTTTCATCATAGCCCAAAGGCCCATCCGAACCTACAGCTTCTCGGCTTAGCAACCAGCACTCCTCCAACGCAGAGCATGTGCTAAGGCTCGCCACGCCATGGCGGACGCCCACGCCCACGGCTCTCTTGAGCATCGCCGCCCACCCGTCACCCCCGACGCGCAGCATCGTCGCAGCCACGATGCTGCCGGGGAGTCGAGCAGCGCTGGCAGCCGGCAAGGCGCGGCCAGCGGCAGCAGCCACTCGGGCACCACCCCCGATCTCACGCACGAGCGTCTGATGTTGCACCAGTCGAGGCTCGCCGCCGAGCAAGCAGGCGGCGGGCCGACGCGGCAGGACACGACGAGGAGGAAGCGGCGGGATCGACCAAACGGCTCCTTTCTGCTGGACGGCGGCGGCGTCAAGCGCAGTCACAGCTCTCGCCTCCCGAAACCGACCACGGCCGCGGCGCATAATGCCCGAGCCACGACCGACTCGCTCTCCAATACCCCCGAATCCGCACGATCGATTGCCCTCCGCGAAAAAGCCATGCGAGTGGTATCCGATCCTCTCGCTGGAAAGCTCCTCACGCCATCCCCCGAGGCAGCGCACAACCTAAGCAGCGGCTCGCTAAATCACTCCTCCCCGGCGTCGTCTCAGAATAGCCATGCTGCTGCTTCTGTGGACGCTGATTCTACGCAGATTGTGAACATGGCCTTGAATCTCAGCGAATCCCGTCGCCTCGGGACTCGTCGAAATGTATCCCGTGGAGCGCCCCCAAAACTTCTGCCTCTGCCCGACTCGACCACCACCAACGACCTTCGCCAACAGCTCAAGCAGCAGCGTCGATCCTCTCGAAACATTTCCCCTCGCCCTGGGCAGAGCATGATTCCGAGACAAGTCACAGGGCTGTCAATGTCAAGCCCGCTGCACTCTAGTTTTCATGCTGGACAGGAAGACATGTATCGCTATCACTTCTCTCCGTCAACGCTCGCACGAGCCCAAAAAGCCAAGGACCAGCTCGAGCTTATGGCCCAGTACAGAAGACTTCTTGATGTATTGCCTCCATTGAAGCCAGCTCATCTACGGGTTGTGACAACCAGCCCACCAGGCTCCCCGCAAGGGGGCGCAAAAGCGTTCACATGGAGCTCAACGTCAAATCCTGTTCAGCTGGGCCGCAAGTACAACCCGCTACAGTACATTCGAAATAGGAAAGTAAGGGCTCGCGAGAGGAAGATTATCGATGGTGAACGGCAAGGTTTCGCAGAAGTCGACAGCGTCAAGTCCTGGGTAGAAAGATGTGAGAAAAACGTCGCGTTGCAGCAGCCAGAAGATGATGGCGAATGCATGGTTCCATTTTCTGGTGCCGAGGAAGCAACTGCACAGTTTGCACCAGATCTTGCAGCAAAGGCAGCTCGAACCCGTCGTCCTCGCGTGGACTGGTTTGTGGAACCTTGTGATATGATTGCCGATGCCTACTGGATTGAACAAGATCAGAATAAGGAACTGATAGAGGATCGCCATTGGCGCAGAATATTCCCTTCCAACTACGACCTATACCGCCCCATGTCGCGGGAGAATGAAGAGCCAAGGCATGGCGTTGTGCCGTTTTCGCCCGATACAGGAAATCGATTCCCGAGTCTTTCTGACCTCCATCACACACATAAAAACCACGGCTCGGACCACACACGGCAACACACCATCGACCGCGCCAGAGAGAAACTACATCACATGGCTGATCCGAGCCATTGGCATGCTCCTGATCATTTACAAGGGAAACCGCATTCCAAAAAGGACTCTGCTTCTGAATATTCGGAGAGTGAGAATGAAGCGCGCAACCGAACAATTCGGGACACACGGAGGCGGGCAGAAAGCAAGGCAGCACAACCAGCCGACATTTTGCAGAAACAAATGTTGGAGATGATTGCCAAGGAAAACAAGGACAAAGACATCTCCGAGCTCGCTGGAGTGGAGCATTTTGTACCACCTAGCATGACAAGCCCGGAGCGCAATGTGCGCTCAAAACCAAGCAGTCGTTTTCAAAGCCGCAGAAATTCATTCCTGGATGCCAACGATAATGAACCAAGAGCAGCCTTTGACAGGATGAACCTCGCTTCGCCTTCTCGCTTCCGCCTGGATGACCAGCGCGCCGACGCTCCTACTCTTCGAGCACCCAGGTCGATAGACAACGACTCATCTCTGCCTACTTCGCCAGAGCTGCGTCCCTCGAGAAAGACGACACTCGAGTCCGCGCCAATGGAATTGCCAGCTCCCTGGAGTCGTTCAGGATCACCGGCTAGAAACCAAGGGACAAAGATTCAGATATCGCCGGAAGGAAGGCTTGGCAAAGACAAAGACGCAGCTGCAGGCAGCAGAGCGGAAACAATGCCCCGAGAGCATGGCAGCCAGGTGATGCTTCCTTTTGATGTGGAACCATCACTCGCCAGAAATGCATCTGCTCCATTGGCAGGCGACACGATTAAAGGTCACCGTAGGATGGGCAGCCTTCGCAGCCGTGCTGATGACCCCAACTCTGGGCTTCGTGGCATATTCAAAGGCCCGCGCATTGATACAGTCTTGCGTGGTGGAGTGTCCCGCATCGGTGACATGCTACGCAAAAAGGATGGCTCCGGTGAGTCGCAAGAAATTGATTCCACGGATGAATCGGACAGCGAACGCAACCGAGGACGAAGACGTACCTCGATATCGCTGTCTCGCCGTCCCTCCAAAAAGGAGAAGCACAAGAAGCAAGACTCGAAGCACTTTCTCGACGTTATGCCCCAATTTCAGCACGCTCCCGGGCACCCTGGTGCTTCCACGGAAACTGATCTTCATAAATCAGCGACCTGGAGTGGCCAAGGAATTCAGAGCAACGACTCTTCGCGTGTCGATTTGCTCAAACCTACCCAAGACAAATTACGAAGCCCATCTATGTCAACATCGCCGCCACGAAAGCTTGTAGGTCACGCGGGAGAGTCTGATATTTCCGACCCTGAATCCATGAAGGGTCGTATTCCCAACGGGGTCCGCGAGACTGATCGCCGTCTCAATGCCATCCTGGGCGATTCGGCAGCACGCCGTCCGGACCGCAGCGAACGAACCAAGAGCCGCCAATGGTCTATTGCCGACCAGGGCTACCGCCCAGTCGAGCAGAGCCAGCTGTCCCGGCGCGAAATGGCGCGCATGAAGACGCTCGTGTTGAGCTCCGGCATCAAAGCGATGGAGATTAATCGACGTGCGACCGAGACGCACCGGCCCTTTGGCGATGACGCCGGCAAGACCAACAGCAGCCCCAAGCTGGCCAACATTGACTGGGCTGCCATCGCCAAGCTGTGCCCGGAGAGCAAACACCTGCACGACCAGGACGTGGCCTGTGCCGAGGCCTACCCGCTCGCGGCGCAGACGCTGGCCGGCAACATCCAGCTCTTTGGCCAGCGCTGGCAGATCTCCGCCGACAAGTTCACGTCGCACACGGGACCCGAGCTGCACCGCCGCGTAGGCGCCGTCCGGTCGCGCCTCGCCGACGACCTGGCGCCGATGACGCGCGCCGCCGTGGAAGAGGCCGACGAGGCGAGCCGCAGCCTGGCGCTCGACCAGCCGCTGCGCATCAAGCACGTCGTCGACATGATGGAGAAGATGCTCCGTAAACGCCGGCGGCGGCTGCGCTGGGTGCGCCGCGGTCTCTGGCTCAGTGTCGAGTGGCTCGTTGTCGGCTTCATGTGGTACGTTTGGTTCGTCGTCATGATTCTGCGCGTGTTCCTCGGCATTGGCAAGGGCGTCTGGCACGGTGTCAAATGGGTGCTGTGGCTGGCCTAATTTCTACATCCATCATTACTCCCCTTTTCCATTTTCTTTCTTTTCTTTTGCAAATTATTTTCCAACTTTGGCTATTATGTTCCAACAAACACACTCTTAACTTGGATTACAACCCATTTTCTTACCACCGCTCTTCATCGACTAAAGCATTTGAGAAAGCGATAACTGATACCCTGCTTTTTGGCATGCATTGCGAACTTTTTTTTTTTCCATTGTTCTTTTACACCTCCTGGCGCCTTTTTCTTGGCATATGCACGGCGACGGGAGTGTTTTGCGCATTTATATATATATTTCTCTGCGTTCCTTCTATTAGAAAGGGAGCAGCATACGTGTACTTTTCTTTCTTTTTCTGTCGGCTTTTAGCTACTTGTACTCTATACAATACCATGACATATATTCTTGTTTGTTTCAATCACGGCATGCATACTTGGTGACCGAAGGCGTAATGTGAGAAGACTGTCCTACGAATATGACAAGAAAAGCATGTAGTAAGACACGTTGTGACAAGAGATTAACAAATCATGGGGTAGCAAGATTAACTAGATAAAAAGAGCAAACATTGACCCAGCAAATGAGTGCTCTTTTCTTTCTTCTATGACGACTTCCTCTTCCGGGCTGGTCATGTAATTAAAACAAATAATAGACAAAGCAGAAAAAAAGGGATCGCGAGATGTAGACAACATAAAAACTGTGTATTTTTTCTTCTTCCCACCACACTTGATTTATTCAATTCTCTTTTTGCCCTCTTCCGCACTGAGGAAACGTGCCGTGCTGAGACCGCGCTCGTGGCGAGCCACGAAGCTGCCGAGGACGGCGTCCTTGCGCGCCTTGGAGTAGTGCTCGTTGTAGCCGTCCGTGGCAAACGGGCGCGGGTTGAGCGTGGGCCAGTTGACCTAGAGTGATACATGTCAGTAAAGTCTCTCCAAAACAAAAACAAAACGAGCGTGGTAAAATAAAAACAGAGGAGAACGTACGTAAAGCATGCCGTGGCCGAGGATAAAGTGCAGACACCAGGCGGCGACGGCGGTCCAGAAGAGAATAAAGATGCGCATAGGCAGGGCCTTGGCATCAGGATCTCGCTTGGTGAAGATGCCGATGAGGACGATAAATGCGCTGAATGCCAGCAGATACGGGATCGATTGGATCAGGAGCGGGCGTCTATCGACAAAGATGCGGCCCAGGCCGATGCCAGACTTGCCAGGCTGGTAGGCACCCAGGAAGAGGTCGAAGCTGTCCTGGCGCGGGCCGTCGAGGAAGTTGTTGAGGAAGTAACGCGTGACGCCGATGCGGCCGTCCTGGAGGGCGCCGAGCTTGGTACGCTTGCCGGTGCGGGTGACGTCCGTCTTCATGGCGCCGGTGCCCGAGTACGAGCCCGAGACGGTATCGGCGTTGTCGGCCCACAGATTGCGGAAGAGGAACTCAAAGTCGGGATCCTGGTCGCTGAAGGAGGCGCCGCGGGGCATGAGGCCGAGCTCGCTGAAGATGCGGTCGAGGACAGCGCGCGCAAACATGCTCTGGACGACGTTGGTGCGGTCGAGACAGTCCATGCAGTTGGTGCGCATGACGCTGGTCTGCAGACTGCGCGCCTCGAGCTTGTCATCGAGGCCAGCAGGCATGTTGACGCCGCGGAAATACGATTGCGTCTCGAGCTCCTGGTGCATGCGGGTGACGAGGTTGTAGGCCTTGTCCATTCTCATGCCCTTGGTTTCTGTGTGGAAATCAAAGTAGACATAGTGAATCTTGTCAAACTGATTGCGGCTGCTGCTGCTCGGGGTCACCGTGAACTTTTCGTTGGTGGCATCGCCAATGCCACCTGCTGTAGAAAGAGCGTCGCACATCTTTTCGTAGGATTCCTTGACGCTGCGCTCGCGTCCCTTGGAATTGACCAGGTTGATGAGGTAGTTGTCGCCGTAGATGCGAATCTGTTCATCGAAATGGCGGGCAGCGGAGGCGGTTGCCGCTTCGGTGCCGCGGACCTGGAGCTTGGGAGTGTACTTGAGGCTGTTGATCTCGGACCAGTATGTGGGAACGCTACCACGGGTCTGGACGTAGGACATGATTTGCATCTCCTTGCCTTCCGTGCCGCCAAGCTTGCCGCTCTGCATATCGGTACTTCCGGCAAAGCCACCCATTCCGGTGCTGGCCTCGTTGAGAATGACGACCTGCTCTGTCTCGTTGTAGTTGGCGACGTGGCCCTCTTCATCGACACCGCGGGTGAAGAATCGGGTACCGCCACGGTATCTTGATCGGCGCGAGATGAGGGTGAGGCTGAGAGGCGTGCCCTTGAATTTTGTCTGCTTCATCTCAAACATGCCAAACATGCAGGGCAGGATGAAAGGGTCGATGCCGGGCTGGGAGCCGGGCTGGGCACGAGAACCGAGGTTGCGGAAGTCGATGAGGTCGGACTGGAGGAACTTGTTGTAGAAGAAGCGGTCGTCGGCGCGCATCCAGAGCGGCTTGGTGTTGTCGGCTTGGGACTGTCTCTGGAACGAGTTTGTGAGGTCGAGCGAGTAGGAGAAGTAGAGGGGAGCCTTCTTGAGGAAGGTGTCGAGCAGGCGGACAAATGTATCCTCGTCGGGGTCGTGGATCTGGCGCTCGCGCATTGGAAGGATTTCGGCGGCAAGGACCTTGTAGGCCATCTGGCCCTTGAGGCGACCGACGGGCTTGGTCTTGTTGATGATGATGACATACTTGTCTATAGGAATAGTATAGTTAGTAGGGCGGCTGGCAGGTAAAGGGCGAAGATGGGCCACGAACCGAGCTTAAGCTGAATGACGCCAAGAATACCGGCAACGCTGGAGACGCGGGTGGCACGCTTGGTTGACTGCAGAGAGGGCTCGGTCAAGCTGATATCACCGGTGGGACGGTCGAGAACCAGGGCCGGAGCATTGGGGGAGGAGGGCGAGGTGAAGGTGTAGGCATCGTTGCTAACACGCAAGTTGATGTCGCGATACGGGAACAAGGGGCCGGTGATGGGCGCCATGATAAGAGTCGGGCGTGCGGCCAGCGAGAAATTCAGGGGGCAGCAACAAAAGCGCCTCGGTCGGAGGGGATGATCGATGGAGAGGCGCGCAAGTCCCAGGCTCAGGAAATGCAGCAGAAAAGCGCTTGGAGGGCGTTGTGGCGGGTAATAAGGTGAGGTTGAGGCCAACGAGGCGAAGCTGGGAAGCTCGTGGGTAAAGGTTGCGCAATGTACCTGACGCGCAGTTGGTTGGTGTAGAGGTACATTGGGCCGCCGACAGGGCGGGCACAGCTTCCCACGGCTCAGCAACGTCACTGTTTGCCCGGCCGCTGCTGGTTGCTGCTGGCCTAAACGGGCTTAGCCGAGGGACGGGCAACTGGTAACCAGGGGAGGGGCAGTAACAGCTTGTGAAAGGGCTTGCTGTGGTAATGAAAACGCAAAGAAAGGAAAATATGATGAGTGACAAATAAATTGAGACAACAGATTCAAGCGAGCAGGAATACAAAAGCAGTGAGCAAAAAGACATGTTTGAAATAATGGCGTCGTTGAACGGAGCTATACTGGCAGAGGCTACCACGCACCAGCATGATATATGTCCGGAACGCTGGCGATTCTGGCCAATTCCCTACCCAGTAGAATATTTTAATAAATTCACTAAATTGAACAGAACTTCAGACATTGTCAAGACTTTTAGTATGCATTTTTAATCCATTATCTGGGTGAGATATCTTCTGTAGTAGACAACACTATTACCCCGCCATGCAGGTATACAACAGCAGCATTGAATGTAAAGAGACGGACCAAGACAGAAAGGAAAATGGAATGCTTGCAAAAGGCAGTTGGAAACATTAAAGAGAAGTGAAATCCACAGGCGGGTAGTCAATAACCCTCTCCCGAAAAAACTGCTATTACAAAAGCCCGCATGTGTGCAATCAGCCCTTGGTATGTCTGTTGATGTGATCCATAGATGCGGCGATTACAGATCCCCCATCGGCAATAATAAGCCTTGTTGTGTTAACGTCTCATTATATTACGTGCCAACGGTTTTATTAAGCAGCCGAGGGAAAAATGGTTCTCCCTTGCCAGCTTCCAGGCACGGAACCCCAGCTGCCAGCAGCGCGATGGCATTTGTCAGCTTGCCAACACTGAAAAACCTTGCCGAACTGGGCCGCAGCCCACTCCAAACTCCGTCGGGACGGAAGCCGTGCCCAGCGCACAAACCAATCTACATCTGCTGCATTCGTTCAGAGCCTTGCGCTTTATGAAAAGACCGCAAATGACCGCCATGTTACCGAGAATGTGCGAGTATTAGAAATGAGTTCTGCGACTCGGAAACTTTTCATCGAGCAGCCCGTCTGTGTTCACTGCCTCTGCAGCCAAGTGACCAGTCAGCTTCGTTGTCTAATTGCCCAAAGAGGAAAATTAACAGTGAAAAAGCCAGCGGTTGCTGGATAGAGCATCATCGTTCAAGACGGAACCTCGTAGTCAAGATGAAGAAGCTTGAAAGGTGTTCCGGGAACCTCTCGACCATTTCCAAGTATACAGGTCGTGGCTTGTAAATCTCAGCGATCCAGCTAGTTCCATCTTGCGTCATGTAACTAGATATGTAATCCAGCTCTTGGTAACAGGCCACCCCATAATATCGCGCCATCGTGCTGGCTCAAAGTCCGCCACGACATCTGGAGCCACCCAATCTCGAAACCCACCTCACTAGGCTCAAGCACGGAACCGCCCTGGCGCTATCATTAATAATTCGCTTCGATTCGGAAGGTCAAACGTGTGGTCCACTGCGGATTTCATCTTCTTTTCTCTGATTAATATAAAAAGGCCCTTTGCCGTTCTGTTTTGTTGCTTCTCGTCTCCTACTATTCACAGCCAACTCTCACACACACAACACCAATTCACCCCGCCTCCCCTCTACACAATGACTGCCTCCTCCACCTCCAGACTCTGGCAGCCTCTCCAGGTCGGCCGCACCAAAATCTCCCAGCGCATCGCCCTCGCGCCACTGACGCGCTTCCGCAACGACGATGACCACGTCGCCACCGACATGATGGCCCAGTACTACGCCGAGCGCGGCTCCGTCCCCGGCACGCTCCTCGTCACCGAGGCCACCGGCGTGTCGCCCGCCGCCGAGGGCCAGCCCAACCTGCCCGGCGTCCACAGCGCCGCGCAGAGCCGCGCCTGGGCCAAGGTCTACGACGCCGTCCACGCAAACGGCAGCGTCGTTTTCCAGCAGCTGTGGCACCAGGGCCGCGCCGTCGACGCAAAGTACGTCAACGGCCGCGGCTTCGCGTATAACTCGAGCTCGAATAAGATCCTACCCGGCCGCGACGTCGCGCCCGAGCCGCTGACGGAGGAGGGTATCCTCGCCGTTATTGACGACTTCCGGAAGGCGGCCCGCAACGTTGTCGACGCTGGTGCGGATGGTGTTGAGATTCACGGCGCCCACGGCTACCTCATCGACCAGTTCACGCGCGACAGCGTCAACGACCGCACCGATCGCTGGGGCGGCTCCGACGAGAACCGCGCCCGCTTCTTGCTCGAGATTATCAAGGCCGTCAGCGACGAGATTGGCGCCGACCGCACCGCGCTGCGCCTCAGCCCGTTTGCCACCTTCCAGGACGCCGTCTCCTCTGACACCTGGGCGCAGACGGGCTACATCCTTGAGCAGATCAAGGCCCGCGGCCAGAAGCTCGCGTACCTGTCGCTGGTCGAGCCCCGCGGCGACCCCGTCCTGCTCTTCATCGGGCCGCTCAAGGTCGACCCCTTTGCCAAGGGCGAGCGCTCGCTCAAGTACTTCCTCCGCCTGTGGGACAACTTCAGCCCAGTCATGGTGGCCGGTGCCTACGGTCTCGACGACGCGCAGCCCGCCCTCGACGAAGAGTACGCCGAGTGGGACGTCGTCATTGCCTATGGCCGTCCCTTCATCTCGAACCCCGATCTGGTGTTCCGCCTCAAGCACCAGATCCCGTTCACAGACTACAACAGAAAGACGTTCTACCTCCCCAAGGCGGCTTTGGGCTACATTGACTGGGCCTTTAGCGACGAGGCGATCAAGGCTGGCCTGGGTTCTGTGAAGCCCATCATTAAGCTGTAAAGGCTTGGAAAATAGACTGCATACATAATACGCATTGCCAGGAGAAGGGAGTTTGGGTGATTTTATTCTAGATTTAGATTTACAAGGACAATAAGAGATTTTTGGCATTTTACTTGCGCCATACGAGTCGTGACATGAAGTATAATCAAGGGCCATGTAAGCTGCAACAGGACCGACTGCACCACCATTTCACAGCCGCATGGACAGTGTCTTGCTGGCCTTGGTGGGAAAGGTGGGCCGGTCATGCAAACTGGTTGAGCGTCTGCCTGGAGCGCCTCGTCATCATTGTACAGATATTAACGCTGGCCAAGCAGAGATATCTACAAATAAATATGCAAAATACAACAATAAAAATGGTAATGACCGGAAACATGTTTCCTTTTGAAAAATCGACGCGGCATGACGAGGTATACGTCTCATTGCCGTCCATCACCTGACGCTGCCGTCGAGACGCTAACAAGGTGCTTCAGCAGACCCGGTACACATCTTTCAGGTACCTCGCATGGCCTGCACAGCCCTCGCAGTCACTGCCAAACACTGTACCTCCCCTGTTCTCTCCCGCTGAAGACGCCTGCAGCCAGCCCAACGCCCAGCCCACTTTACCTTGCGCTGCCGCAAGCCAACGCCACCAATCGCCTCCCAACTTTACCCTGACCTGACGTCTGCCTCTTTGAACCCAGCCCAGCGGCCTCATCCACTGACGCCTGCGCAACTCTCTCGCTCGCAACGTCCCACCGTCAACCACTACCACCACCGCCAACGCTTCCCGACCGCCGCATCTCCCTCCGCTTCCACGACTTGCGCACATCGGTCGTTCCATCTCGTCCTCTCTCTGCATCACGAATCCCGTTTCATCCGACGCCTCATACGCCTTTATCCCTTGACCGCCGGCCAAGGCCTTTTGCGTCCCTCTCTCTCTCTCTCCCGCTCTCACTCCCGCATACCCACCTCAACAACAATCATAATGGCCTCCCGAGGACCTCCCGCCCGCGGTGGCTCCAACAACCGCTTTGCCCAGTTCAAGCTGGTTCTCCTCGGTACGTACTGATGGAAGAAATATTTCTGCAAAATCAGGAAATGCTAACCGCTCGGCTGTAGGAGAATCTGCTGTCGGAAAGGTGCGACTGCGTCCCGTCTAGAAATCTGAGCTCTCCGCGTACAAATACACAGACTAACATGGCAGAATTTAGAGCTCCATCGTGCTGAGATTCGTCAAGGTAAGACTCGTTGCCGTCACCCGTCTCCGACATGCACTGACCCGAACAGGACCAATTCGACTCGTTCCGCGAATCCACCATCGGCGCCGCTTTCCTCACCCAGACCATCTCCCTCGACGAGAGTACCACTGTCAAGTTTGAAATCTGGGATACCGCCGGCCAAGAGCGCTACAAGTCTCTCGCCCCCATGTACTACCGCAACGCCAACTGCGCCGTCGTCGTCTACGACATTACACAATCCGTACGTCCTCGCTTTATGCGCCTCGGCCATGCCGGAAATCTTGCTAACCATACTTTCGCCATACAGGCCTCGCTTGACAAGGCCAAGGCCTGGGTCAAGGAGCTCCAGCGTCAAGCAAACGAAAACATCATCATCGCCCTCGCCGGCAACAAGCTCGATCTCGTCACCGAGCAGCCGGACAAGCGCGCCATCCCCACCGCCGACGCCGAAGCCTACGCAAAGGAGGCCGGTCTGCTCTTCTTCGAGACCTCGGCCAAGACGGCCGAAAACGTCCCCGATCTCTTCACCGCCATCGCCAAGAAGCTTCCCCTCGACCAGGCCGGTCCCAGACACGCCCGTCCCGGCCAACGCCCCGGCGTCAGTCTGGCCCCCGAGGGATCAAACACCAACGCTGCCGGCCCTTGCAGCTGTTAAAGCGCGCTCAGCACGTTCGACTTGAGACGTTTGGGGTGGAACATATATTGGGCCAGCAGAGACGATTGCACCACCCGGCTTCGCGGCGCGGTCACATGGCCCCCAGTAGACTAATGTCCTGAAGATCTGACAAAGGCCCTTTTATTGCTCTTTTTTTTCGTCTCCCCTGGCCTTGGGCTTGCGCAATATTCTTTCTTGGAGTCCTGGGTTTTGTCTGGAATTCGGTTGATGATTTTTATTTTCTTGGTTTATCTTAATATCGACGTTGATTTTCTGGTAGCTAGCCTGGTTTGCGCCCCCCTTGTTTTCCTAGACGGCCGTTTATCATCGACAGCCTCCGGCAAATCTGTCTGCAACGAGGTTTCCGGCGGATATGATATACGGGACGGTGGGCAGGCGGTCTCAAAGTACGTGCGTCAGTTTGTACCATCAAATCTTAATGCATAGAATATGATATGGAATGCCCATTTTGAGTGTGAACGATGTGATGAGAAAATGTACGTGATTTGCATACAACCTTGAATATATAGGCTTGGTCAACTACGTAATGCGGAAGCCAGAAGTGGTGGTTCTCACAAGCTTGTGAATGGTCCACTAGTGAGATGCTACAATGACAGCAAGGCCAACGCAAGCTGCCTCTTCAGCTACGTTATCACTGTTAAACAAATATCGGAGTTGTTCTCAAAAAACCTTCACGATTAAAATCTCGGTCTTGAAAAAATTGCAAATTTGCGCCCGTTTTACCATCTGCCGTCACTGGCTTGCATGTGTTGCGTCACTTCCCGGTTCCTGCCGTGGCGCCCCAGCCCAGTCCGCGTTAGTGCGATCCCAGCAAGCTCTCCAGGCCTTAGCCGAACTTTTGCCCTGAGCGTTTTTGTCCACCGGCGTAGCAGCAACCGGAGAACCCATCTCGCTCTTCAACCACATCCTCTCCTGTCGGCCCATTGCAATCCCCAATGTTGCGATCATCGCTCCGGTCGACGAGGCTGCTCAGCAGCCAGCCCATTGCGGCCGCTGTCGGGCGCCAATGGCCCGTCGCCGCATCGCGCCGCGCGGTTCTGCGTCAAAACGTGAGCTTCCAACCCTCTCCAGTCCCGACGACGACCGCCTACGGTGCTTCCACCGACCGAATCGACACGGCCTCGCCTGCCGACCGCCAATCCAGGCTTACCTGGCCTATGGAATGTGCTAACAATTCTTACAGAGATCTTACGCCGATGTTCCCAAGCCTCCCGTCCTGCCGACCTCCGAGACCAAGAGCTCCGAACGTGCCCCTGCGCCCGCCGAGGAGTCCATTGAGAAAAAGGTCGGCCTTGACGAGGTCCCTCTGACCCCTCCCCCGGTTCCCAAGGATATCGCCGACAAGGCCGCCGCCGTCGCCTCGGTCGCGTCCCAGGTCGCCGGCAACGGCAATGGCAGCAAGTCGACGCCGCCGCCGCCGCCGCCTCCCAAGAAGAAGGGTTTCATGGCCCGCCTCCGCCGCTTCGTCACCTCGCTGATCCTGCTCGGCGTCGTCGGCTTCGCAGGCGGCGTCTGGTACTCGCGCATCAACGACACCTTCCACGACATCTTTACCGAGTTTGTGCCTTTTGGCGAGCAGGCCGTTCTGTACCTCGAGGAGCTCGAGTTCCAGAAGAAGTTCCCCAACGCCCACCGCGCCGGCTCCGAGCGCCCTACCGCCAGCTCCGGTGAGCAGGTCCGCATCCCTGCCCAGAGCGGTGCCTCGTGGCGCGTCGCCGACAGCGGTGAGCCCGTCGGCCGTCAATCGAGCTCTACGTCCTCGTCGCGCAAGCCTGCCGCTGCCAAGAAGGAAGAGCCTGCCAAGAAGGAAGAGCCTGTCAAGAAGGAGCCTGCTCCCGTCGAGGCCAAGCCAGTCGAAGCCCGCGCTGCTCCTGTCACCAGCAGAGACGCCAAAGAATTCAAGGCCCCCGAGGTCAACGAGCCTTCTCGCTTCCCTCCCCTGGAGCCCATCGATCTGCTCGGCCTTCCTGATGCCAAGGAGCCCATCGTTCAGGACCTTGTTCGCATGCTCAATGACCTGATTCTCGTCATCAATGCCGACAATGCCCATGGCAAATACTCCACCACCATCGCCAAGGCCAAGCGCGAGGTCGGCGAGGTCGGCCAGAAGCTCAACGCCCTCAAGGCTGGTGTTGAGAAGAAGGCCGCCGGCGAGGTCAAGTCCACGATTGCCGAGTTTGACAAGGCCGCCACCGAGCTCGTAAAGAGAGTCGAGAACACCATGGTTCAGCAGGAGGCCTCGTGGCGCAAGGAATTTGAGGAGGAGATGAACAATGTTCGCGAGACATATGACAAGCGCGCCAACCTGCTGCTTGAGCGCGAGCAGAAGCTGAACGAGGAGAAGCTCCAGACTTCACTCCTTGAGCAGGCTGTTGCCCTGAAGAAGGAATTCGTCAAGGAGGTTGAGAAGCGTGTCGAGGCCGAGCGTGAAGGTCGCCTCAGCAAGCTCAACGACCTTACCTCCGCCGTGGCTGACCTCGAAAAGCTGACTGTCGGCTGGAACAACGTTCTTGACACTAACCTCAAGACTCAGCAGCTCCACGTTGCTGTCGAGGCCGTCCGTGCTAGCCTTGAGGGTGCTACCCACCCCAAGCCCTTCATTAAGGAGCTCGTCGCCCTCAAGGAAATCGCTGCCAACGACGATGTCGTCGATGCCGCCATCGCCTCTATCCACCCCTCTGCCTACCAGAAGGGTATTTCCTCCCCCTCATATCTCATTGATCGCTTCCGCCGTGTATCTGGCGAAGTCCGCAAGGCGTCTCTGCTTCCTGACGATGCCGGTGTGGCCAGCCACGCTTCCAGCTGGGCTCTGAGCCACCTCATGTTCAAGAAGCAGGGTCTTGCCGAGGGCAACGATGTAGAGAGCATCCTGACCCGCACACAGACCTTCCTCGAGGAGGGTGATCTGGACGCCGCTGCCCGTGAGATGAACGGCCTCGAGGGTTGGGCCAAGACGCTCAGCCGCGACTGGCTTGGAGAGGTTCGCAAGGTGCTTGAGGTCCAACAAGCTCTTGATGTAAGTGACTGACGTGCTGCGGTATATTTCATAAATTGCTAACACATTGCCTTTAGGTTATTGCCACGGAAGCTCGCCTGCAGAGCTTGCGTGTAGACTAAAAAATGGGAGGCATTTAAAACAATACGTCTTTTTTCTTTGTGGTGTACATTGGTTTCCAGGGAGATGCGTCTAGGAGGCACGTAGCCTGTGTATTAGATATATCAATAGACCGTCTTGAAAGTTCATCTGTATTATGTAGAGGATAGAATGTGATGTCGTAATTGCTTTGTAGAAACTTGAAAATGGATAAATGTTGTGCGCGCTGTCGTGCTGGTACATTGTTGCTGCGCGTGTGCGGATAGTTCATGGCGCCTGGCTCAGACCCACAGCTTTCAACATCCACAGTAACCTCAACCTCTTACCAACACTCAACAGCACGAGCTGCACCCCGGTTTCATGCGAATCGTTCCGAAATACACAATGTCGATCTAAACTTTTCAATTGGACCAACAGAGAAATCTCGCTCTTAAGAGCCGTGGGTGTCCGAGCGGCTCACAGCGATGAACTCGACTCAGAGCCGCCTCACTCAGCATTGCCTGCGCTGCCTCCGCGCGACCACCACACCGACCTGCGCTCCTTCTGCGCGCAACAGCACATCCTTAGCCCAGCGTCGATTACAGTGCAGGATGATCTCTTCGGCCGCCACGGGCGCGCGAGACTACGATGCCGCGCTGGCCAAGCTCAATCTGCTGGCCTCGAACCGCGCCATCACCACGCTGTTCGAAAAGCCACGGCCCGACACCGCCGCCGCAGCTACTACAACACAGCCGGCGCCCGCCAAGGATCTCAACGCGCAGGCGATCCCCGAGATGATTGAGTGGCTCCGCAGAGCGGGCTACGCGCCGCGCGACCTCGCTGCCATGCGGCACATTCACGTCGCGGGCACCAAGGGCAAGGGCTCTGTCTGTGCCTTTGCCACGTCCCTCCTCCGCACAGAGTACCGAAAGGATGACGGCTGTCGTCGACCGGTGGGCACGTACACGAGCCCGCACCTCGTCAGCCCACGAGAGCGCATCGCCATTGACGGCGCGCCCGTCAGCCAGCAGCTCTTTGCCGAGGCCTTTTGGCAGCTGTGGGAGCGCTTCACGGCGGCGGCCGTGGCCGCCGGCCAGCCGCGCGACGTTGCCGAAGGCCCGTCTTCGAAACCGTTTTATTTTCGCTTCCTGACGATTCTCGCCTGGCACATCTTCTTGCGCGCCGGCGTGCGCGACGTCGTCATGGAGTGCGGCATCGGCGGCGAGTACGACGCCACCAATGTGCTGCCGCCCGACGCCGTATCGGCGGCCGTAGTCTCGCAGCTCGGCATCGACCACGTCGCGATGCTGGGCGACACGGTGACCAAGATTGCGTGGCACAAGGCGGGCATCTTCAAGCCGGGCGTCGCCGCCTTTACGCTCGGTCTGCGGAAGGAGCCGGATGTCATGGATGTATTACGGAGTCGGGCGGCGGAGCGCGGCGCGGAGCTCGTGGATGCGGACGAGGTGGCCGTGGTGGCCTGGGCGGGTGTGCCGAGCGCCCTGCGCGGCGACTTCCAGAAGCGCAACCAGGTGCTCGCTGTGCTGGCTGTACAGGAGCATCTGGGCGTCCGCGACAAGACGGCCTCGACGGCGGAGGTGCTGGCGCGACTGTCAGATGACATGGTAGAGGGCCTGCGTGATGCGACGCTGCGAGGGCGCTGCGAGATTATCGTCGACGAGGCGCATGGTCTGGAGTGGATGCTGGACGGCGCGCACACCAAGGACAGCATCGAGGAGGTGGCCAAGTGGGCGGCGCAGAGCGTGGCTGAAAAGGAATCCCTCATGCTCGTGTTTAACCAGCAGGAGCGCGATGCGCCGAAGCTCCTGGCGCATCTTGTGGAAGTGGTGACGGCGGCTCACGGCCGAAACGTCTTTGCGCGGGCGCTGTTTACGAGGAATGAACAAAAGGCGTCGGATCACGATGGGGATTTGAGCGTGCAACAGGCGTTGGCGGAGACGATGCGGACGCTGGCGCCGGGATGCGAAGTCGGTATCTTTGCGGATGTGCAAAGCGCCGTGGCCGAAGCGCGAGCAGCAAAGACGACGACTCACGGTAAGAGTCAAAAGGTGCTCGTCACGGGGAGTTTGCATCTCGTCGGGGGTATAATGCGGGCCATTGAACCCGACAGTCTATTGTAGTAATGTACATCTAAATACCACTTTAATATCTCCCTCACCACATACATCCCGCCAGCAATCACAGCGCATCCGCCTGCTCCAAGATGCCCAGCGCGCCGCCCACCAGGTGCAGGCTGCCTGTGACATATGCCTGCACGGCGCCATCCCCTTCCAGCCCGTCCCCGAGACTGCGCGCGTAGTCGAGCGCTTCCTGAATCGTCGGGATCACGCGCACGTCCGCGCGCGGGTCGAGCGCCGCCCACTTGTCGGCGAAGCGCCGCTGCGCGACCATGCCCGCAATCTCCTTGGGGTCGACCTGGTTGTTGACAAAGTCGCGCTTATAGCCCGTCTTGGCGTATGTGACGTTGGTGCAGAAGACGACGTGGTCAAAGGACTGCGCTTCCGTGGGGGATGGCGCGGCTTTTCGGTTGGCGGCAAAGACGGACTCGAGAAAGTCGACGGCCTCGGCGCGGCCTTGCTGGTTAAAGATGAGAACGCGAGGGCCGGTGCTGCAAATCATCACGCATATCAGTATATAGAAGCTTCATTACGCGGAAGGGGAAAAGAAGGCATACCTGTTTTCAGTTTCGCTCGCAAACCATTGTGCCGATACTTTCAAACTGTCGGCAGTGTGTGCGCCGTCGACGTGCCATGTAATCTTGTCCTCGGCCTTGACCTCGCAGCGGCCGCGAAAGCTCGTCTTTTCCAGGCCGTCCACGAACTCCTGCGGCAGTCTCCCCTCGCTCTGCTGCGTCTCTGTCTCCACGCCGAGCTTTTCCAGCGCCGTCTCTGCCAGCGCAATCGCCAGCGAGGCGTTGCGCATCTGAAACGTGGCCATGGGCTTGACGCGGACGCCCTCGAGGCGCGGGTCCAGCGGCAGCTCCCGCAGGGCGACCTCCTTCTCCTCGGCGCGCGCGCGCAGCACCGCCGCCGCCTCGGGGACCTGCTCGACGGTGAAGGCCGGGCTGCCTGTCTTCATGATGCCGGCCTTGTGCCACGCAATCTTGGCCACCGTGTCGCCGAGCACGTAGACGTGGTCGATGCCGAGCGTGCTGATGCCCGTCGCCAGTGGGCGCTCGACGACATTGGTGGCGTCGAAAGCGCCGCCGACGCCCGTCTCATACACGGCGACGTCGACGTTTTCCTGCAGGAACGCGTGCCAGCTGACAAGCGTGAGATAGCGTCCGTAGATGGGCTTGCTGCCGAGCGGGGCCTCGCCGCTGCCGACGTCGGTGGATGATTCCAGACGATCCCAGACTTCGAAGAAGTACTTGGCGAACAGGGCCTCGGAGATGGGCGCCGAGTTGATGCGGATGCGCTCGCGCACGGCGATGAGGTGCGGCGAGATGAAGAGCCCGGATTTGGAGGGCGTGCCGCGCTTCTGGCGGTACTCGGCGAGGATGGAGTCGACAAAGGCGCAGGTGCTGCCTTTGCCCTTGGTGCCAGCTACATGAATTATATTGAGACGGTCCAAGTCGGATACCTGCAGGGCGTCAGTGATTTGCACGTGTTGTAGTGAAACTGGTCAAAGATCCTTACAGAGTAGCCTATGCGGTTCAGATATGTGCGCATCTCTTTGATGGAGCCGGCATCGGGCTTGATGCCGGCCTTTCGGCGAGCTTCAATGACTTCATACGGCGTTTGTAGCGTATTCAGCGCATCGATCGCGTCCTATTTTCCGTGTAAGAATCAGCTCCGATGAGAATTCGGCGACGTTGCTCACATTGTATGTTCTGGTGGTGGCCGAAGTCGCCATTGTGCGCAGGTATTGCGGCCGCGGGGCGAGAAAGAGCCTGGCTATGAGAGAAAATGGACGCCTCGATACATTCTGCATCGAAAAGTAGGGCGTTGCTCGCGCAAGTCTCGGCCTACGTGCTGCAGCTCGTGAGATGCGGGCTTAACAAAGTCAAAGCTGCGGCAGCCTAGAGTGGCGCGGCCAGCGGCGGGATCGGCGCTGTATCGGGCGGCGCTGAGCTAACCAGGCGGTTGAGTAAAGACAGCGAAACTGTGGAACGGAGAGTGTTTTCTTTTTTCGAATGTCGAGATGAGATGATTCAGTGATAGATGGCGTCTTTGATATATTCGGTATATTTGCATCGTCGTCACTGGGCCTACCGTCAGAAGGCGTGGCAAAGGTGCCTGGTGATTTTTTCCATGTCCTTGCTCCAAGTGGGATATTCAGTACGTAACAACTAACAAATGACCACCACCACCTTTCCGGGCCTACAGCAGCCGACTAACTTTTGTCGCAATACTTTCTTTAGCAGAGATGGCTCTTGAAGGTCTCGAGAACCATCAAATATGACTGCTGACAATTAATACGTCAACGCATGCCTAACATCAATTATCGCCGCTCCATCGACAAAGAGTAGAAAGTATGCGAAACGCAGTCAAGTTCTGGCGCCGTTTTTCTTCTCAGCCCCGCGCCGCAACGGAGCGCACTAGGGTCGCTCTGCGATCGTGCATCTCACATACTTCGGCGCTCGATCCGATCAAACTCGATGGACCTTGCTTCCTGATTGTTTCCTGATCTTCTCACAGCAGATATTATATGGAAGCTATAATGCTGGCTGTTTTTCCTTTCCTTTTCTTGAACAGGAGACGCAACACAACTTCCCCATGGTTGTAAAGCCACTAAAACATACCTGGATGGTGCTACGAGTTTGCTTAACCAAGTTTTAGGCTTCAAAGGCTGTCTCGACTGATACTGCCACCTCATTCGAAACTATGATGTCACGCTGAGTGATTTATCACAACTTTTGCAGTACAGTAGCATGAAAACAGGCTGCCATGCCCACTCTCGACATGCTTTTAGCTCAACGACCCGCAGCCCTCGGGCGTAGTCCTCGGGGTGCGGGGACGAGCTCAGTGTGCTTTCGCATCACAGCTAACCATTTCTAGACTCTGAACTCTAATTTCAGCGGTAAATTCAGCCTTCAGTGTGCAACTCTGAACCATTCCAGGTTTGCTAAGATGCTGTGCTGAAAATATGTATTTAGCTAGCTCGCCCCCGCCGGCAGCTCGAGCTCGTAGCTTCTTCCCGTGTAACAGTGTACTTCCTTGCCTCTATACTACAACTCAAGCCAATCCAAGCGAGCAATGTCCAAAATGCCTCCTCTCAAGTTGACCGGAGAAGTTGATGGATCTTCAAGCGTCTACGGCTCCCGCTTCGCGTCAACTGAGTTACCTTGTACCGATATGCCGGAGGGTCCGATGCCCGCCAACATCGCGTACCATATGATCAAAGACGAGCTCAGTCTTGACAACAACCCCAAATTGAAGTATGTTATTCTTCTTAGCCAAAAGTGGCAACAATTAGTTTTAATATGAAGCTAACCTAATAAATAGTTTGGCCTCCTTCGTTTCGACCTACATGGTTAGTATACATTATAGCTAATTGGACAGTGCCCGAGCTAACTTATAATAGGAAAAAGAAGCGGAACAGCTGATGGCAGATGCCATGTCCAAGAACTTCATTGACTATGAGGAATATCCTCAGACGGCCGAGATACAAAACAGATGTGTCAACATGATTAGCAAGCTCTTCCATGCTCCGGGAGACACTTCTGTGGGTACCTCTACCGTGGGTTCATCTGAGGCCATCATGCTGGCGGTTCTCGCCATGAAGCGTCGCTGGAAGCTGCAGCGTCAAAAGGAGGGCAAGAGCACAGAGAATCCCAATATCATCATGTCGTCGGCCGTTCAGGTCTGCTGGGAAAAGGCTGCGCGTTACTTTGAAGTCGACGAGCGCTTCGTCAACTGCACCCGCACGCGCTTCGTCATTGACCCGCAAGAAGCCGTGTCGCTGGTTGACGAGAATACCATCGGCATCGTCGCCATCCTGGGCACTACATATACCGGTGCTTATGAGGATGTGAAAGGCATCAATGACCTTTTGGTGCAGAAAAATATGGATGTGGGCATTCACGTTGATGCTGCCAGTGGAGGTTTCGTGGCTCCATTTGTTACACCGGACCTTGAGTGGGATTTTAAACTGGAAAAAGTTGTTTCTATCAACGTTTCCGGTCACAAGGTAAGAATATTCATTCCTTTTTTTTTTTTAGAAAGAACTCTACTAAAACTCGTGCCTTGCAGTATGGCTTGGTGTACCCCGGCGTGGGCTGGGTTGTTTGGAGAGCGCCCGAGTATCTGCCAAAGGATCTTGTGTTCAACATCAACTACCTTGGCGCCGACCAGTCCTCCTTTACTTTGAACTTTTCCAAAGGCGCCTCGCAAATCATCGCCCAGTATTATCAGCTGATTCGCCTTGGCAAGAGTGGCTACAGAGACATCATGACCAACTTGACTGCCACAGCCGACTATCTTACCGAGGAGCTGAAGAAGATTGGCTTCGTCATCATGTCTGAAGGACACGGCAAAAGCTTACCTCTTGTCGCTTTCCGCTTCCCCGGCCGAGACGAAAAGGAAAGAGAAGACGAGGACTTTGACGAGTTTGCGTTGGCGCTCTACCTCCGCACACGAGGTTGGGTCGTTCCGGCTTACACCATGGCTCCCAGCACAGACAAGATGAAGATGATGCGCATTGTTATCCGAGAGGACTTTAGCCGCAGTCGCTGCGGCTTGTTGATCAAGGATATGAAGCTGTGCTGTCACCATTTAGAGCAAGACGGCCAGCAGTTTATCAAGAGAATGGAAGGCCACTTTGGAGAACACACAGTGGCGCGACAGGAGAGAGGAAACTCACTACTCAATGGAGGCGCAGAGTACAAGGTACGACTTCTATCAAAACAGCGAAATTAGTTCATTTTACTGACATTTTATTCCTAGGACGAACATCACTCACTTGCTGGTAAGACTGGCAAAAGCAACCCCGTGTGCTAAATGGGCTTTTGCACTCGTCTTGACTATTCCGTCTGTTTCACCGCAGCCAGGGGACGAACCCTTTCTCGCACTGGATTTTATATCTTTTAGGAGACAAAACATGAACAATATTCAAATATAAAAGTCATTCTCAAATATGAACGTTTCTGCAATATTCGCACCTTCGCCTAACAACACCAAACACATTCGCTCTCTCAATCGTTCGCCTAGCATCTGCTGCAGTGCCTCAGTCATTCTCCCAAGCTCAAATTTCGTTCGTCAAGATCTCTCCATTATTCTTCTCAGCCGTCCATTTTTCCATGCCTTCAACTATGCCCTCGGTCAAATCTTTATCCCAGGCCAGCCCGTCACCATCATGTGCACATCGCGTCCGCCATGTGATCCAGCTCTCTGCCATGGCCCCATCCGGCGCCCTCAGCAGTCCAGTGGAGATGTCAGCCACGGGCACATCATCGTAGCGGCGGCTATGCTGAAGGAAAAATACGGTTGCGCTGCAGACGGAGCAAAAGGCGCGCGTCACGCCCTCGGACGAAGCGTACGTCTTGATCGTGCCATGCTTGAGATCCTCGCCAATAGCCGGCTGCATCATGTTGAGAGGCACGAAAATCCAGGATGCCACGGGCGTTCCGTTGACAAGTCGGCAGTCGTCGCAGACATCAAGCGAACCGTACCACTTTGTCGAGTCAAGCGGCGACACAAACTTTTTGGCGTACTCATGCTCTGCCATGGCCTTGGATGGTCGAGGAATAGTGAAGGAGACGCCACCGCAGTGACACTGAGCCCGTAGTCTGTCTTGGCCGTCGCTGTCAACCTCGATATTTCCTTTAGTGACGACTGCATTTGGTTCATCATCGCTTGGGTTCCAAGCTCCCAGGGCTTTGCCTTGCATGTGCGTTAGGATGCCTGCCAGGCCGCCATCACCGGCAGATTCGCTAAAGACATGCGATGCGACTTTGACAACTTCTCGGCTGTGGTCGTTCAAAATAGCCGTTGCAAGCGTCCAAGTCCCATCATCAATTCCAACCGCCCCAACGTGGCAGCCGCAGGTCGAGCACGATTTGGGTGTGTAGCCGACGTTGGGTATATTGTACGATACCAGGTTTTCAGCGCTGGACGGCGCAACCCATTTCGGCTCAACGCCCTCAGCAAGATTGGCATGCATATTTGCCAGAGTTCCTGTGTTGTGACGGCAGATGCTGCAGTGGCATAAATAGGCTTTGAGGGGAAGGTCTGTGACTGGGATGTCAAGCGTAAAATGTACGCCACCGCAGTGGCATTTTGCCTCGACTGTTTTCAGGTTTGCTGAGGGTTCCATTTTGCAGAGGTGCTGATCGTGCAGGTATGTGGGAGAAGAAAGAGTTCAAGAAAGCTGGCGATCTCGTCGTCTTATATACATCGGCAAGCGTCTTAGTCCGTGAGGAGGCGTGGGGGCAGCTGAAAAGCCAGGCCGTGAATTCAACCGCTTAAAATGGTAGTGAATTGGAACGGTTTGCCGATCCTCTTGTACAAGTGTCAAAATCATATTAAATCAGAATACTTCGGATTGCCAATGCTTTAGTGTTATTTCATTTCTTGTACAGCGCAACAGTTACAAGCCAAGTACCTACATTGCCGGTTTACCTGCGTCACAGCGGCGCCAGAGTATTTTCAGCGGTCCGCTTTTAGCAGCACAATTTCGCCCCCACCAGCCCGGCAGTGGGAGCATATTTTTCTTTTGCTACGTGAACCTCTATCTTTAAGCTCGACATACGTTTATTCTTTCACACATCATGGCGGCGGCGTCAAAAGCGCGGCCTGTTCATGAGACGCTGGCCGATATGGATAGTCATGTCGCGCTCCTCAAGGACAAGGTTGAGGAACAGCAGAAAGGCCTGCAGCACTGGCAGACATGGGACGCCGAGTATGAGGCTCTGAAAGAAGAGCTGCAGGCCCTTCCCGAGGCTGTCACTGGCGAAGAATTGCGACAGGTTCAGACCGGTTTCGAGGGCGATCTCTTAGTCGGGAAGGAACTTGATGAGATTTTTGGCCAGCAGCAGCGCTCTCGCGACCAAATCATCAACGTCCTGGATCGTCGCATAGACTATGTCAGCCAAAACGTTCGCAATTTACAGACACAGCTGGAAAAGTTAGAACTTGAGGTTATGGATGCCGAAGCGTCCAATGAGCAAGGTGCTGTCGATGAGAATGGGCCTCCTATTACAGAAATTATCGAAGAGCTGGATGAAAAGGGCAACGTTCTGTCGTTCCGTCTCAACAGGCCCGGTGAAGCACTACCGCGTGTCAAGGCTGCGCTTGAAAAGGCCGGTATTGACACGCCCTCTTTAGAGGCTTTATCTTCAAACTCTCCGGAAGTTTCAAAAGCGACCTCCAGTGCCAAAGCTGAGCCTGCCAAGAAGGTCAAGGAGTCCCTGCCACTACCGATCGAAGCGGAACCAGCCCAGCAGAGCACTCCACCTGTATCACAGATGGCAAAGCGTGTAGATGGAATCATGAAGACGGCCAAAGAACAAGAAAATATCAGCAAACAGCCTGCCGTTCTCCCAGATGATGAGGATCCTGACGAGGCCGAACTTCGTCAACAGATGCTCAAGTATAGCATGGGTGAGATGGGTGCGGTTGTCGCTGAGCTCAACCTTGAAGAGGACGATGACGACGACGATGATGATGATGAATGGCTAGAAGGCGACGAAATGGACTTGGATGACGACGATGACGACGATGAGGAAGATAAATACGGCCGTTTCACGGGTCGCATGATTACCGACAAATACCAAAGGCGAATGCTGGAACTAGAGACCAAGCTAGGCGTCAAATCTCGTTTTACTCAAAAAATGGAGGAGGCAGCAGAGGAGGAAGCAGAAGGAAAAGACTCTGACGATGACGAAGGGGAAGGAATTGGCCGCATTCGCATTCAAGCCAAGCCTACACCATCATCCGCCTCATCGTCAGCTGCTCCTACAAAATCGATCGTCAAGGAGAGAAATTCCACAAAGAATGAGCCTAAGAAGGGCGTTCGCTTCGCCAATGAACTCGACATTGCCGAGGAGCCCGAATCAAGCTCCACTACCGCTCAGATCAAGGACGACAGCACAGATATTGTCGAGCCCATGAGCGAGCTCATCGTTGAACGGAAATCCGCGCCGAAACCTGCGTCCTCGTCATCCGCGCAGAAGCCATCGCGGTTCAAAAAAGCCATGGCCAGCACCCCAGCAGACCCCGTCATTCCCCAAGGCCCCTTTGACGTGCCTGCGTCCTTTCTCTCGCAGCACCAGCAGGAGGAGCGACCAGTCCCCACCGGCCCCGAAGGCAAGACCATTGCCGACACGCTCGTCGAAAAGGGCAGCGTGTCGCGGCCGGCGGACCCGAGCGAGCTCGACGACGAAATGGTGCACATGGGCGTGGCGGAGGAGCACCAGCGCCTGCGCAGCCGCTTCATCCGCCGCGACGGCGACGGCTTCAGCAAGGAAAGGGAGAGCGCGGTGCAGCCGCTTGACGAGACCGAGGGAGGAGGCGAGCGCGTTAGCCGGTTCAAGGCGGCGCGCCTGTCTCGACAGTGATACCAATCATAGACGACAAAAGCATGCATCATGGCGCAGGATATGGATTCTCTTTTAGGCATATAGACATTGGGAGGGGGTGGCGCAAAATGACCACCCAGTCTCTGCGGGGACTTTGTTTTGCTCGGCGTTCTTCTGCTCATGTGTTTTGTGAAATGTTCTCGTCCTCGGAACGCTGGATACATGTACGTGTATCAGGGGTCTGCAGCATCTTCACTGCTCATCCTTCCTGGCCAGTTCCCAGATTAAAGCTTTACAGGCTCTCTGATGCCATGTACCTGAAGTAGCCTGGAGGTGCTATAGCACCGAAAGGAAGTATATTCGGTTTTTCGTGGTCCTGGCTATTCGTTTCACCTGTAACATGTTTTCCTTGTCGCGCAGGTTGCGCAGACGGGCCCTCCTACATTCGTGTTTTGTAGGGTAGCCACATCCCGCGAAGATGAGATGCACCATGCGCACTCGCCACGTAAATTTTGTAGGCGTATCCCGAGTAAAGTAGTGCTCATTGTTTTGGTTGCATTTGGATGCATAGATATTGTATTTTTTTTTTTCTGTCATGATTCGGCCTCCATCGCGCTGGACTCTTTCAACTTCCACCTTTGGTGCAAGTATTGCTGCAAGAATACAAAGAACTGCAGTTCCCGAATCATTCCTTTGTAGAGAAGGACAAAACGAAAGCAGATTTGGAAGGCTAAAATTATTTAGTAAAATCGTAGATGTATGTATCAAAAAAAAAAAAAATACAAGAAAAAGAGAGAGAGAGTCAATGGACTTGGCGAGCAAAAAAGCGTGATCCCGCCCGGGCTTGAACCGGGGACCTTCTCGGTGTTAACGAGATGCCATAACCAACTAGACCACGGGATCCGATAGTAGTCATTGTAGGATACGTCCTTAATGAATATTATGATATCGGACAAAAAAAAAGTATATTGAGCCAGGATTATGATGCTTCACAATCATGGCAGACAGGCACATATTGATCTTTAGTATCCAAAAGATTCATTTCGCTCATTGGTAAGAGATTGAAGTAATGTACAAATATTCTACACCCACTTCTCAACGCGGGGTTCTCGCTTTCATTACGGGGCTTGGTCGCAGAATTTATTTGCTTCCCTTGCCGCCACCCCAAAGCGACGCGATCGTGTCCGCAAAGCTTCCTTCTCCCGCTGCCTGGCGCACCTCCCTCTCCTTCTTTTTGGACTCCATGATTTCCTTGATGCCCTTGGCCACGTCCTCCTTGGTCTGGTAGTCGGCGCGCAGCGCCGCCTCCTCCGCCTCGCGCTCGTCTTCGGGCAGCTTGCTCAAGTTGTCGCGCCACGTCTTCTCGACATCTTCCGTCGGCTTGGCAGCTTGTCCGGGTAGCTTGGGCACGACCGACTCGAACACGGGCACGGGGCGGCCCTCCTCCTTGGCCTTGGCGACGGCCTTTTCGTGGTCCAGCATGCGGTTGAAGAGCTTGTCGGCGTGCATCTGAATGTCCTCCTCGACCTGTGGCGAGCGGTCGAGTACCGAGCCGTAGCCGAGGGCGCGTAGAAATCGCTGTGAATCATTGGTCAGCTATGCATTTTGAAAGAGCAAAGTACTGCGCGCGCAGCAATGGGGGCCTCGTACCGATTGCATGGTGTAGCAGCGCTCGTAGCGATGCACTTGGTGGCGGCACATCTGTAATTGATCTGACCAGCTACCATTCTTCATGCAGTTGATCCATTCCTCCTGCTGAACGGCGCAGTTCTCCATGGCTGCGATTCCAATCGCATTCTTGCGCTCCTTGTACCCATCCAGAATATTCACCAGCTTCTCCTGCTCCGTCGCGGTCTCGTCTTCGATTTGCGACAGGGACCGGTAATTTTTCCACAGATGCGCGTAGCGGCCATCTTGATATAAGCTTTGCGACGGGACGGCGGGCGTTGTGCTATCGGTCGCGGGTGCGGCGTTGTCTTGCGCTTGGGGAGCTGTTGTCGCCGGTGCAGCGGGTGGCGCTTTCGGTTTGTTGTATTTGACGGGCGACTCCTTGTCCAGGAACTCACGGAGCTTGGGGTCCAGGTTGCTAATAGGGTCGCTGGAGCCACCGCCTCCGAATATTGACGGCCACCAACCCATTGTGACTGTTGGAGCAGGTTTAATACTGGTCTGTAAGGAAACTGCAGCAGAAGCTAGCGCTGGCAAAAGATGGAATCGAGGCAAGGGTGCGTGAGCTGATCCACACTGTCTTACGCACTGTACAAGCTGCTGCCATATTTTGATTCAATGACATTACAGATCTCGTTACATGGCGGAAATACGTTTTCGTTACGAGTTTGGGCGCTGGTTCAATATTTTCATCTTATTTGCACTCCAAAGATCTTATTTGCACTCCAAAGACATTTCAAGCAATGTGTTTTGCTCCGTTTCAGCAGCTACTTCGAACCATTGCGACAAGGATACCAGACTAGGCCTCACAATTACTGAAATTGTTTGGCAATCGATTTGAACGTCGCTCCCAGAGTCGTTGCAAGTAGGTGTCTCGAGTATCGTCGCGTAGTCGTTCGCCAATTTCACGTCAAAATGTCGCCCACGGTCACTGAAGATGATCCAATTCCATTCGTTAATCTTTTAATTTTTTGATTGCATTTGCCGTACAATCATGTAAAGCAACTTCCGGTGCCCAACCCTACAGTAGGAATTTCCTATCCCGCTGTTGTTTATCACGCCAAAAAATGCCACAACATAAGCCCAAAATATTTTTAGAACTTGGAGAACTTCTTAACGGCCTTGCCGGTACGGGGAAGGACGCGAAGGACGTTGAAACGGACCTAAAGGAAGCATATTAGTACTCGGAATTGTCGATTCGTCGGTCGAGAGCCTGGTATCGGTAACGTACAGTCTTGCTCAGAGGACGGCACTGGCCGACGGTAACCTGGTCACCCTCCTCAACACGGAAAGCGGGGGAAACGTGGGCGGCGAGGTTCTTGTGGCGCTTCTCGTAACGGGAGTACTTGGGGATGAAGTGGAGGTACTCGCGGCGGATGATCAGGGTGCGGTGCATCTTGGTGGAAACGACGGTGCCGGTGAGGATACGGCCACGGATGGAGACGAGACCGGTGAAGGGGCACTTCTTGTCTATAGCTAAAGTTAGTACGGCCACTCAAAATAATCTTTGCAGCATTTCCGTGCAGCTCCATAATCCATTGTCGCGCTTCGATTTCGTCGTGTTCTCGGTTCGCCGAACGTTGCTGGTCGTGGAAAATGGAGTCGACACTTTTGCTGTCCTTGCGGTCGCACGCACCAATGTAGTTGCCCTCAATGGCGGTCTTGGGGGTACGGAAACCCAGACCAACATCCTTGTACCATCTGCGACCGTTCTTGCCGGGTCTGGCGCTCTTGGCCTTGGTCTTGGAGTTAAGGAAGATGTGAGGCTGCTTCTGGAAAGCACGCTCCGACTGGACGTTCAACTCGGTCGCCCTGGGGTGGGAAAAAAGTCAGTAAACCGACATGACGGATATAATGTTCGTAATCTCGTTCGGTGATTCTCACATCTTGAATGATCCTGCTCCTGGGGATTGTCGTTACAAGAGGACGTGTCGTTTGGGTATGGGTGAGAACGAGGTCGCTAGATTTGCGCTGGATGGAGGTGTAGGGCACTGCGCACCAATTTTGCAACTTTCTTCCCACCTTAGGGCTTGCAAAATTTAGATTGGCTGGTTAGCCGAGCGCTCTGATTGGTTGATCCACCGCCACACGTGATAAAGCGAGTTGAAAAAGTTCGTCACGTGATGACCAAGCAGCCCATCGACTCTTGTGGGCCATTCTGCATTCAAGCTCCACATTGAATCGGTACGTACCTCAGCACCCTTCTTGAGCGGGCCGAAAGTAAACAAACGCGGGTTGGCGCGAAACGTCACTTAGACGGTTTTTGGAGCCCGTGATTTTAGCTACCCGTTCACGCTCGTCGTCCAGCGCGCTCGCAACTTGACCTCTTGCGACAACATCTTCAATATGTCTTCACCCGGCGACGCTACCGTGCCCGCCACGAGGCGCGCAAGAAAGTCTATCGGCATACACCACGATGCACGGAAAGCTATGGATAAAGAGAATGCGACAGTCGACGTCGCCAGCGAACTGGCCGCCAGTCGCAAAGCGAGAAGCAAAAGTATAGGGCCCGGCGGCCTGGATAGTATTAGACTTGGAGCAGGAAATAGAAGAGCAGTATGTTTGCTGATTCCCTCAGTTCACGCGTATGCTAACGTTGTTCAGTCCATTGCAGCACCTCGATCAATCTTAAAGCCACGCGTGTCAGCGCTTGCCGAGATACCTTCACTCCAGGCAACGAAACGAACATCTAGCGGTAGTGATGATACGATACGACGCAGATCGCCTCGCAGCTCAAAGAGCAGTGAATTTACGGCATCCAAGATCGCCCTGCGGACCGAAGAAGAGCAACACGCCGCAGCCCGTGAACGCGAAGAGCAAGAACGTCGAGACGCACGCCGCAAATCACTCGCCAGCCGAAGGGTGTCTTTCGCTGCTGAGGCAACCTTGCACACTTTTCACGATATCGATATGCAAGACTCGACCGCTTCAACCGACTACACGTCCCGCAGGTCATCGAATGTGACGGGACCCCACTACCAGCCGACGCCCCAACAACGGCGCAATTCGGCAGTCAACACAACAGGATATGAGGATGATGATAGTGTCACTTCTATATTATATAGCGATGACTCTGAACCTGCAGATGGCGTGGAAGAAGTCGAAGACGCTGAAGAGGAAGACGAAATGTCAAATAGCGATTCTGACGATGGAACAATGATGACCATTGATACCGAGGAAGTCACGGGAACCACAGTGGCGTCAGACCGTTCTGCCCCATCCGAAAACGAATCGTCAACTCTTGAAGAAGCGCTCCGACTTGCGGCTGAGCGAGCGGGCACACAGCGCCTCGACGACGATTATTACGATGAGGCTGGCCAAGAGGGTGACGAGGAGGAGGAGGAGGAAGAGATCATTCCTTCTTTTGGATGGATAAAGAAAGACACGCAAAAGCAAAACAACTCGACAGCGCCCCCGAAAGCTGCGCCCACCAGGCCCAGCTACTCGAACGACATGACGGAAGCTGGAATGGAAATGGACATGACTCACAATATGGGACGCATCATCAAGCCTACCAATGCAAGTGAATCCGAAGATGAAGCAGAAATGTCGATGGATGTTACGAAAGCTTTTGGAGGCATACTGTCCGCGCAATCCCCAGAGAGCAGTCCCATCCGAGAGGTACCTAAAGATACTCCTCAACGAGATGAGGCGACTATGGAGTTCACGACAGCACTTGGTGGAATTCAGTCTACCAGCTATGAAGATACAACCGATGACTGCGCTGGCGACGAAGAAATGTCCATGGAGTTCACAATCGCAATGGGTGGTGTACTCGGGAACGACAAGCGAAGAAGCATAGACGCTGCCCGCCGACGGACTCTCAACCAGCTGGAGGAAGCCGATGCGACCATGGATATGACAACTAGTGTCGGGCGCATTTTATCCAACCAGCCTCGCCACAGCGCTGCCGACACTGACGGAGGCGCTGATGACGATGTCACAGCCGACATGGATTTAACATCAGGCATGGATATGACTGCAGCGATTGGAGGCATTTTGAATAGTCAGAGCCGACGAAGCCTTGGCAGAGATATTATGGTCGAAGAAGCGAACAAGCCAAATAGTCCAGACACTGCTATCCTCAACGCCATTTCAAAGCAGCCGCCAAGACGACGATCGTCTCGAAATGCCACTTCAGAAAGTCCCAACGTCAGCGCTGGCCTTCTCCCCTTTCGCGGCAAACCACCAAGTCCGGAAGAGCATGTCACTCCACAGACCAGCACGAAGTTCTCTCCCAAAAAGCAAAAATCTGATCAACCAGCCCGCAAGTCTCAAAGCCACAGTCCGCAGCTTTCAACTTCTACTCGCAGGCGATCGAGCAGACTTTCACCCTCAAAATCTCCAGCTAAATCATCTGCTATGCCCGCAGCAAAGCCGTCTTCAAACAACGCTACTCCTGTGTCTCACCGCAAACCCGAGACTGCGAAACCGAGCCCTGCGCAATATGCCACTCCACCGAGCCGCCGTGTCTCGGGCGTTGGAGCTGATCGCAATGGCCTAGGTTCGCCCCGAATTGCTGAAGTCTTTGATCGCCGAAGCTCAATTGGTGACTCCGCCAGCAAGTTTGTGCCTGGCAATCGTCTAGTGTCATTTGAGGACCCGAAGGCTCTGTCAAAAGAGATTGATGATGAACGTAGTCAAGACCAAGAGCGGGAGCGAACAATACCGAGACTGGGTTATCCTCAAGAGGATAGGGATGCTACTCTGAATTTGAAAGAGATGATTGATAGCCTGAGTCCGACGCGAAAGCCACTGAATGGACGCAAGAGTCTGCACGTCGGGAGTGCCAGGGGCCTTCTTGGGAAACGTCCCCAAGAGCTCGATGATGAGGATGCTGAAGATAATGACGGTGTTAAGCGCCTGCGTGGTCATCAAGGTAGTCCCGTCAAGAACGTGAGACTGCAGCAACCAACCAAAACCGGCGGTATCTCTGGCAATTTTTCAGGATTCCGTGGCCGCATTGCTGCCCCAGATTTGCATCACAGTTTCTCATCACCTCTCAAGGCCACACAAACCAACACCCCCCGTAAAGCAGCCCTGTTTGATATGAAAGCGAATCATACCGTACATGGTACGAATATCGAATCCCCAGAGAAAGACGAGTCCGAGGGAGCGGACGGCGACGAAATTCATTTGCAAGACTTCTTGAACATGATTTCCATCCGCTTCATGGAACTGCAAACGACGAAGCGACGACACACCACTGCCCCTGGAACTCTTCAAGACGGCACCTCTCTGAATGGAGAGGATGATATGTCCTTGGAACGCTGCGTGGTATCCAGTGCCTGCACTGTACCAATGCTCGAGCTCTACCAGCATTCATGCCGTGAATTGAAAAAATACATCGCAGAAGGTCGGCGAATGGTCAAAGAGATCGAAGCTGATACTCTAGAAGACAACCCGCCGTTATTCCAAGAGTATATTACGGCGGCACCGGATGTGAGGGCGCTCATGGACAACCAGTTCAAGAACGTCAAAACACACGCTCGTCTGCTGAGCAAAGCCATGTGGTATGAATGGAGAATGAAGCTCCAAGAAGGACTCAGAGAAGGGCTGGTCAAAATTTCGGCCGATATGGACGGGGACTACAGGACGCTGCAGGAGCAGATGGACATTTTGGAATCTGTTCTGCCAGAACTTGCAAGCACGTACGAGGTATTGGAAGGCGAGCACGAGAATCTAACGGAGGCTGCTCAAGAGATTGCCGACTGCGATCCGGAAGAGCTGGACTCCACTCGCCAGGAACTTGTCTCTCTGGACGCCGATATCGAAGTGAAGAAGGAGCTTGTTGCTGAGTTGCGTCTTCAATTCCAAGCTGCTGAGACGCACACCGCATCCCTTTCGTCCAAGAAGGACAGCTGCTTGTCTGACATAGCCCAGTCAGAGAAAGTCCGTGAAAATTGCCGGGGCTGGAGTAGCTCAGAAGTCAATAATCTCAAGGGTGAGCAATAAACCGAAGCCAGCCAGCCACCTGAATTTTTGCTAACACGACAGATGTAGGGCGCGTCGATGCACTCGAAAAGAAACTTGGATGGGCCGTGACCGGAGTCAACGGAACCACCCTGTCAATGGCGTACAAGCGCGAGATTGAGATTGTTTTTGACGTGACATCGTTTCAATCGAGCGGGGAAAACTCGCAAATCGACCTGTGGTATATCGCGGATTGCCGAGAGAAGGACCCCCTGCCTCGAACAGTAGAGAAAGACTTTTTCCTGCAGTGTATCCGGGACTACATCCGCGCACTGCAGCAGAGTACCACCAAAATTCCGGAGCTGCTCCGCATCGTCCAGCAGTCATGGGACCGGGCGACCAGGGTTTCATCCCAGGTCCGGCGCGTCAACTCGATGTTCCCGACCCAGGTTCGGAAGACGTCGGATTCGAGCATTGAAATGGTGACTTCACTACTGGTTGTGCCATTGCAAACAAGAGTCCAAGTGACGCTAGAGTTCCAGAACCAGAACATCACCAAAGGGCTGGATATGGACATTGCTTCCTCGGTGGCTGTGGTGTACGGAGAGCATTTCAACGTCACAAAGATTCGAGAGTACCTGACGTCCAAGATTGGAACGCAGTTGGGGCAAATGGAGGAGAATTGGAGTGATATTTTCGCGGAGTTACACCGGCGACTACTTGCGCGAGGCCGAAAATGATGAGTATCGGTGAGATCAATCGAGTTGACGAGGCACGACAGTTATGATTTTTATTTTTGGATTTTTTTGGACAAGGGAGGGGAATGGACTGAGCATGGCGCGGCGCTTTTGGTTCTTTGCATTGTGAGCACATGGGGCTTCTGGGTTTCATTTGAGCCCTGCTCTTGCAGCTCGGACATGTACTTTCTACTTTCTTTTTCGCATCAGAACACACGTTTTCTACGAAAAACCGCTCCTCTCCAGTAATGTGAACCCTCGCCCCCATTCCCCCATCAATTGTAGGCAATTAGCGACTCTCAGCAGCAGAGGGGAAAAACTTTGGTAATTATCTCAAAGGTACAAGAGAGCACCTTGCATTCTTTACTGTGGGGACATTCCGCCTTCGGCAGTTTGTGAGGCATGTTACGACCCTTTATCGGTTTGTCCTACAAGACGCTGTGCTTTGTGCTTCGATGCAGGTGGCCGTCGCGACACAACCACAACAGGGCCAGCTATTTAGGCGCCCAGCATTTTGAACCAGTCATTTTCTTATCGTCATGATCAAGGAAAGAAGGGAGGCTGGAAGAGCACGAGCAGGGGCAGGGCGAGAAAGCAAACCGCGTCGAAGTTCAGACGACTATATAAGGACCAGGGAGGAAGCCCAAATATTGCTCGATTTGATATCTTCATCACAGACATCCTCTTCTTACTTGCTTGTCTCCTCTCCTGACACAAGCCAAGTAATTTATTCGTTCAACCACCTATCCGACCCAAGACTACCCTAATCCCGCTGTATGTACAACTCACTCGCACTACACCTGAAAGCATTGTTCAAATTTCAAATTTCATCCTGTGCCACCTTTTTCCCTTCTTGTATTACGTTCCTACCGTCTTGTGGGCACTGTTCCCGAAGAATAACTATGCCTTATCCCTACTTTTCGCAGCTCATAACAACCCCTACCGCTTAAGGCTTCCTCTATCAACATTTTTACTGACAATGTACCAGATATTAGGGATTATATTGCATCCGCGGGCAGAGCTCATCACGGTCATTATCTAACTCGGAAAGGAAGAACTTAATCTTTCCGAGGATAGACCACCGCGACTGCTCCGTGCCTCCGAACGGGGTCCACGACCAGTCTTCCTTCTCCAACCTGCGCATCGACATCTGTCGAGGTTAGTCCCGGCAGAACCAGCCAACTCCTTCACTGCCCACCAAGAGTCGCCAGCCATGTACGCAAAGACCCTGTTAGCGGACAACCTGCAGGCGTACTCGCGGGCGCGGGGTTGGCACTGGGGTTCTACCACAATGGGCCTGTCGCAGCCGTCGGGAAGCTGGAAGACGCGGGCGCGGCGCTACCGGGTGGAAAAGAGAACCAGCGGCAGCAGTCTCGCGCTGCGGGGGGTGATGGGCACCCTCACCAGTTCGGCGTCGGCATGGAGAGCGGCCATCGACAGTGGCACCCCCTGGGGCGGAGGAGGAGGAGGGGGACGCGCGAACAGCTTCGAGCGCTCTCGGTTCTGCGGCTCCAGCCTGGACCAGAGCTGCGGAAAGAAGCTGTACGTGGAGGTGGTGTGCCCCGGCTGCCGGTACATGTACGGGCCGTGCGATGGGGGACGCCACGAGCGCGGAGGAGGACGCGGCCGCCCGTTTGAAGGCGGCATGGATGGTTTCGGAGGAGGCCGGTGGGAGGCAGACGACGAGGACACGGACATGATCGACGCTGCGGTGCTCGTGTCACCGCTGACGCCCACGGACGGGGCGCCGGCCAGCACAGCTCGGGTGACACAGGCAATCAAGCTGATCACCCCGATGCGACGCATACAGGGACTACCGGCGCATCTGTATTCGGGCCACATGGTCGATCCCGACGAGCAGGACGAGGTGGACCAGTACGATCACCTCGTCCTGACGCCGCTCTCAGCCACGCCGCGGCCGGGAATCCTGACGGACGGCGACACCCTGCAGCAGTCATCCGACGTGACTTGGATGGAGCTGGACAGTCCAGACGCGGACATGATGGAATCCTAACAAAAATAGGAAACCGTGTATGGGACACGCCGCGGGAATTGGTTGGGATGTGTCGGGATGTGTTGGTCAAAGTATGCCTCAAGCGACGGAGCGGATATATATGAGCGTGTATTTATAAATGCTTATTTCTTCTTATATTTTTCCCTCATCAACGTGTAACGTAGTCGCACAGTGCCCACAGTTCATTTGCTCGAGTTGAGTGATTTACATTATTCTTTATTTGATAGACTCTGCATCTATCTACTCTTGACTTTCATCCAGCCTTTAGACTCCGCCTTTGGTAATTCCTGCTTATCATTGCCGTTTATGGCTCCCGGAGCATCATCTATTTTCCAAGCGTCGTCATCCAAGAGCTCCCAGTCTGGCACTGGCGTCTCTCCCAAAATCTTCTTCTTCAGCTTGTCCGCCAGCTTCATCGGACTGGGAAGCTTGAACGTCCGGACCAGCTCTGTACCGTCTGCCCCGCTGAGCGCATAAAAGGTAGTACCATGAGAGTAGCGGCCGATCCAGCTTGGTGTCGTGTCATCTTTATTCGAGGCTTGTTTATTGGCGTCGGTTACTGCATTTGGGAGCAGCGGCCCTTGGAGACAAGAGCTGACCAGAAGACTGTAGAGGTTTTTGCCCATGTTGCAAATATCGTCAAAGGAACCCTTGTCACCTATTGAAATGCCTTGTGAGCAGCAAAGCCAAGCAATATCATAGGCTAACAACGTAACTCCTTCAAGAAAGAAGGAGAAAGCTGCGGAATTTTCTTTCGCAAACTGGCGTAGGGGCTTGTCTGTATATAACGGACGGGGTGTTGGTGAATGCTCAGACCCTGACCCTTGTGATTCATTCAGTATTGTGGTGGCACCTGGCGTACCCGGAAATGGTACTCGCTCGTGACGATATGATCCAGCTAAGTTGAATATGGTGGGCCGCGGATAGTCGCGGTGGGGGAGTGTGATCTCGGCTGGCAGCCGTACGGCGAGATAGTGAGCGATGAGCATTAAGATGTGAGCTATATGGGCCAACGATGTGGAAATTGCTTCTGGTGTTTGTGCTGAATATTTATTAGTGGGTGAAAAGAGGGTGCAACGACGTACATGGCTGATGACTTACATTCCATATTGCTGAGGTCTACTACTGGCAGTTTGCCTAGGAAGTACTCATAACGACCAGAGTTTCCCTTGCGCGTTCTTTTCAGGCCATAGAGCTTGGCAGCCTCTCGGCACAAAAATGCTCTGGTGCTGGCCATGTCCTCCGCGCTCTGAGACCAGCGGAAGTTGAACACTTGTGTCGACTTTTCGATGTCGCGCTCATCCTTCAGGCGGCGATCGGAGATGCCCTGTGATGCTGCCACAAGCCGCGATCGACGAGCCGAAATGGCAGCCCTTTTCTGTTTGATTTCCTCTTTCGCGTCCCGAATGTCTCGCCGAACTTTATTTGCTGAATCTTGAATCTGCTGCACGCTGTGGTCCGCTAGCGTTTGCGCCGATGCGCCAGCGTCCATAACTTCCGAGTCGTCTATTAGGGTATTGATTTGGCTGCGGAGACCTTCATTCTCGACGAGAAGCTGCAGGTTCTTGATGCGATCGCTGTAGATGGTGTTTCTGGCATCCACTGGGCACAAAAATGGCAGCTTCTTGGCGTCGTGGCTGCGCAGACAGGCGAAGCAACTCATTGTGGTGGTTGTACAGGCTGCTTGTGGCCTGGCTATTGGTGAAGCGATGCGGGGCCGGCCATTTATGCTGTGTGGTTGGGCGTTTGTTTGCGACGGTGAAGTAGTTCGGGTTGTTGCTTGAGGTTATGAAAGAGGCAATGTTGGCAACGCGAGGTGAAAGCGGACAGGTGATGGTACTTTGAATGAGCTTAGATGTCACGCGGGACGGTGGTGGATGAAGTACTGATGGTTGGTCGCCGCCTGGAGATGCGCCACCGAGTGTGGGGCTGATGCCTGTACAGGCACCAGGCCTGCCTAAAGCGACCGGTTTACAGTGGCCTCAGCGCTTGGCTCAGCAGCCAATGCAGCTAAATCACAGGGATTCGAGGCCAATCTTCCAGGGCCTTCAGCGTGCTTCAGCGCGATAACAGAGTTCCATGTGCTGGCTGACTGGCCCGGCAGCAGGAGCTTCGCGTCGCGACCTGTCGGCTTGTCTACCGCATCACGACAACTCATCATCAACTCATCATCAACTCATCATCTGGCGTACAACTCAACCTCATCACAGCCATCTTCTCCGTCGGAGCTTTTGGTGCAGGTTTGATTCCGGGCAACCTCGTCTCCAGTGCAGATCATGGCAACGCCGCCAGGTGAACCAAACGGCGTTGAAGAGCATCTCCCGGATGCTGATGTCCCGCACATGAATGGCCACATTGATATGAACGAGGATCCAGCATCTGGCAGCCGCACTCCAGATACACCCCGGCAGCAACTCCCAGATCCTCCATCGCCGGATGCCCTAGAGGAGCTACAGTCGTTCGACTGGGAGGACTTTGAGGCGCGATACGAGGTGGCCCTCTTGAATGCAAGCGAGGAGGAAAGGGCAATTTTAAAAGAAGCCGAGTCGCTATCCAAGGTATATTTACTGCACAATTCGGCGGCATTTCTTGAGATTGACATTCTATAATCAGTACTTTCAAGCGTGGGCTGCTGCGGCATCTTCCCACGACGACGCCAGAGCCGTGAAGCGTTTGCAGACCAGACAGCGTTTTGTCAACTTGTCTGAAGAAAAGCTGGCTCAAAAGCAACAACATTGCAAGTATACACTGTGACAATTTTGTTATTTCATGCTAACTTTTTATAGACGTTGAAGTTGTTAGAGCCTTCGAAAGCGCGTTGGCGTTGCTCAAGTCAACGTGAAACCAGCTGCACCAACGCGATGACCTGATCTTGTTTGCATCATTTATGACAACTAATGCATCAATATTGCCTATCCACACGACACATACTATTAAACATTTTTTTAAAAAAAAATTGTTTGATTGCGAGACTGTTTGATGCAGTCATTGCGTCGCGTCTGCTGGTCACAGTGGGGCACGTGACAGTTTCGCTGCCTGGTCTTTTTCTCCTGGCTGGGCAAGCCTCTCTGCTGGCAACCGCGCATACGTGCGTGGGCGCAAGCATGCCAAACCGCGATACGCAGCAGAATCAAGCATTTAAAGTGCCAAATGTCTTGCCTGTAAGGTTCCTGTTTGAACTTACTTTGGAAAATGGTTCAGAGACTAACTCTTCACAGGATGAGCTCGCTGCGTTTCATGATGCTCATTTCTCTAGCACAGCAGTGACCAGCTTTCAGCACGACTTTGGTTCACCAACCGTCCATCCTGCACCGCATGCCGAAGAAGATGGGGAGTATTGGGAGGAAGAAGATGATCTAGGTTATTATGAGGATGGAGTGAAACGGACATTGACAGACGAGCAAATCGAAATCTTTCGCCATTCGGAGCTTCGAGAGCTTGAGCGCGCCCAAGAAAAGGCACTGAAGCAACCGCATCCTGGAAACTCATATGAAGAGCCTGAACTCTCAAATTCTCAACCTATTTTGAGCAGTGGCAACAAACCGCGAGACGGAAAACGGGGCAAAAAGAGACCGAACAAGCAAGCCAAACGAGAACCTAAACCTGATCTGCGGAAACGAACCTGGGACGTTGTGGAAGCTGGACTCGACTCTCTCGATTATGACTAACGAAACAAAAAACGGCGTTTACGGATACCATGGGTTACAAGGTAAGACATTTGACTCTTCTTTTCTGTCACACGGCGTATGATGAAAACCTTAGTATCGTCATCCTTAGTCAGATTAGTGTCAAGGGCATAGGAACCATGACTCCTGTCATTGGTGATGTCTGAAGATGCTAAGAGGACGAGACATTAATCTTCTCTCTGACGCCAGAGTTTTTTGCCCTTTCTTTTGTTGGAGTTGCAGAGGCAGAAAAGCTGTGCTAACATGGTACTTGCACTTTAGGACAATACTCTATGGGGGTTTACATGGGACTTCGGCATGACCGAGAATTGCGTGTCATACTTGTTTTGCGGCCTGGGACAAATTTTGCTGCGAATGGCCTCGAAAGTAAACAAGATAATTAATGAATTGCCTGCTCTGCTGGCGTGTTTTTAAAAATGATTGTTGCTCGTGGTAATGGTTGTAGAACAGTGCTTGTCTGGTGGCAGCGTCGCATCGTTGCATGTGGTGGCAGGTCTTCACTGTGGCCCTGGCTGCCGCCATGTCCCGCCTCCTCCCCGCCCCTCTGGCTGCGTCCATGCCACCCAGCACCCACCAGTGCCACCACCCACCACCGCCCACCACCAGCTGATTCTCATTTTGGCCGCTTCCAGACCCCGACACATACCACCACCCAGCGTCAAACAACTCCGGTGCCCTTGGCTGAATCACCACCTTCCCACCGCTACACCTCGTCCGCCCATCGTCGCTTGCTCGTGCCATTGCACTCTCCATCAGTCTTTTCCTTTTCATCGCGTCGCGCCGCCCGCGACGCCTCCCTCGCCCAAGATGGCGCGCGTCTACGCAGATGTCAACTCCAACATGCCCCGCAGCTACTGGGACTACGACAGTGTCAACATCAGTACGTTTGCACCGATGCCTTGCTCTTCTCTCGTCGACGTTGACCCGGGAGACTGTTTATGCTAACTCTCATCTTTAGGCTGGGGTGTTTTGGAGAACTACGAGGTCGTTCGCAAGATTGGTATGTTTGCCCTCATCCCGCCCCAGGACCTCTCGCGAAAAACGCAAAAAAATCGAGAATAAACCCCGCGCAAACTGCGACAGCACCGGAGGGGAAATCGCCAAGACAAAACCCATACTGACTTGTGATTTTTCTCTGATTTAGGCCGTGGAAAGTACTCGGAAGTATTCGAAGGCATCAACATTGTCAACTACCAGAAATGCGTGATCAAGGTCTTGAAGCCCGTTAAGAAGAAGAAGATCAAGCGAGAGATCAAGATTCTCCAGAACCTGGCAGGCGGCCCCAACGTCGTCGCGCTTCTCGACGTCGTTCGCGATTCTCAGGTGCGTTCGGATACCTAACCAGTTTACCAGCCAGCCACCGCCTCGTGCGTTCAAGGCTAACCGAGCCACCCGCAGAGCAAAACGCCGTCTTTGATCTTCGAGTTTGTCAACAACACCGACTTCCGCAACCTCTACCCCAAGTTCAACGACCTCGATGTCCGTTACTACATTCTCGAACTCCTGAAAGCCTTGGATTTCTGCCACAGCAAGGGTATCATGCACCGCGACGTCAAGCCGCACAATGTCATGATCGATCACGAGAACCGCAAGGTATGTTGAGCACACGCATGCGCGACTCTTTTTATGCTAACCTGGTTTCAAAGCTTCGCCTCATTGACTGGGGTCTGGCCGAATTCTACCACCCCGCCACCGAATATAACGTGCGAGTCGCTTCCCGTTACTTTAAGGGCCCTGAGCTGCTGGTCGACTTTCAAGAATACGACTACAGCCTCGACATGTGGAGTCTCGGTGCCATGTTCGCGTCCATGATCTTCCGCAAGGAGCCCTTCTTCCATGGCCAGAGCAACACCGATCAGCTCGTCAAGATTGCCAAGGTGCTCGGCACCGACGAGCTCTTTGAGTACCTCGACAAGTACGAGATTGAGCTCGACGCCCAGTACGACGACATTCTCGGCCGTTTCCAGAAGAAGCCCTGGCACAGCTTCGTCACGTCGGAGAACCAGCGGTTCGTCTCCAACGAAGCCATCGACTTCCTGGACAAGCTGCTGCGCTACGACCACCAGGAGCGCCTCACCGCCAAGGAGGCCCAAGGCCATGCCTACTTTGACCCCGTCCGCGACCCTGAAGTCTTCAAACACAACCTCGCCAACGCTGCCAGCGGTGGACCGTACAAGACCTCTTGAGCGACGCGCGCTGCGTTTCCCCTTGAAGACGGCCGTTGCTGGAGCGCATGCAGCTCGCGCGGAGGGAGAGTTGCGCTTTTTGCCTCGCCCGTCGGCTAGTCGCAGGCTTCGAGACAAAAGATTTCTTCTGTGATCCCACGATACCCCCCTCATTACATTTCTCCTCTTCTTTACAGACTCCGAAACGGATTCGCACCGAAACGCACAATACCACCCAAAATCTCCAACCGATACGAATATATCATGAAAAAATCACCACCTCTCGAAGAAGGATGTGCACCGAAGTGCGTATGCCGGGGACGACGAAAAAGAAAAGAACAAAATAGACAACCGAGAAAGAATGAGGCTTCTGAAGAGTATCGGCAGAATGAGGTCACGAATCTACAACAAAGTGCACAGAGGGGAGCTTGGCCCAAGGCATCAGCGTACTGGAAGTTTACCTGGTCTCTTGTGTTGTTTTTTCCGGCGTTGCAAGGAACTAGGGATCCTGCTGAGATCTATATTATACTATTTTGGGGCATAGCGGAGAGGAACAAACAAAAAAAAAACGGAATAAAGGATATAAACAACGGGGAAGAAGGGCTGAAACAAACGGCTCTCTTTTGGTTCTCTTCCTTATCATTTCAGAATGCATGGGGAGACGTTTTGGTGTTCTTGTTTTGCTTTTGCTTGTTTTCTTTGTTCCTGTCGTCCCTCTGTGGTCTGTGGCTGCTGCGGCTGCTGTGCTTCTTTTTTTTTCACCGGTCGAAGTGTTCAAGTCTGTTTTCTTTTTTTTTTCTTTTTTTTTTGGTTTTTGGTTTGTTCCTTTTTGGTAATGAT
>PHFE01000107.1:2387426-2461858 GCA_002796755.1 Paracorniculantispora psalliotae
CTGCTCGGCCCCCACTACAGCTGCTCAGGCCTTCGTGACAACGTCATTCCACGACTTCCACCATTCAACTGCTCAACTTTGTATTCGCAACCTACCACCACACTCCACGTCAGGAACATGACCGCGGTGTTATAGACGCCAAAATGTTTTGTCAAAAATGCCGACAGCCTCTGAAGCTGGATGGCTCCCTCCAGGACCTTAATCCTGCTGCCTACGACCTTCTCGTTTGTATGTTGTTGCTCGCGCGCATGCCTCTGGTCAAGAAAATTACTGACTTCTTCTCTAGCTTCGGCATCGCCACAGCCGCCTAAACAAACAGTCGTCCAATTTCCAGCGAAATCACAGATAAAAGAGCGAGACGCAGCTCGAAAATCACTCTACCAGTCCGCATCGCAAAGCGCCAGCAGCCAGCCGACATTCAAGCGCCACCATGGCAGCAACCCGCGAGATCCAGCAATGTCCTTCATCTATCTATCCGAATCACAACTTGGCCATCAGTATGACCGTACACAATCGCCGAAGCAGAAGCAACAGCTTTCGCCGCGTGCGTCAGCTCAGTCTCCGACGAAAATGCAGCGATCATCTTCCAACCAGACCGACACAACAAACTCTACGCGCGAGGACGAAATGGGTCGCATGAATCGTCTCTTCGAGATTCTGACCGCACGTTCCGATATCGACTATCCGATTTGCATCGAATGTACCGACATGCTCGTCGACGGTCTGCAACGCAAACTCGACACAGCCACCCGCACACGCGATGCCTACATTTCACATCTGAAAGACATCCGCGCCACACAGCCCAGCGAGGCTGATAAGAAGGCTGCCAAGGAGCGACAGCGCAAAGCGGAAAATGAGAAAGCCGTGGCCATGGAGGAACTCAAACGACTCGAGGCAGAGAAGGACGCCCTGGACGAAGAGATTCTTGCGCTCGAGGACGAGTCCCGCCAGCTGGATAAGGAAGAGACGGCCTTTTGGGGCGAACGCAACGCTTTTGCAGCCAAAATGGCCGATTTCCAGGCTGAACGGGATAGCGTCAACACAAAGTACAGCAATGACTCGCAGCTACTACAGAAGCTACAACGGACGAATGTTTACAACGACACCTTCTGCATCAGCCATGACGGCAGCTTTGCCACCATCAACGGCCTGCGCCTAGGCCGCCTCTCCAGCAAGCCCGTCGACTGGCCAGAGATCAACGCCGCCTGGGGCCACGCGCTGCTCCTCGTCGTCACCGTCGCCGACAAGCTCGAGTTTCGGTTCCAGGGCTACGAGCCGCAGCCCATGGGCAGCACGTCCAAGATTATCCGCTTCGACGCCGCCAGCCCCGCCACCAGCCGCATCGGCCACGATGCCCGCGCCGCCTCGTCCTCGCGCCCGCCCGCCGCGCCCAAGAAGAACATTCTCGAGCTGCACAGCTCCGGCGGCGATCTCCCGCTCGGCCTGCGCCTCCTCCACCGCGGCTTCGACAACGCCATGGTGGCCTTTCTCGAGCTCGTGCGCCAGCTCGGCGACCACATCCACCGCCAGCGCCCGGCCCTCAGCCTGCCGTATCCCATTGACGGCGACAAGGTCGGCGAGAGCAGCATCCGCCTCGGCATGGCGCAGGACGACGGCTGGACCAAGGCGTGCAAGCTGACGCTGACGAATTGCAAGTTTTTGCTGGCGCACGCGAGTAATATAAGCACCTCGACGCGGGATCCGGAAACATAATGGTGTTGTAGAAGGATTTAGGTATATAGAGCGGACGCATGTACATACAATATACAGTCACAAAATTTACAATAATGACTCATTAACATGGATTTCACATGGCTCAACTCATTTCTCACAGTACTGTGTTTGAAATTTCTTTGCATATAAAAAATATTATTCGCATTGCTCGGAGTAGGACTAGATCCACTAGCTAGTAGAGAGCTATCTAAAATCCCCTCCGCCGCAATGGCAGCTCGTAGTTTTACTCAAAACTCGCCGCAGGCTTACTGAGCCTCGATATTTTTCTGCACCAAAAATTGACTGAAAGAAATATACCCCAATAAAATAGACAGAAATTCTCTTTACATGTGAAAGAAACTTTTTTTTTTATTCCTTTCCTGTTCCACCGTCGTTCCATGACTAACATACCTCATCATGACTGTTTTTTTTCATATCTCTCCTCCTCCATCTGTGAATATAAAAAAATTGAAAACAAATTGCCAAACCAAATCCAAATACAATATAAAGCTACTATAAACAACAATGCTAATAAAGATGCAAAAATCTGCGTATTTTTGTTTTAAAAAATGCAAAAGCAAGAAGTAAAATGATTACATCTTGCCGAGGATAGTCGCCTCCAGCTTGTCCTTCTCGCCACTGTGCTCGCACATGTCGCGGAAGATGCTGCCCTCCGTATTCCACAGCGCCAGGGGGCTGCCAAACTCGGCGACGGTGCCCTCGCTGAGGACGAGAATCTTGTCAAAGTCGGCAATGGTGCTCAGACGGTGAGCAATGACGAGCAGGGTGCTGTTGTCAAACTCCTCGCGGATGCTGCGCTGGATGAGGGCGTCGGTGGCCATGTCGACGGCCGAGGTGGCCTCGTCGAGGACCATAATCTTGGGGCGGGCGACGATGGCGCGGGCAATGCACATGAGCTGGCGCTGGCCCTGGGACAGGTTGCCGCCCGACTCGGAGATGCCGCTGTTGAGGTCGCGGAAGATGTTGGCGTTTTGCGGCGTAACGGTGGAGTTGGACGACGACGACCCCGCCGCAGGCTCGTTGGCGGGCGTGACGGGCTGCGAGTCGATGAGGTGGACGCGCTGGAGACATTCGCGGAGCTCCTCGTCCGTGTACTGATCAAAGGGGTCCAGGTTGGAGCGGACGGTTCCAGAGAACAAAACGGGATCTTGGGGAATGATGGCAAGACGCGAGCGCAGGCTGTGAAGGTCAATCGTGGAAATATCGACGCCGTCAATGATGATGGAGCCAGAGCGGGCTTCGAGGAAGCGGAAGAGAGCAAGAGTCATGGAAGACTTGCCTGCACCGGTACGACCGATGACACCGACGCGCTCGTTGTTCTTAACGGCAAAGGAAACGCCCTTGAGAACGGCAGGCAGATCATCGGCATAGCCCACGACAACGTCCTTCATCTCAATGGTGCCAGACGTAGGCCAGGCAGCAGGAGGTTCCGTGCCGCCCTGCTTCTCCATTTGCAGCTCCGAGTACTCAACGACACGCTCAGCAGCGTTCATGTCCAGCTCCAGGCCAGCGTAGGCGCGGATGGCGAAAAGGATCGTGTTGGCGAAGTCGAGGGCAAAGGACATGGCGAAACCAGCCATAGCAGCATTAGCCTTGGTGAGAATAATGACGACACCGACGCAGGTGGTGAAGATGGTACCGATAGCAGCCATTCGAATACCCATCCAGCGGTTGAAAATCCAAAAGTGAACCTTGTTGGTGTTCCAGGTGTCGAGGTGGTAGTGCATGCGCTTGACATAGTCGTTGTTCTTCTGGAAGGCGCGCAGGGTGGAAACACCAGCCAGGGTCGTGTTGAACAGCTCGAAAACGGGTGACTTGGAGTTGCTCTCGAGACGCTTCATAGGGCGGGCGCCATCCATGTACTTCTTGCCGATGATACCGGCACCAGTGATGAGCAGAAGAGCAAGAGGCAGAACAAGTGGGGTGACCAGAGTCGAAGCAGCACAGACAGCAATAATAGCGAGGCATCGACCAATGAAGAAGCTGATGCTGAAGCTTAGGCGTGTGTCAATGACGTCGAAATCAGCCGTCATGCGGTTGAGGACACGACCGACGGGGACAGTGTCGAGCCATCGGAGGGGTGTGCGGACAACGGTGAAGAGAATTCGGTCAAAGAGCTTCTGACTGGCCTTGAGACTCATGGTGAAAGCCCACAGCATACGCATAGAACCGACAATGCCACTGGCAAGAGCGATGGCAGCATAGACACCAAGATAGAAGCTCAGGCGCTGATCATGGTCCTCAACAGGTGCGGCCGCAGCGTGGAAAGCGCCGTGCTGCAGCGAGAACATGCTGACAGTGCCGTGAGAAGAGTAGGTGTTGACGGACATGGTGGAGTTATCGGGGTGCTTGTTGGAGGATTTACCAGTCCAGATCTGCAGCCACCAGTTGCGGCCAACGTTGCCGGCCTCGTAGGCAATGTAGAAACAACCACAGGCAATCCAGAACGGCAGACCACCACTGGCGTTGATGTAGGTGGCATAGACGTGGCGTTTGACGGAGCCTTTTTCAGTCTTCTCATCTTCGACAAACTTTTTGGCGGCCTTGGAGGGAACCTTTTGCAGTTCATTTTCAGCGTCAGAGGCTTCTTCGGAGTTGACCATGGTCTCGGCGTTGGTGGCCTCGTCGGCCTGAATTTCAGCCTCGGTTTGCGTGTGGCTGCGAATCTTGAAGAGTGTGCCGTCCTCAGCCAGGTCACTGGTGAGGCCAGAGTGGAGGACGGTGCCCTCACCAAGCTCGACAAGGTACTTGGTCTTGGCCTCAACCAGAGCAACGTGGTGGGTGACGAGGATACGGGTACGTCCAGCACAGATAGGACCATCGATGCACTTCTCAAAAATTTGACGACCAACGTGAGCATCAACCGCGCTAAAGATGTCGTCCAAGAGTAAGAGTTCGGCGCGAGAATAGACGGTACGAGCAAGAGTGACACGCCACTTCTGGCCACCACTCAGGTTAATACCATTGGCACCAAGTTCAGTCTGGTCGCCATCCTCGAGCATGTCAAGATCCTTTCGCAGGGCGCATACTTCAATAACAGTGTTGTAGCGTTCCTCGTCGTATGGCAGACCAAAGGTGATGTTGTCACGAAGAGTAGCGTTTTCAAGCCAAGGGTTCTGGCTGACGTAGGCGACCGAGCCGGGGAGAATCCAGTTGCCTTTGTGGGCCTTGGCATCGTTTCGCTCAGCAAGAGGGGGTGTAGGAGGCATGATAACCTTGCCAGCAAGAAGATCGACTTCGCCGATAAGAGACGAGAGCAGAAGACTCTTTCCGGTACCAGTCTTGCCAGAAATGACGGAGAGCTCGCCCTGGGGGAACGAGAGGTTCAAGTCGCGGAGGAGGAATCGGTCATCGTCGGGGACCTCGTCATCGACGGGCCATGCAATGGAGGCATTGTCAAGAGCAGCATCATGCCCACGAGTGATGATGTCGGTCATCTCAGGACCCTCGAGGTATTTGCCGAGACGGCGAACGGAGATGAGAGTATCGAGGCCGTAACCGATGAATTCAGGCAGAACAGAGAGACTCATTTCCAGACTCTTGAAAATACCAATGGCGACGAAAGCGGTCGAGGGCTGCAGAGAACCATTCTGGACGGCGTAAACGGCGAGGGAAACGACGGCCAGCAGAATGGGGCTAACAATCCAGCAGGTGAAGAGGATAAGATCGATGGCGAAGATGTAGCGGATAGTGCCCAGCTCCTTCCCACGCTTGGCCATGATGCGAGCAGACCATTCCTTTTCGAGGGCGGAGAATTTGATCTGGCGTATACCAAGGAGCGCCTCGTTGATCATGGCGAGTTTCTCATCACGGATCTTCATGAGCTTGTCCTCCTGCTTAAGATAGATCTTGGAGGCGTACATGTTGATGGGGAGGACGACAGCCCATGCCATGACACCAGCCAAGTATGGTTGGAAACCGATGAGCTGGACAAGGAAGAACGAGTAGAGGACGAGCTTGGAAATGGCGTTGATGATGATGAAGTGCATGGCCAAGAAATCAGCAATGCGTCTGGAGTCAACACCGACCAAGTTGACAATGGCCTGACGGGAGCGAAGCACGGTCTCGTCCTTCTTATCCTTCTCATCGTCATCTTTTTTGTCGTCGTCGTCGTCCTTTTTGGTTTCGGTATCGGTGTCGCGGTTCTTTTCGGCCGTCTTGACATTTTTGCGGCGAAGAGATTTTTCGAATACAAGGGCTGAGAGCTGGGCGGACATGGGGATACCCATGCCGGCAATAGCATACCAGTTCAGGTAGCCGTCAAGCCACTGCTCCCAGATGCCGCAGAGTCCAAGGCCAACAACGTGGAGCCAGAAATCGCGAAATTCAATATCCTCGCGGGGGGTCTGTTCAAGTTTTTGGATAAGACTGTAGAGGATCAGATAGGGGATCATGCCGACGGCGACACGGAAGAGCGTGCCGGTCCACTGAATAGCGAAGCGATGACCGTAGACACGGACGAGATTTTTTAGGAGACCAGCACCAAATCTGAAGCTCTCCCATTTTTCGACGAGAGACTTGGATCGCGCATAGCTAGGTGGGCGAGGGACATCAGTCTGCTTCAGGTCACCTTTCTTACCGCCAAGATCGAGAGTCTTGCGACCCCAGCCCCAAGTAAAGCGACTGAGCGCATTGACGCTGAAGTTGCGATCAACGGGTTCGTTGTTGTAGAAGACGTCGGGGCGGCGAGGGATCAGAGTGGCGGAGATGGCGAGAAGACCAGCAGAAGCAAGCGTGCAGATGCGGAGGATGAGAGTGATGTCGTGCTTGAGAGACTGGTATTGACCGACGTGGTTGGTTTCGGCGGTTCCGATAATGATGTTGACGAGGGAGCTTAGAAAGATGCCGAGGCCGATGTTGTAGACTTTGATGAAGTCGTTGTGAGCAGCCATACACACAGCTTGGGCGAGAATGAGAATCTACAGCATGGGAAATGACGAGGTTAGTCAAAGAGGTCAATGGAAAGCTTCTCTAGTCGCGAGAGCATTGCGCCAATCCATTGGAGGGTGACAAAAACTCACCCAGGCACCAGTGGTGAGCCAAGTGGTCAGGAACAAGCTTCCATGAGAGGGACCAGTCGTATTCAGGACAGCAAGAGCAATTGACAAGGCGGCAGTCGAGGCAGCGAGAAATGTCACGGCGAACTTGCTCGCCTTGTTGGAAAAGGCGGCGATAGACTCGGGGGTAGCAACGCCATCCTTGTCCTCGTAGAAGTTGTCCTTGGGAGCGCGGGATCGGATTTGAGAGGCGATTGCGGACACGGCTGGGAAGGTGGCGAGCGCGGTGACAGCCAGGCCAGCAGCCGATGCCTTGAAGAGCTGGTCGGTATCCATGATGGCGGCAAGGGACCAAGAGCAAAACGCCTCACGAGGCTTCTGAATGGCTTCGTGAGGAACAACGCAGTTACGAAGTGAGGTTGCTCCTTAAGCCGTCAACTTTTTTTTGGGCTCGGGTTACTTTGCAACGCCGAGAAGGCAGGTGGCGGGTCCGAGCTTGTAATTAGCGTGTGCCGTGCAGCTGGCGAGAAAAGCTGCCAGGACAAACAGGCTCTATGGACTTTGCTCTACAATGGCGGCGATAGAAAGGCAGCCAGAAAAGAGAGGCATCCAAAAACTGGAAGAGGAAGAAATAAATAAAAAAACAACAGAAAATCTAGCGTGCAGAGATCCCGGGGCCGCGCAGGGGGGGGAGCTGGGCCGTTCTTATGACGTTCACGCACAGCCTGGTGGCTGTGGGTTACTGGTAGTCGTATTACTTTATTAGTTCAACCCCCGGGGGAACAACTTTCCAGCTGGCAGATGAGGGGGGTAGTTTAAACGAGAAAAGGAAGCTAAAGAATGATGAGTGTGTCGCGCAGCTTCTCATTTGATAAGAAAACAAGTACCGATTTGGAGGGAATTGGGTGCAGGGAATACATGCATGCGGCTGGCCGGCCGGCAGGGTTTCTGGAGACTGGCGGGCGCGAGTTAGTCACCAAAGTGGAGAGCTGGAGGGGGTGCGAGAAACTGGGCAACTGGGGTTTGCTGTCGTCTAAGAGGGGCTTGTCCGAACCCAGGGCGTGTTATGTATTTAATAGTATGATGGTAGCTATATAGAATTGTTGATACACATCATGTTGTTTCTTGAAAAAAATCAACATGTTGTCTATATGGTTGCTGCTGTGCAGAACCTTGGAGTTGCACACTGCGGTCTGGCCGTGACTAAAAAAGTACAAGTGACTGCAAGACCCCGTCTCCAAATGCCTCCGGGAAATCGGCGGAGGCGGGCTGAATGGGGCTGACGCCGGCGCGCCGTCCTCCATGTCAAGATGGAGGGAAGCATGACTTGTCTTTTTTTTTTTCTTGCGTTGTTCTCCGGTGCCTGGACATTGAGAATGTGACCTTGAACCCGGGCCAAGTATGTCCGAGGCGGCCCGGTGGCTGATGGAAGGCAGCAAGATTCCTCGTCTAGTATATGCCAATCAATTGATCCGAGCAGTCAACTACTCAGTACAGTGAAAAGCGCTGCCTGATTGCAATTTCGTCCATACTACGATTTCAATTCCAGGCGCCTGAATAAAAAAGAGACACTCGTCTCCGAGTCGCTCTTCTCTGACACTGGCCCATCAAACTCACTATCAAGGCTGACGAAAAAAAGTCCCATCGGCAAAGATCCACCGAAAATGACTCTACTTTTAGAGAATGGAACACATAGCTTCCAAATGGTTAAGCCCTTCGCTCTCTGACTGACAGGTTTTGACGTCCCGCCAACGTGTCAAGTAATTAGCAAGCTGTTCGTGACTCGCACCACCTCGAGTGGACTCTTTGTAGTACCATTTTGCCACAATGTGAAAATTCCCCCAGTTGTGTCACCAGGTTCAGTAATGAAGGCGCGCCCACCAGTCACATCAACAATTCGGTCAAGGTTAAGCCGGCCTGCTGGAAGAGGCAGGCGATGGCGTTGAAACGTGGGGCTTCTCCATTTTGGCGGTGGGCAATTGGCTTGTGGTGGCGGCGGCGGCGGCTCTGAGACAAGAAAGTTTTGGTGTGGTGGGCTGTAAGAAAACCGGGAAAATATGGATTTCAAACGAACGTCCCAAGTAAAAGTCCAGACCATTGTGACTGACTTTCAACGTTGCGCGCCGGTGACGCATCTTGCAGTTTGCGCCGGCCGAAGACATTGGCCTCCTCTCATTTCCCCAATCTCAGATCCCGCCAGCTGGAGCTTGTTCCGCTCTTTCAGAGCAGGAGTTTGCTTTTTTATTAACTATCTTGCAGGGAACCTTGTCACCGGGTTGCTTCTTGGTAGTGCAAAATCCGGCTGTGCCCAAATGGGCATTTGAGCTGCGCAGGAACACGTACCCGGCCCATGCCTAACGTAGATTTCATCTCCGTTTTCCCTTGCCTGCGAGGCCGTCTGCCGATAATCCATGCACGGATACTTATTTGATTGACTGTGCAGTGCACTAACGATCTCTATATGCAGATGTCGTCAATTGGAGTTGTTGTTCGTGCATGCATGCAACACCGACTTTTATCACTGCATCCATATATCAACTTTCACCCTGCCGTGCAGATCTAGTCAACCACCGCGCTATGAATCATGGTTGCTCTTGTTTTCTTGTTTCTCGTCCACCACACCCTGTCCCTGTCGCGCAGCTTGCTTGTTCCGTCTTTGCCGCCAGTCTCCACGGCACTGTGCAAATTGAGATGCGTCTGCAAGTCAAACCCACTGTTTGAGAGGGTCTGCGTTGGTTCTTTTGTTCTTTTTTTTCGCAGGGGCGTGACTCAAAAGAACCCACTTGTTGCCAAACGCGACAAAGGAAACTGGCAGTTTGCTCTGGACGGATCCCGTCAGATATCGCGAGCGTTTGTGCCATTGTCAAATCGAATGCGCGGTGTGCATATACGCTAGTGTGAGCTGTTGTTTGGCTCCCTGCATCTGCATCAGGCTCTCCGTCAATTCCTTCGGCGCACGGCGCCCTTTCAACTCGCTCGTGGTGGGTTACCTAGCCCATGCATGCACAGTTGAATTTCTCCAGCCAATCCCACTCACATGCATGGCGCCTCGTGATGCTTGGCAACCATCAAAAAGCGCGTCAACGCCCTTGCGTCGTCAAGTAATGCTTCATATCATCATCGCCTTGTACCATGGCACTAGTGTCAGCTTTATATCCGGGCTCAATGAATGTTCGGAAATTATATTTCCTACATCGCGCGACAGTTCTCCTCCGTTATCATCGGAATTGCTCTCCTTTTGTTGTTAACTTATATTAACTGGACCCCTACACAGTGACACCCAGCCTGATTCTTGTGCAGATGGTGCAGCCACCTATCCAGGTGGGGACATATTTTGCGTGTGTCTGGCTTCTAGAGTGTGTGTTATGCAACCACTCAATGCTCATTGCCAAGCAGAGCAGCACATTCGTCTCGGCTCAGTTTTTGCCAGCGCAAGTTTGCATTTCTGTCGATCGCCGTTCAATTTCAGCTTACGCCCGCGAACTGGCCCGTCCGGCCCAGCAACCAACCACCTAAGAATACTGTCTTGTCTGACCGCCACGGGGGTGAGTCACGCTTCTGCGTGCCGGGTCTACCTGGTGCAAGGTCGCCGGACCGTGTCTCGGTTTCGTAGATTTTCACGCCGGGCTTGTTCGTGTAGCTAGCGTCACCACTCATCGACGGCCTTGTGTGCCGGCATCCAGGCAGCACAGTCAGCCGCTTTGATCTTGGTGTTTCTTTACGCGGCGACGGCTAAATCGATTCAACTGCCGTGCCCCCAACCCCGTAGTTGTGCATGATTGTGATTGAACTAGACCTCGCTCGGCGATCTATGCGAAAAATTTTGGTTTTGTCGCTGCCTTGCGACAGACTGCTGCCTAAGGACGCTGCTACAGTAGGAAAAGAATAATCGCCTTCGTTTGAACAATTGAATCATTGTTTGCCACAAACTTGTGCCTAGCGTGTCCCATTCTCATCGTTGTGGGTTTGTCGAATCGCGGTTTCTTGCTGCCTGTAGACGTGATCGCGACGCGCAATGGAGGCTCTCTGCGCGTCTACCCTATACGCGTTTTGAAAACGTGCACAACTGACGTTTTTGCTTCGGCTAGAGCTCCGTCTGGGTTGATTCAGTTGCTGGCGATTTGTTTCTTGTTTTTTTATCTATTTTGTTCGTTTTTGTAGACGTAATCGCCCGCAATGTGCTGTTGGGACTGTCCCGTCTACGTTTCGATGCTCGACTTACACATGGGTTAGCGAGCTTGTAGCGCCAATCATAGCATTACGTTTGGTCAGACCTGCCACACTGTTTTTATGTCCAACCGCCAGTAAAATTCAATTATCATATCCAGTAGCTATAATCTTCAAATTAAGCAGGCATAAAACTGGGACAATGGCCGAGCGCGTTTCGGCCGCTCACCACTGACCGCACCCGATCTGGTGCGAAGAAGCGTGCTCCCACTTTCGACAAGGAGGCGGATGAGCCACGCAGAAGACCAGCATCGGTCGATGAAACCACCACCACAGCCCATGCATACCAATTACCAGGTATCCTTTCTTCGCAGCCAAGGACCAGAGTGGTGATGCGCAGAGAGGATCTCGGCCCCCACTCGCGAGCCGCGTCTCATTCGCCGCCAAGCTGCAAGTGCTGAAGCTTCACCCACTCACTAGCACCGCTAGCAGCAGCTCGCCAACGCAACGCCAATCCACGCTGGAGCCCGCTGAAACACGGCAAGCTTGCTCTGTGAGCTCTGTGAGAGTGCGCCGTGCTGCCGCGATTCCCCACGCCCTCTTTTTGAATTGGGCCTTGTCCAACTTCATCCCGTCGCTGCAGCTTCGCGGATCCAAAAACATCTATTCGCGGCCATTCTGCAGAAAATCACGCGTTTCGGCCGCTGCAATTTCAAGCCACGACAGCCACAATACCCGTCCGCGCCGTGTTTCCTGCTGCTACAACCTCCTTGGTCGTTTCTGTCGCCCTCCCGTTTCGACGCCAACGCCACACCTACCAACGCCTCCACCCCCAACAACGTGGGCTGCTGCTACAATAAATTTGGCCTGCCACCGTCGACCACGAGGAAGTTCTCTTTCATGTCATCCGCCGCGAAGCCGTTGTAGCATCATATCGACAAGATGAAGGCCACGCCCCTCATCATCAATTGGCACGAGCAAAACGCTCCGGTCTACTCGGCTCACTTCGAACCAGGCGGCAAGGGCCGTCTCGCGACCGCTGGTGGTGACAACCACGTTCGCATCTGGAAGGTCGAAACCGATGGCACCGATCGCAAGGTCGACTACCTCTCCACGCTCTCCAAGCACAACCAAGCTGTCAATGTGGTCCGATGGGCCCCCAAAGGTATGTTGCGTCTCTCCAGCAGCTTGAAAACGCGTTCTATTCTGCGCCCAAACGCCGTCGCTGACATCTCATGCTCTCTACAGGCGAGCTCCTTGCCTCCGCCGGCGACGACGGAAATGTGATCCTCTGGGTTCCCAGCGAGCTTAATACATCAAATTTTGGCGCCGATGGCCTTGACGATAAGGAATCATGGCGCGCAAAGCACATGTGCCGCTCCAGCGGTGCCGAAATCTACGACCTCGCCTGGTCCCCCGACTCTGCCCATTTCATCATTGGCAGCATGGACAACATAGCTCGAATCTACAATGCCACAACGGGTATGTAGATAAACGTTGCTCATGACTATATCCATCAATACTCACATGCGGTACAGGAACTCTCGTTCGACAAATAGCAGAACACAGCCATTACGTCCAGGGCGTTACCTGGGACCCTTTGAACGAATATATTGCCACGCAGTCGTCCGATCGATCAGTCCATATTTACTCGCTCAAAACGAAAGATGGTCAATATACTCTCAGCCAAGAGGACAAGCCTCCGAGACTTGCCAGCCACATCAAGGCCGATCTGCCACCGCGCCGAATCTCCTCCAGCAGTCCGGCTCCGCCCGAGTTTGGTCACCGAGCCCAGCTTTCCGTCGTCGACTCAAATACATCCATTGGTTCACCGGTACCGTCAGCACCAGGAACACCCACCTCGTTCCCGCTGCCGATGAACCCGCCAAGTGTTGTGAGCCACAGCCGTCGCTCTTCGTTTTCGTCTCGTCGATCTGCCTCCCCAGCCCCATCGCTGCCTCTTCCCGCTGTGATGCCCATGGAGGCGTCGCCAAAACCCCACGCCTCGTCTGGCCTTCTCGGACTTGGCATGAAGAATGCAAGTCTGTATGCAAACGAGACTCTGACTTCCTTCTTTCGACGTCTCACTTTCACACCCGATGGCAGCTTGCTGCTCACGCCATCTGGTCAATATCAAAACCAACACCAGGCAGACAAGGACGCAAAGCCTACATATGAGGTCATAAATACTGTCTATATCTACACCAGAGGAGGCATTAACAAGCCCCCCGTGGCTCACCTGCCTGGCCACAAGAAACCTTCTGTGGTCGTCAAGTGCTCGCCCCTCTTCTACACTCTCCGTTCCAATCCCCCACAGACGAAGCACATTACCATCGATACGTCTTCTGCGGAAGAAGATATCCCATCACTGCCAGAACCCCTTTCAAGACCAAGCTCGCCTGGACCAGTGATGGAGCCGCCTCCACCACCTGCTGCTGTTTCTGACGTTACCTCGACGCCAGCCAAGTCCCTGAGCCTGGAAGCAACCGCCACTACGCCAGGTCCGAAGCCGGCCTTTTCGCTTCCATATAGAATGGTATATGCCGTTGCGACACAGGATTCTGTTTTGTTATATGATACTCAGCAGAAGACACCAATTTGCGTCGTTAGCAATCTGCACTGCGCCACATTTACTGACCTTGCCTGGTAAGATATCCTCTTTTTATTTCGCTTGATGCTTTATTAACAAGGTACTAGGTCAAACGACGGTCTTACGCTGCTCATCACTTCATCAGACGGATTCTGCTCCACGCTATCCTTTGCCTCCGGAGAGCTCGGAGAAATTTATCAAGGCGACGTCGGGCCGCCGGCCAAGGTCCCCGCAGCTGCCTCAAACCAAAATACACCCCTCGCTACACCGACAATGGCCTTTGCGCCTCCGTCGCCTTTCCCTAGTGGGCCTCATCACCAGCACCGCAACTCAGCGAGCTCATTCACAGCGCCATCGCCGCCGGCTTCAGTTGGTGCTGCTTCACAGAGACCACCTTCGCCGGCAAGATCAAATTCGGCATCGTCCATCGCAACGCAGTCTTCGTCGAAGCCGACTGGAGTAATTAGCAACCCAACTCTGATATCGGGCACTGTACCTGCTGTCGTTGCCACCAATTCTGGCAAAGTTACCGGAGTTCCCATGACTACGCCCCCAGAAACACCCAGCAGTACTCTGGCTGGTAGTAAGAGAGACGCAACCGATAGCGAGAAGGAAGAGACCAAAGAGCCCAAGAAGAGGCGAATCGCACCGACTCCAGTAGAGTCAAAGAACGCGTAAGAGGATATTTGGTCGGAGGAACAAACTGGAAATAATCTTGGAGCTCCTTGACTTTGAACATGGGTAACATTGTTTTTTATATCGGCGTTTCACGAGACTGTATTTTAATGGAAAGGATAACCAGGGCTGTTACATTTTGATATTAGTTATTTCTGTTGCTTGTTTCAGAAATGTATTGTTATGCTATTTTTCAACATAGGCGACCGATCTTGCAGACGGCCTTGGCGATGGCCCGAATGAATATGTAGGAAACTCAATCGCTCACACTGCTTTGAAGAGGTATTTCATATGTGCTTCCAGGCATCGTACATGTTTAGCTATCCTTTTCACGCATTGGAAGTGTAATTTGAGTATAAAATGTATTTGCAGAGACAAATATGTACATAAAATGTCTGAATATGTTCAAAAGATGAAAGTATATACTAAGAATAGAAAGTGGTTGCTTATTGGCTTACACAGAAGCCAGCTGTTTGATATCCATTTAGAAGACACAGCCACCGAGACGGTCAGCAATGTCCGAAGCGTAGGAGCTGGTGGCACCACCCTCACTGAGGTTGCCAGAGCCGGGAATGCTGCCAGAGTTGTAGATGCGAGCGGCCTGGTAGACCTTCTGGGCGCCGGAGGTGCTGAGGCGGTTGAGGATCTGCAGAAGACCCTCGCCAGAGGAGGTGCCAGTGGTACCATCGCTGATCATGCCGACAATCTGGTCGTTGGGGCAGGGGTTGACGCTGAAGCAGGTGTGAGGGCCATCGTGGTCCTGCATCAGACCGGGGTTGTGGACGGAGTAGAAGGTGGTGGGCACGCGGACGCAGCCCTTGCTCTCCTGCATGATGACGGCGAGGATGAAGCGGGCGTCGACGCCAGAGGACGAGGCAATGTTGAGGATGGCGTTCTTCATGTTGGCGGTCTCCTCGGGCGAGTTGTTGGCCTGGCCGAACTGGCTGCACGAGCTGCCGATGAGGTTGGTGTTGACGTTCCAGAGGGTGTCGAAGCTGGACCAGGTCGACTGGGCGGGCCAGCCGGCGCCGGTCGAGCCGTCGCCCTGGTACAGGTTGCGGTTGGTGCAGGTGACGCCGCCGCCGCCGCCGGTGGGAGGAGGGGGGTTGCCGCCGCCCGGAGGCTGCGAGCCGCCGCAGTAGTCGGGACCGGTGCCGCAGTAGCCGTACTGGGAGCAGCACTGGCCGGAGGCGCAGGGCGCGCCGGTGTTACCGCAGACACCCTGGGTGCCGCAGTACTCGGCGCCCTGACCGCAGTATCCGTACTTGGAGCAGCAGTAGCCTTGAGGGCACTGGGCGTTGCTGCCGCAGTTGCCATCGCGGGAGAGGAGAGCGTAGCGAGCGGCCTGGCTCTGGGGGATGGCCATGACGGCGGTGAGGAGGCCGAAGCCGAGGAGGGTGCCAAAGGACTGCTTCATTGTGGAAGGCGAGAGAAGGTGAAACTTTCAGACCGGCTGAGAAATGAGAAATGGAATGCACACAGTGCAGAGAGAGGTGTATATCAGGTTGACTGCTGGAGTTGAAGCCTGAGATGAGGAGAACTCTTCTTGTTGATGAGAGGCATTGCGATCCTCTTATACCTTTACGTTTTGCACCATTGTAGATATCATCACCACGCTAACCCTGTCAATAAGACCAAGACGATAGCTCAGCCGGATACCTATTACGGCAACGTTACTTGATAGAGGGGCCGTGAGAGCCGATGAGAGAGGCCACGCGGAACATTGAAGGCCTTCCCATCGTGAGTCTAGAGCGTCAGGAACCACGATATCGTCTTGCCTCTTTGGGCAAGATGCAGTAGCGCGTGCGCATCAATAAAACTGTAATAGTTGCCACTAGCCGGCAAGCACCAGGGGCAATCCGCCGTTTCGCAGCCAGCAATCTATCTGCACGACGCTGCCCCTGGCAGCTCGGCAAAGCCCGAGTCCTTCTTTCTGTCAGTGTAAACCCACGCATGGCTGCCCATGTCTTCCTCTTTCAGTAATCCTAATTTCTCACGTCATACGACTTTTTCTCTACGAACCCGCATCTAATCGCGCCGATTATCCTAGAAGAGAGGGGTTCTCGTCGCCCCTCACAGCTCGATTACCGATTTCGAAGGCTTGACCCTCGAAGCTATGCCTAAACGGTGCTGACGCTGCTACTCTGGGCAAAGGGCGAGAAGGAATCCTGGTCGGGGCGTTTTTCGAAAGCTAGGTTGTGCGAGCAAGGCTGTCTGCGGGCACACACTCTCTCTGAATCCTTTGGTCGGCGGTTTGCTGCCGGAGGGAAGCGGTCCCTAGGAGTACACGATGCCGCTTCCCGCAGCCGTATGGGCAGCCTTGCTCATGCGACCGAGGTAGCTCCCGACGGACTCCTCTCCGAGGCAAGGACGTGGTCAATTGAAAAAACAGCTTGGCTTATAGGAAAAATTAAAAGCTTGGAGAAATAGCCAAGGTGGGGGAAAAGGGTGTTTGGACAATAAGCGATAGCGGAAAGAGGTCTAGCTCGTAAGGCTAGATGCAGGATAACCCATGCCGAGTCAAGCATAGGGCGATTTCTTACTCGGCCAAACCGGCGAAGGAACGTTTCCGCTCGGAAGCACTGGCTGGCTGAAATACAATATGGTTTACATAATTCGTGCAGAATCGGACAAAGAGAGCATGGCGGTGAAAGTGACGCGTGTTTTATTCGTCTTTAGTTGAAGCTGTAATGGAAGAGAGCTGGCTTGCCAGAGTTTGCCGATTCCGGCCGCTGACGGCCGCCTTACACACTAGAAAACTGACAGAGGAAAGACGGCAGATTTGGGTCCGTCGATATAACTGCTTTCATTCCGTCGACCTTCCTAATCCAGTGTAAGCGTCGGCGATTTTGCCCATCAATTGTTCGCCGCAACATGGCTTTCTGCTCAAAGAAAACGTTCCTGTTCATGTTACATGCTTGGCTGCCAGTTCTGTCTGACGGGCTGAAGAGATGCAACCCCCCATCTTACACTAGCAGCTACCTTGACAAGCGTCGCGCCTCGACCATCTACGATTTGCTCTGCCCATACAGGCACAGATCAAATGACAAAGCAGAAGCTAGCGAAATCCTGCAAGCCACCAGGGGCGAAATGTTGCGGTTACGGCACACTGGCACGGCTCTTGTAGATGACGGTGCACGAGCGACCCTTCTGTTAGGTCTGTCACATCGGCCCACCACGTGGAAAGCATAGTGCCACCATTTAATGCATAGAGGGACTTGAATGCACGAAGGGTAAATATCCTGTAAATTATGGACCGGAAAAATTATTCCATCAAGAGTTGACTCTGCTCTTCTTTGTCAGGGTTCATCGAAATTCAAGATTAGTCACAAGCGTTACACATTTTGCGCATGACCCATTCGGCTAACTAATGACAAAGACCGTTTTCAAGTCGCCTTCTTGAACGGCTTCGACTTACACACAAAACCCTTAATGAAAACAGCGCAGCGCATTTCTATATGCTATTAGCCGTCTGAGAAAGAGGCACGGAAATGAGTCACGATGTTTATTTTTGGCGAATCGCAGCTACTGTATTTGCTAAATTGACAGCCTTTTGTACTGGCGATTCATCATGATCCCGACTGATTGGCTGGGTGTAGGCGAGCGGTGCAGGGAATAAGACGCCGGCGCGGGCGTAGACTACCCACAAATTCAAAAACCGGTCTTCTTCGCGAACCGATGTCGCTCCTAATAATTAATAAGAATGTAATTTTCTCTTTCCATTTGCATTTTGGTTTCAAATTCTCGTCAGTAAAGTCATTTGCAAATCTGATGACAGTATAACACGCGGTGCTGCCAAGATAGCAGCGTCTTACATCATAATGGGTCTTGCGCATCAACGCCCGGTCGACACCGGCGCCGACGCCGACCGGTTGCCGGCCACGCCACAACCTTGTCCGGAGCTGTCAGAAAACTCACTGACAAACGACTCGCACAGCGTATGGGCGCAGGCGTCCGCGACCGAGGCCGCGGTCGAATTGCCGCAGCCCGCGACCACCCTGGACGGCGCACCGGAGCTCGCGCGGGTGGCGTCGGCGCCGTACACCGTCTTCTCGAAGCGGGAGCGGGTGGGCATCACGCTCATGGTGTCGGTGGCGAGCGCGGTGTCGCCCATGACGTCCAACATTTACTTCCCCGCGCTCGACTCGGTCGCGCACGACCTCGGCGTCTCGCTGAGCCTCATCAACCTGTCGCTGACGACGTACATGGTCTTCCAGGGCCTGGCGCCGACGCTGCTCGGCGACTTTGGCGACAAGGCCGGCCGCCGCCCGGCGTACACGCTGTCGTTCCTCGTCTTCCTCGCCGCCAACATTGGCCTCGCGCTGCAGCGCAACTACGCCGTGCTCATGGTGCTGCGCTGCGTGCAGTCGGCGGGCAGCAGCGGCACGCAGGCGCTCGGCTTCGGCGTCGTGGCCGACCTGGCGCCGCGGGCCACGCGCGGCAAGTACATGGGCTACCTGGGCGCGGGCATCAACGTCGGCCCGACGCTAGGCCCGTTTATCGGCGGCGTGCTGTCGCAGACGCTCGGCTGGCCGGCCATCTTTTGGTTCCTGGCCATCTTCGTCACCGCGTTCCTGATCCCGTGGGTGCTGTTCGCGCCGGAGACGGGCCGCAACGTCGTCGGCAACGGGTCGTACGCGGCGCAGAAGTGGAACAGGCCGCTGGTGCCGTGCGGGAAAGACCGCCGGGTGAAAGAGGAGATGCCGGCGTCCCAGAGACCTCGGCTTTCCATCCCAAACCCGCTCAGCACGCTGTCTATGGTGTTTGAGAAGGAAATGGGATCCATTTTGCTGATTGCGGCCGTCATCTACCTGGCATTTATCTTGGTCGCAGCCACGATGGGGACACTCTTGAAAGAGATTTACAACTACAATGACCTGCAGGTTGGGCTGTGCTATCTTCCGTACGGGATAGGCTGCTGTGTCACATCCATTGTGCAGGGTTATGCACAAAATTGGAACTATCGCAGAATTGCGCAGAAAATAGGGTTTGATCTCAAATCGAAAGAAAATGGAGACAAATTTCCCATTGAAAAGGCTCGGCTGCAACTCATTTACCCCTCCATGATGGTTGGTGCCGTCGCCTTGATAGGATATGGATGGGCACTGCAGGCGGAAACATCAGTTGCTGTGCCGTTGGTCATGGTTTTTATCATTGGCATGATGATTCCGACATCGCTCAATATGATCACAACGCTCATGGTCGACCTTTTCCCCGAGGCACCTGCCAGTGCGACGGCGGCTAACAACTTGGTCCGTTGTCTGTTTGGCGCGGCGGCAACTGCTGTCATTGATTCCATGCTAAAGGGCATGGGACGTGGTTGGTGCTTTACGTTTCTAGCGCTCCTTGTGATTGCGTGCGTTCCCTGGATGCTGTATATCGAGAGAGAAGGGCCTCGATGGCGTGCCGAGAAGCGAGAGCGGCAAGAGCAGAAGAAGCTTAACGAATCGTCATGAACTAGATTGCAATGGGCACATTGGTGAAATCAGCATCGTCTCATAGTATACATTCTAATATTGAGACGCATTTATAGGCATTATTATCATTCAAAGCTGAACTTTATAAAGCTGGAATAGCGTGTTCAATAGCCTCTCTTTGAGCCTCCCACATCAACCAATCCGAGCGTGTCGTTCTAAATATCTGTTAGCACATTGTCTAAAATCCGCTGCAAAGTATACATACGGCAAAAGACCCATTCCATTTATTTTCCAGATACCTACACCCAGCGCTACAATCTGCATGACCACGTACACAAACTTGGTCTGGAGAATGCTGTTGGAGTTGGTCTCGGTTCGGAAGGGCTCAAAGGCCTGGTTGGTGTTGACAAGACCCATGATGGGGTTCTTGAAGGCCATAAGGACCATCATGATGCTGAATATTTGTAGCGAGTTGCCGGACATGTACATCATGATAAAGGTCATGGGCAGAGACTTGACGGGTGCAAGCGCGACCTCCCAGGCCTTCTTGAGCTTAAGCGTATCCATCTCCTCGTGTGTCGGGGCCTTGCGGGGCGGCGTCTTGGAGTCTTTTTGCTTCTGAAATCGAGTTAGTACAGCTGAAAAACAGTGCCTCCGCGATAGGCTGGCCGTTGTGGTTGTGGGATAGAAACGCACCTTGTTGCCACCAGAGCCACCGAAACCCGGCGGGTCAACGATGCCAGAGGCCTTGGACTTGGCAGCGGGCGGCGACTGCAGTTGCTGAACCCATTGAGGGACGGTGGAGGTAGTTGAGGCCATTTTGCCGATGATGCGCGATCTCGGTCGTGTGCAGCTGGCAGTGTCGCGGGATGAGGTGGTGTCTCGAGGCAAGCTTGAGAGGTCGCCTCGTTGATGGTGCAAGCATGGCCCACCAGCTTAGCTGATCAAGGCGCGCTGGCACTGGCTGTGTCGGCCCGCTGAAGCCAGCTTATCGATTGCCCCGTAAGCCTGTAGCGCAGAGACGAACAGCGGCGCGTGCCCCGTAGGACGGTCCCCTTTTCCAACGGACAATCCGGGTCATGAAGAGAGTTGCAGACGCTTCGACCGAAACGATCACCAGCGTTCGAAGAGCAGCTACCCGCCACGCGAATCTGCATCCTGCAAGCGACGCCGACCATCGAAACAATCGAGCAGGGGCACACGTTAGCCTGCACCTGGCCGCACCGAGACCCCTCCTAAAATCTGCAACAACCGAGACCAGCTACGGGCGCGCGGCGCGAGCTGAATTGCACTAAACAGCGACGCCTCTTTGGTGAGGGGAACTTGCCCATTACCGCCCGACTATTATCGCTGCGCTGCCGGGGACAGGCACACACACACACCCAGCCTCTCGTCGCGTGACAACTGTGTCCTAGTCGCCTAATAAAAGCCCATTGCGCGCGGGGTTCCAAGTACCAGCCGCCGTCATGTCGTCCAAGAAGGATGGCGCTGGCGACTCTAGGCTGTTTGCTCGAGTAAGCCAATAATCACCTTGCCCTCCTTTTGTCACCCATCCATTGTTTGCAGCCTCGTCCAACTTTGGTCCATTTGTCGCCGCCTCGTCGGCTCGCAACTCTTGCGCACCTCTTCCCCAACCGAGCATGTAGACGGGCGCGCTGTGCACTGCACCACCGACATACATCATGGCCTTATTTTTGACCTACAACCCGTCGGTGACGCTCACCAGGCTAAGATCTCAACAGGGCAAAGTCGCGGAGCTCCGTCTCGAGCTCAACAGTGGAGGCAAGAAGGACAAGAACTATGGCATGAAGAAGATTGCCCTGAAGCGAATAGTGGCCAACATGACCATGAGCAACAATGACATGGTCGCCCTCTTTCCCGATGTCATCGGGTGCATGAACCTCCCGAGCCTGGAGATTAAGAAAATGTTGGTTCCTTGGCACAATCCAATGCGCGCTGCTGCTAACAAGGGATAGGTGCTTCCTCTACCTAGTCAACTATGCTCGTGTGCGACCAGAAATTGCGGTAAAAGCAATTCCGGTATTGGAGCTTGTAAGTTTGCCTGGTATGTGTGGCGAGAGTGGGATGCTAACCTTGCCGGCCATAGGATATGGAAGACAGCAATCCATTAGTGCGAGCCCTTGCGTTGCGAACCATGTCATATATACACGTTCGAGAATTTGTGGAAGCCGCCCTGCCCATTGTACGACAGATGCTGCGGGATTCGGACCCGTACGTGCGCAAGACGGCCGCGTTTTCCGTCTCTAAATTATACGACCACGATCGAGCCATGGTTGAGGGATCGGACCTCATCGAGAGACTCAACTCGTTATTGCGAGACGACAACCCGACGGTTGTGGCAAGCGCGTTGGCCGCGCTGATGGATATCTGGGAGAGAAGTGACGCTATCAAGCTCACAATCGACTATAGTAACGCTTCTAAAATGGTTGCAATCTTGCCCGATTGCTCAGAGTACGTCACCTACCCAAGTGGTGATGAATTTGGCTGACTGTTGTACTAGATGGGGTCAAACTTATATTCTGGAAGCGCTCATGTCGTACGTGCCGCAAGAATCCGGCGAGGCATCTCTTCTAGCCGAACGCATTGCCCCACGCCTATCACACTCGAATTCCTCGGTCGTCTTGACATGCATCCGCGTTATCCTCTACCTGATGAACTACATTGCCGACGATAAGCAAATTTCGGCCCTCTGCCGCAAGCTGTCGCCACCGCTGGTGACACTTCTCGCCAAGGGGCCCGAAGTCCAATATCTTGCGCTGCGAAACGCGCTTCTTATCCTGCAGAGACGGCCCGAAGTCCTCAAGAATGATATTCGCGTCTTTTTCTGCAAATATAACGACCCAATCTACGTCAAAGTCACCAAGCTGGAGCTTATTTTCATGCTCGCCAACGAGCACAATATTGACGAAGTCTTGACGGAGCTACGAGAATATGCGACCGAAATCGATGTGCACTTTGTTCGAAAGGCTGTGCGTGCCATCGGAAAGCTGGCCATTAAGATTGAACCGGCAGCCCCCAGATGTATTAACCTGCTCCTCGAGCTTGTGGCCACCAAGGTCACCTACATTGTCCAAGAAGCTACAGTGGTGATTCGAAACATTTTCCGCCGATACCCCAACCAATATGAATCCATCATTAGCACGCTCTGTGAGCACTTGGACTCACTCGACGAACCAGAAGCAAAGGCAGCCATGGTGTGGGTCATTGGAGAATACGCCGACCGCATTGAGAACAGTGATGCTCTGCTGGACGACTTTTTATACTCGTTTACGGAAGAGCCTGTGGAGGTTCAGCTGGCTCTCCTCACAGCGACGGTGAAGCTCTTCATTCAGCGACCGACGAGAGGCCAGGAGCTTGTCCCCAAGGTGCTGAAATGGGCCACGGAGGAAACAGACAATCCGGATCTACGAGACCGCGCGTACATGTACTGGCGTTTGCTGTCCACAGATGTGAACCTGGCGAAGCAAATTGTGATGGGCGAGAAGCCTCCCATCACGGCTGAATCTGAGAAGCTCGAACCGGCCATTCTCGAAGAGATGTGCCTGAATGTCGGCACTCTGGCCACTGTCTACCTCAAGCCCGTTCAAACAGTCTTCCGCACCGCGCGCGCCAGGAAGCTGCCAGACTCGCCGGCACTGCAAAAGCAGAACCTGCTAACAGACATTGACACCAACAAGACGATCAGCATGTTTGGCCGGGGCGGGCAGCCGACGGATATTGACCTCCGCAGCCGGACGGCGGCCGGGGGCAACGGTAACGCCAACCAAGCGATCCACGACGCGGATGCCTACTTTTCGAGCGTGGCGCCGCAGCAGATGGCAGCGCTGCGCATGGACGGCGGCGACGACTTGTTTGGCGGCGGCAATGTGACGGGATACGTGGTGAATGCGCACGCGCCAGAAGCTGTGATGCAGCCGACGCAGGGAGCCGGAAGCAACGGCGATCTTTTGATGCTGTAAAAAGGGACGATGGGCCTTGTAACAACACTCTGGTTAGCAGTATACAGGTTCTACCGAGAAGAATGAATAAATGAAAAAAGGCAGGAAAGAGAGAAAGCTTAGAATTGACATTTGGCGCGCTGTAGTCTGTGTGGTAATTGTATGACAAGTTTGACAAAGGTGAATGTGATGTGATGTGGTCTCTTTTGCATGTCTCACACCATCACCGAGAAGGCGCCCCAGTGGCGTGCTGGTTGACAGCAGGGGATCGGCGCGGTGGCTCACAGAGTCAGCTGGTCGGCGCCCAATCTGGCAGTAGACGGACAGCACTAAAACAACGACGGACGACTCGCCAGACCAGCCAGAGTAACAAATCCACTGTAAACTGAGCGCTAGGCATTCAGCTGTTCATGGCATGGCATCGTCATGGGCTTGGTGGGAGACTGTGGGCGCGCCAAGTCGCCAGCCACGTTCTGGGCTGGGGGGCGGAGCAGACGGCTGTTCCAGCGCAGAGTTACTTGGGGGATCAATGAATGATGTGGTTCTGGTGTGTAATCTGACTGGAAGATGCCGAGAGGGGAGTAACAAGCCTTCCCGCGGCACTGCGTGGAGGGGGTTCCTGAGAAGCCGATGCCACTATGCGAGGGGCATTGAAACGGGCAGTGACTTATTACCACGGCCAAGCAACTACAGCGCCCAGGTAATAAGCTGGCTTGACACGACTCGGTTGCAATGCAGCCCACACAGCCATGCCGCCGCCTCTTGCCGCGGGCATTGTGGGTTTATTTTGTATCCGTAGTATTACTGCTTTTGGCAGCATAACGGTTGCAACAGTTGTGAAAAGTATGAAAACACAGGCTACAACAGATTGTCGAGCACAAACAGAAAAGGACAACGAAGCAAAAGTCTAGTTGTCGGAATTCATTGGAATGCTCGGCTGGAGCGGAAACCTGCTCCGGGCAGAGAGGCGACTCTTCTTCCTTGGCTTTCCTTGGTCTCGTGTGTGTCCAAGGCTCTGTTTGGGGGCGTCAGAAAGCGGACTCCACTGGAGAGGAGCGCTGTAGCAGGTACAGTGACATATAGGTAGTAACCTGGGATGCTGACAAGGGCCGCGGGCCGTCTCAACAGTGGAAAAGTAAATTGAAAAAAAAGAAAAAAAATGTACATTTATATCGACGTTGCGAGATTCGATCAAAGAGCAATCTCCTTTCTCCTCTTTTCTTGGAGCTTGCTTTTTTTCCGCCAAAGTTTAAAGAACTGCAAAAGCTTGTAGATGTTGCGCCGTTGCGGTATTTGAGTTTGGACCTTGTACGCCGGCTGCGTCTGGTACCGCAACGGCCAAAAGCCACCTGGTGGTGCGACATTTTAATGAGCTGCCCAAATAACTGCTTCCAAGAAGAAAGACTTGCAGATATCCAATGCGACCTTTGAATCGTGTCTTGCTGCTAAATCCGTCTTTTGGTTGTCTCAGACAAGACGATGAATTCAATGGAATCAATTCAGCAAGTACCAAGGTACCAGACAAACCAGACCAGCAGCGGCCCAGTGGATGAGCGGTGGGTTCCAGTGGACGCTGCGCCCCACTGGCAATCAACGCCAGGCTTGCCAGTTGCAGCGGCGCCGCTGCAGCCGAACAGTGCCTCTTCTGTGTGCTCAGTGCCAGTCTTCTTGCCCATCATGTAGATTGGACTGAGTGGTAACAAGTAGGTATTATTCACTCGGCTATTGAGAGAAATACAAGTAACATTGTAGAATACTACTTGGCGTCGTCCAGTTACTCAGCCTTCTTCCGGTCCGGCCAAAGCGTGCCGTCCGCCCATCATTGACTTGCACCACGCCGTCGACACGCACTGGCGCAGTCGTCCCCAATCTTTCCCATCGCCTCTTCCCTCCTCTACCTTGCCTCTCTACTCCCAGTACCCATCCTGCTTTGCCATCCTACCCGCCCGCTCCCGCCATCTTGCTCCTGCCCACCTCATTGCTTGTCCCATTCTCTCTCTCCCGTCTTATTGCTTCAACAATCGACTCGGCCCTCCATCCTCCATCTCTAACCTCTCTTCCCATTGCCCTGTCCGATCACCTCCTGCTCCCGATCGCCGATCCTTGAATTTATTTCACGCTTCGTCTTTGCCCTGGCAAGGTGTGTCCGCTGCAGCCGCACTCTCTTCCTCCGTCTCCACCTCGCGTGGTCAAACCGTCCTGCAACTTGCTTTTGGAACTAGGCTGGCTGGCTGCCATTTTTCTTGCATTTTCAACTAGCCTTCTGCAACGACAGGGGAACCCTTTTGCAAATCCACCTGTCCGTCTCTTCCATCTTGAACACCGGCGAGTCTAGACAGCAGCCGAATGACGACAGCCGCCTTCTGATTGTAAACGCCGCCTTTTGGTCACCCCCTATCGCAGGTACATCTGTCACCTACCCCAGCATCGTGGGCCGCCGCACCGACCTGTCCTTGCCCGCCATTCATCATGTCTACCGCAGCCGCCGCAGAGACGGCCTCGACCAAGGCCACGGAAGCCCTCGCTTCTGCCCCCAACGTCGTCGCTCCCTCGACCGAATCCGTTCCCCTCGAGAGCATCCGCCGCTCTACTGAAGCCACGAGCTCAGCGCAGAACGTCGCACCCGCCGATGGCCCTGCCGCCGACGCCATCGACACCACAAAGGCGCCCGAAACGCCGGCTGCCGCTTCAGAGCCCGCAGAGTCCTTTGCCGATGCCCCCGAAGTGCCCGCCAAGTCGGACGATGCCATTGAAAAGGGTCCCGAGCCGCCCGCCAAAGAAGCAGATGACGCTATTGGCCCTGCTCAGGAGCACATCAACTCTGGCGCCTCAACAGAACCCGGCGCTCCGCCCGTATGCAATATCACGCTCCTTCTTACGTCTGGAAGCCGCCATCCCTATAAAATCGATGCCAAGTACCTGTCGCGACGAAACGTGGCCATCCCCGAAGAGACCGAGAACGGCCAGCCCGATCCCTTCAGCATCAGTATATACACCCTCAAGGAGTTAATACTGCGCGAGTGGCGGAATGACTGGGAAGCGAAGCCTGCTAGTCCCAGTAGCATTCGCCTGATTCATTTTGGAAAATTATTGGATGATAAAGAGCAGCTCAGGAGTACGCTTTCAACCGCCACCAAACGTGCCCATACAGCCGGCTAACTGATCGCTTCTAGAATATCAATTCAGCTCCGAAGCGCCCAACGTGGTGCATATGAGCATCCGACCTCAAGATCTGGACGAGGAAGAGACCAAGCCGGGCGGCAAGAGCCTCGGTGCCGGCAGCGGTGATGGTCAGAGATCGAGATCCTCAGGCTCGTGCTGTGTTATCCTATAGACAGCCGTTGTCGATTGTCAGATTTACCTCTCAAGAATGACGGAGTTCTTACCACCAGCGTTGAAACCGCCGACAAACATATCATACAACTCACATCCCTGGATACAAATCCGGGACTGCGCCGGTACACACTGGCACACAACATATAGAGATGCGAAAGCCACAGATTGTCAGGCTCAGCTTCAACAACGCACCACCACTTTTGGGCACACACCAATCACACATACAAATCACGTCATTCCTTTTACATATACATTTTGGACAATCATTTACCCCGCTTATAGTGAAGCGGTTGGGAGCCTCCGTTTTTATTGCTTGGAAGACTTGGGAATTTTGGAGTCTTGAACTTGGGTATTCTTATTCCTGTTTCTTGTTTGATTCATTCCCGGCGTTGATTTTTTTACGAGCTATTTTATGCCTGTTTTTCCTCCTTGTATATTTTCTTGTATTTTTCTTGTACCCCTGCCGCTTAGGCACGGCAGGGTACATGGCACCAGAGCAAACTGATGGCAGCAATGTTGTCAGGCCATCTGCGCCGAGCACGAGTACAGGGTTAGCCCGAGCGTCAATGATAAGCGTTGGTCCAAGACCATTTGCCATAATTGAGACTGCATGTGTTGTATGCGTTGTTGGTATAATCACTTCTTAATGTCATCTTGTAATCATTTCCTGTCATTGTGGCAACGAATAGTTTGGTGTTGTACATGAACGCAGTCCCCCACCATCTGCCATGGCTAGTATTCATCCTCTATCCCTCTCATCTCTATTTATTTCGCTCTCTTTCAACCTCTTAAACCTTGCACTTCTTCTCCATCTCCTCGTGGAAGCCCGCCACGCCCCTCGACTCGTCGCCCGTAAAGACGTCCTCCCAGGTAATGGTATCCTCGCGGCCGCGCAGAATCTCCTCGTGCACGCTCGCGAGCCCCGATCCCATCACCAACGGCCGCCACTCGCCGTCGCGCACAATCTTGAGCTCCATGCCGCGGCGGATCGGCTCGCCCATGCCAAACGTGCGCTTCAGCGACTCCATGCGCACCGCCTCCTGCGTGGCCTCCCAGTTCTTGAGGCGCGCCTCGAGAGGATGCGCGGAGGTGGCCTTGGATGTCTGCGCGTCGAACGCAGAAGGGCCGACGCCGTAGCGCAGCGTGTCGTGGATGCCGGGGGCGGAGGGGGCGGATGTAGAGGTCGCCTGGGAGGCGCCGGTGTGGGAGAAGCTGCTGGCAGCCTGGTTGCTGGGGATGAAGCGCATCGACTGGGGGAGAGGTTAGCGGACTGGGGATCGCAGAGAAGGTAGATGGAACAGCAGATGCGGATGCATGGGAAGACTTGATAGTGAGGATGCCGAGGGCGAGGTGGAAGGTCGGGCGCAGCGGAGGGGGGGCTTACCATTGTGACGGCGCGAAAGGTTGTGATTATATAGAGTGGTGTTTTAATTCGGACGCTAGAGTTGGGGATGCGAGAGAGATGGTAATTCGGATCGAGATGGAATCGGCGTGGTGGTGGACGGTGTTTGGATGGGAATGATGCAGCTCAACGTTGCCTGGGCTGGAAGACAGCTTGGTAGGCTGCCAGAGCTTCGTGTCGAGGGACTGGCCAATGGGAGGGCGACTTGGAGAGAAAGACCCACATGTTGCTTAAGCTGCGCAGCTTTAATCGGTTGAGCGTTGAAAGAGGAATCAGAATGTGAAGAAAAGAAAGAATAAAAACCAATTGAAATAATGCCTCTTTCATTTAATCGAGACGGAAATGATTTTCTTGTTATAGATGAATAGTGTAGACTGTCAATTTTCTGCTGCAGGCTGACCTCTTCTCAAGGCTGTGTTGGGTTACCATTCCAGTCCAGAGGACATGACTTAACGGCGCGCTGAAATACGACTCGTAAATGTCGCAGAAGAGGTCTATAAATAACACACCCGCTGCAACGCTGGCCATCTCGCCCAAAACTCTGTTACAAAAACGGACGCTGCCGGATGGGCAAATGATACCTCGCCGTGGCGGCTAATAAGTAAGGTAGTCAAGGCAGCGCATGCCAACAGTGCATGGAGGCCTTCTCAGCAGGGGCTGGAACAGCGCTACAAAAGGACTGGGGCGGTTGCCTGCACATCAATGGCTCGTCGTTGAGTTTATCATAAATCTAGTTAGTGCTGCCTTTTGAATCGCCCCGCAGGTCAGCAGCAATGGTTGGGTGGCTACTGGAAAGTCGCAGCCAACGTGCAGTAAATGAGGCCGAGCGACTTTGACAGAGGATGTAAAGAGAAACGGCATGTTTATATTCGTTTTAACCCTCTCGAGTAAAGAAATCATATTCACCGTCAACCAAATACAGCCATAATAGAAGCAATACCGTAATCTCTTCTCGCCTCGTACAGCCATCTGTTGGTAGGAACCAGGCTGCACTATTGATAGCGTTGGTGGGGTTTGATTCGCCCTCCGATGGCATGTGTCGCCTCTCCCGTCCAGTGGCGCCTAGTCCTACCACAAAAGGTCCCCCTCCCCGCCATGCCGTGTTAGTCCAGGAGCCCTTTTTGTTAGTCGTTAGCTAAAAAAGATGCTGCAGCCAACCGTTTTTCTTCCTCCTCCCAGCCAGTTTTCTTCTCTTGTCATAATCCCTTGACATTGTCTGTACCGACACCGACGAGACTGGGAGAGGACAAAACGACTTGCACCGCCCAACATGTCGCGCGCCACCAACTCGGAGCGCAGCCCGCTGCTGCGCATCCAGAGCCGCCAGAGCGACGCGCCCTCGCTCGCCGTCACCGGCGACCTCGCCCCCAGCACCTTTCAGATCTCGGCCGTGTGCTTCGCCCTCGTCGCCGCGCAGCAGGTGGCCTCGCTGCTGGCCCTGCTGGCCACCCCGGGGCTCAACCAGGCCGCCCTCTGCCGTCGCCTGTACGGCTACGGCAACGAAATCGCCGACCCAGCTACGGACGAGCGTTGCCTTCAGAACCCGGCGCTGCAGAAGCAGCTCATGAGCCTGGGCAGCATCGAGACGACCCTGGCCGCGGTGATGGCGGTCATGGCGCCGATTCCCCTCGCCATCGCGGCTGACCGGTTCGGGCGGCGGCCGTTCTTGGTGCTGCCGCTGGCGGGCGGCCTTCTCAACATTGGCTCGAGAATGTTCATCTGTTTGTGCCCAATCGCACCCTTAAAAGGAAAGATGAAAATGCTAATGAAATGTGAAAAAGATAAATTTCCCCAGATCTTCCCCACGCAACTGATTTGGCTCTCCGCCTTATTCGAGCACTTGACTGGCAGCGGAGCCACTTTGTTCGCCATCATTTTCACTATTCTTACCGATGTGACTTCCAGCGCTCAACGGTATGTCTATTCGCCAATTCTCCTACCGATACCATATATTAATTTGTTTCTAGATCGACAAGCTTCTTCCGTCTTATGGCCGTCCATATCCTGGCCGTCCAAGTGGCCGTCAAACTCGCAGGCCTCCTAACCGACAAATTTGGCCCGTGGCCCTTGCTGCTCGCGGCCCTGGTCACGTATCTCTTTGGCATTCTCTGCGCCTTTTGTGTGCCGGAGACGATCCATCTCGGCAAAACCATTGGCAACGAAGAGGCCGTCGAAGAAGAGTCCGCGGCCCAGAGCAACCAGCAAAGAATCCTCGGTGCGATCCCTGCTGCCTACAAGCAGACGACCAAAACCATGGCGGCTCTGTTCTGCCACAACCGGCGGCTGGCCGTTCTTTTGATTACGTTGTTTGGCGTGGGACTAAGCATCCAGCCCATGATGTTTTTGCCGCTTTACATCAACTATCGCTACAAGATCCCTTTCGACAAGGTATGTCTGCCCAGGTAAACTGCTCCGACATCAGACGACCGAGCCCGCTAACAACGTCTTCGATAGGCCGGCTCACTATTCACCAGCCAATCCATCTCCTATTTTATACTCAATGCCCTGTTGCTGCCACTGGCGGCACATGCGCTGCTCTCGTTCAATTTCTCGGCTCTCCGCAAAGACGCGACCCTTGCTCGCTGGGGCCTTGTGGCCGCCACCCTTGCCTTGTTTGGCATTGGCATCGCCCCCAACTATACCTTTCTGCTAACCGCAGTCGTCTTTTACACTCTCGTCGCGGCCTACCATGGTGGCGTCAGAGGCCTCTTGTCGCAGCTGACGGGAGAGGACCACATGGCCGCCATGTTTGCCACATCCGGTGTTATTGGGGCGATAGGCAACTGGTTGAGCGAGCCCATCTTCTCTCCACTTTTCAGATCTGGCATGAATAACGGCGGGAAGTGGTCAGGACTATCGTATCTTGTGCTGGGTTGTATTTACGCCGTAATCGCTGCTGTCGTTTTTGCAGTGACCACTGGCACGGCGGAACAAGAAGCCGACTACGATGAGCAAGACTAGAAGGCTTGCATATTCTGTGAAATGATAAAATTGCATATATTCATTGATGAATAAAGTTTTCAATATATAAAAATCTTCAAAAAGTCTCATTATGCTGTTTATTACTGTGTTGAAACAGTGGCTGTCAATTTACACCAAAACCGTGTGTGGCGCCGATACCGCGCCTGAGTCAACCCACTTGCAGCTCACTACCCCAAGCTACCATCTCAACCGCACTTCTACATTTCCTTTTTTCACAGCCCATCAAGTCGGATGCGTCCAATTGATTCACCATGAAGCCGCCAACTTCGCGGCTACCCATCATTCGCATCGCCAAGGGCACGTTTTACCGGCACCACCCCAACGCGCTCTCCGAGCACCCCAACCCGTCACTCTTCGGTGACATCACCTTTGAGCTGCCGTCGAGCACCGACGCGCCGCAGCACTGGTGCGTCGTCGGCTCCTCGCTCGCCGGCAAGACTACGCTCCTGCAGGCCCTCCGCGGCCGCCTGCTCTGCGACCCGCCCACGGCGCGCTCCTACCCGTACCTCTCCTCTGATGCCGTGTCGGCGCGCCTCAAGAGCCCCATCCGGGCCATCCAGTACGTCGGCTTCGACGCCGACCAGGCCGGCGGCGGCGGGATCGGCCGCTCGTCCGCCGTAACTACCTCGGCGTTTTTATCCGCCCGTTATGAATCGCACCGTGAAATCACGGATTTCTCGCTGCGCGACTTTTTGCTCGGCAACACGGAGCTCAACCCGCTGGAGACGTCCCTCGACGGCCAGGATGGCGCCATCTCGCCGGCGCTGCTGGAGCGCGTCGTCAGGGATCTGAAGCTGCAGCATCTTCTGGATCTCCCGGTGACGTTTCTCAGCAATGGGCAGGGCCGACGCGCCCGTATTGCGAGGGCGCTGTTGACGCAGCCGGAGGTGTTGCTGCTCGACGAGCCCTTCATGGGCCTTGATCCGCCGACAGTCTCGGCGCTCAGCCCTCTGCTGCAGTCTCTCTCCGAAAAGGCAAGCCCGCGGCTGATACTGAGCGCAAGACCGCAGGACCCGTTGCCCGAGTGGATTACTCACCTCATCTACCTCCGCAGTGACTGCCAGGTTGGTTCCATGGGACCAAAAGATATGGTATTAGACGGGCTACGGAAATACGTGCAAGGCGTGCAGTCAGGTACTTTGACCGAGGATAAGACGATGCCTTTGCATGCCCTGGCCGAGGTCGGAAAAGTTCTTTCTTCTACAGGCCCATCTTCCACGGTGAACAGCAAGGATGCCACGGTACAGCAGTCAAATTCTACAGCAGAGCCTCTCGTTGAGATGGATGGCTGTAGAATCAGCTACAAGGATAAAGTGGTGCTGGGAAACTGGTCTCAAAAGACTGACGGGGAAGCAAAGCAAGGCCTCGTATGGACTGTCCGTCGCGGCGAGCGCTGGGGCGTCTTTGGCCCCAACGGCTCCGGCAAGACGACCATTGTCTCCATGCTCAGCTCGGATCACCCCCAGACCTATTCGCAACCAGTCAAGCTCTTTGGCCGATCGCGCATCCCCGAACCCGGCTCCGGCCAGAGACCGCTCACCTTTTGGGACATTCAAGCCCGCGTCGGCCACTCCAGCCCAGAGGTGCACCAACACATGCCGCGCGGGCACTCCATCCGCACCATTGTGGAAAATGCATGGGCGCTGACCTTTGGCACAAAGGGAAAACTGGACGCGCTCGCCAAACAAAAGGTGGATGCTGCGCTGCGCTGGTTTGCACCGGAGCTGCGCCCCGTGAACGCGGCGGCGGCGGCCAACCAAGCCGACGATCTGAGGTGGGCAGACGACTACATGTTTGGCGAAATGTCGTTCAGCGCGCAGCGCGTGGCGCTCTTCATCCGCTCCATGATCAAAGGCACAGACATTGTCGTCCTAGATGAGGCGTTTAGCGGCATGGACGATGCCGTGCGCGACAAGTGCAGCTTGTTTCTCACCGCGGGTGAGAGCAAGACGTTTGTCGACGGCAAGATTGTCGATAGTGAAGCGGCCAAAGCTAGAAACGTTGTTGTGCCTGGCTTAACGGACCAGCAGGCGCTCATCTGCATTGCGCACATAAAGGAGGAGGTGCCCGACTGCGTGCGCGAATGGATCTGCCTGCCAGAGGCGAACACGGGTCTTCCGGCGCGCTTTGGAAGGCTTGATGGGCCGCTGAGAAATAACGAGAACCGGTGGCAGTCAATTTGGGGTTTTGATTCTGAATAGAAGTAAAAGTGTCTATGTACCATAACTTGAATATAGCAATAGAAACGACGAGAAACATTAAACCTGCGTCTATTTGAACGTCGCATTTTCAACAGGATCTATAAAAATCAAGAGTATTTTATTTTTTTATCGTTTTATCAACACCACGTCATGAAACTATATACAAAAAGTTTATTTACATCCTATTCAGATCCACAGGCAACCACGCCTTCACTATCACGCAAGCGCATTCTTCGGCTTAGACAGCACCGGTAATAACGAAGCTGGCATCGTCATTGAAAGAGTTCTTGTTATCATAATCGTTATTGCCACCGGGGTAGGAGATGTGCACGCGAGCATCATAGTGACGCCAGTAGCGCGCGGCCTGGCTCCAAGAGCGAATGGTGGAGCCCTGGCCGTTGATGCCGGTCTGGATGCAAAACGTGGCGTCCTCGGAGAAGAGCTTGGAGCCGTCGTTGCCGTTGACCACGAGGCCGTTGTTGGAGTGGCGGATGAAGCTGCCGCGGCGCTCATCGCTCTCAAACGAGTAGCAATCGCTGCTGCCGAGGCCCTGGCGGACGATCCAGCGCGCGCGCTGCTTCTGGCCGCCGTCGTTGACAAAGTCGATGCGCACGTCGTTGGAGTTGGGGTCGCGCGCAATGTAGCGCGTCGTGCAGCACGAGGTGGTGGCGCGGAAGGAGACGGTCGAGCCGACCTGCACGGCCGGGCCGCTGTTGCGGCTCGCGGGGGCGTAGTTTTGGCGTGTAATGTCGGCCTGCACCTGGTCCTCGACGTCGCTGGACGGGTAGCCCTTGGTCATGACGCCCTCGTAAAAGGTGCCCTGCGAGGTGTGGCTGTTGTCGCCACCGATGCCGAGGACGATGGCGCCCTCCTTGGACATGGGGTCGTAGGCAACGCCGTCCTTGATCGGCGGGCGGGCGCCGTCGTAGATGCTGCGCAGGCCGCCGGCGTTGGCGTCGCCGCCGCGGATGGCCCAGTGATGCGGCTCACCGCGGAGCGTGGCCGTGACGAAGCGGTGCTTGATTTCCTTGCCGGCCGGGCGCTGGTCGACAAACTGGTTCAGGTACAGGCCGTTTTCCATCTCGGCCATGATCCACGGGCCGGAACCCGGAGGCCCGCCCGTGTTGCCAAAGAAGAGCGCCTCCATGTGGCCGTTGCCCGTGTCCGTGAGGCTCGTCTCACCGTTGCCATAGTCGAAGCAGCAGTTGTTGTTGTAGTGCGTGCCGTCGAACACGGCGTACATGCCCTCCGGCTCGTCCCCGCGGGCCGTGCCGTTGGCGAGAGCGCTGCGGTAGCCCGTGCCGGGCGGGACAAAGATGCCGTAGGCCTGGTGCCCGTTGAGCGTGACGGGCGCACCCAAGGCGCCTGCCTCCCAGTCCGCGCCATTGTCCGGGCCCGGCAAGCCACCGCCAATGGCCTTGGTGGCATCGTTGCCGTGGCCGGACTGGTCAAAGATGGTGGCAATGGTGCAGACCGCACGGGAGCAGAAGCGGTCTTGCGTGGCAGCGTTGGCGACGCCGCCAGCCGACAGAGGGTAGATGTTGGTGACCTGCCCGTCCGTGTTGCGTCTCACTGAATAGAGAGGGCCGGAGTAGTTGTCAAAGAGCGCACGGGTGGTGGAGTGCGCAGCCACGCAGGGCGTACCACCTCGAGCGTAGATATCGCAGGGTCCGGCACTAACAAGAGTGCCTGCGACCGCAAGGCTCGCGGCGTAAAGAGAAGTTTTGGAACGAGACGGCATAATGTCGAAGATGTTACCAGTGACTTATACACGATGGTTGTTTGTGCTGAAGCAATTCCAAACTCCAAAAAGCGGCAGAGGACTTGCCATCTTATAGTTATACAGTTCAGTACAGTCGACTGCAGTTTACATGCAGATCTGCTGCACAAGGCTCTCAAGGCGTTCAGACTGTCTTAAACGAAGTGTAAGCTTCACATTTCGTTCGGCGATTATCGAATGCGACCGTGTTAGTGCATCTCTGCTTAATAAACCCACTCGATAACTATATCGGTGGACTCAAAAGCGAATGGGCCGAAGCGACTGTTGCGACGAAAATGGCCACTTATAGCTAGAAGGATTCGACGAAGGGCGGGCGTGGTGACATTGTCCAGTAAGCTATGGAGGTGTCGAATCCTTCGCCCCGGTATATGTGCGCAAGTGGGTGCGACCGCGCCGCATAAGGCTGCTGCGCCGACGTCCACAACCAGCGAAAAAAGCCGCTCCGTTGAATGAAGAGCGGACAATTCGGCACTTGCTACGTGCATCTTTATAGGATTTGCATCTTGATAGTAAAGGGCGCCAGCAAATCAGTGCGGCACACGGCTGTCTTGCCCGTGGTGTGCGATCCACAGCATGCGGCTCTAGAGCGACGAGGCTGCAGGATTGCTTATTTTCTCTCTTTCCAGTACCTGGAGCGTCGAGTTCACACTAATTCATTTTGTTTGCGAACACTCAATATAGAGCTTGCTGTTGAGCCAAAAGGCCCGGAGTGCCCCGGCTCGTGTAATTAAGGCGACAAAAGAGGATCTTATGAGATCATGAGTTTGCTCAGCTCAAACAGCTCTCCTACTGTTAACATATGTGTGCTTTTGAGACACTACCCGCTAATAAGCTAATTCGCACCTTGAGCTCTATCTCTCTTACAACTATGTTATAGTTTTCTATACGCAATTCCGATTTTCTTGCTTACACAATCTCGCCTGAGAGTTATTCCTGTGTGAATTTATCTCATACTCCTTGATATATTTGGCCATTAAACTCGCAGCCTTTGCCTTACTCACAGCTCTAACCCTAGTTGTCGGTTTACCACCCCATCTTTAAGTCTCATACAAAACAAGAAGCAGACACACTTATATTGACCCATAGTAGAGGAATTTAGTTCCTCTCTACCATGGCACAACTACTGACTCGAACCACACACGCATCTCGCCTCAGGGGCCCGTTGAAGTAAATTCAAATTTGGAAAACCCTTTTTAGGTTGCTATAACTCAGCTGCAACCATCCGAAATCCAGGAAACTCGCCTGGAGAGCGCCTGGTTAGCTCAATCGGTAGAGCGTGAGACTCTTAATAAAGAGATCACCATCTCAAGGCTGCGGGTTCGACCCCCGCATCGGGCTTTTCCTATAATTACGATTGAACCATGGCTTGGCTTCCTGGATATCTTTTTTGAACTGTGGCCCCCTTGAGGGTGACCGCAACTTTTTTTTTGTTGCTGTTTATTTCTCGCCGTAAATTTTCTCTTTCTGGTTTACTGAGAAAGTAAAAATGCCTCTGTTGCGTTGGGAAGGCTGTAGCGAAAAGGCACATGTCTCTAGCGTGATGTCAGAGGTTTCCTGGAGCCTTCCTCATGACTCGCGCACAATATTTCATAACAACACACTATCCTAGCATTCCTGATCAATTTTAATTAATCCGAGTACTTGTGGTTTGAATTTCTAGCTCGTCTGGCACTATAAAACTATTGATGAAATGACTTGCCATCACTGCAGTACTGACTGATTCAGACTACAGGAAGCACACATCGTGCTAGAGAAATAAATGTGAGGACTCAGACACTCTTTATAGCCGTGGAAAACATGATGGCTAGCTATTGGTAAAGAAATAATCACATGCGCCCGTGGTGTTGTCTCAGATTCTCATATAGACGCTCGTACAGTCGACCAAACTGCCAGTACAAGTACTCATGCTAACACTACCAGCTAGCCTGGTCAGAAATTGAAAGACTATACAAAGCTTATATCAATTGACGAAAAATTCTATCACTTGAAGAGCCGTTTGTATGGAGTTGACTTCACTCGGCTGTTCTTTCAGTGACTAAACCGTTTTTCAGGATGATGCAAGTAACGCTGCCATACGTTGTAACTTGTAGAACTATGTGATAGGCTACATTGAACGGTACTGATGTTAGGCGCAAAAAAGCTCAACTCCAAATAAAATTCGAAGCATTCAGACACATTTTGAGTTGGCGGCACAGAGACTGAGGATGTAATCATCAACACGGCAGACACACTGCGTGGCGAACACCGCGCGACAGCAGCAACTTTGAAGAAATTGTAAGAGGAACTGCATGGCAAGAAACGTTGCTTTGCTCTAACATACATGAGATTTATTTGGACGAAAATCGCTGGTTATGTTGCCATACATGGTATTTTACCTACAATTTTCTCCTCAGATCATCACATAATATTTCCCCAGCGCTTCTTGACATCATCAATCACGTTCTGCACGTCCGAGGCATTTCTAGGTTCTGCTTCGCCACCAATATCATAGCCCTTGGTTTGCCACAAAGTTTGGAATCCTTCAATCTCCTTGCTCAACTCCGCATAATCCAACGAACCACCGTGATTCTCCCTCGCGTCGACAAGTTTGTCTACAAAGATGCGCCAACGCTGGCTGTAGTATGTCGAGATCAGTCCCGACCACGCCTTGGCCGCATAATCATTGAGGAGTGTCTTGGGTGCCCAGATGGTTACCTGGCTACGCGCATTGTACGCAATCGAATCTTGCTCACCCGTGCTTTGTCCCCACACGCGGGCGTCATTCAGCCACTTGCGCAGCGTAAAGTGCTCCTGCGTGGACAGCAGCAGATCCAGATCGCCCAGGAATGCGAGCATCTTGTCGCCGAGTTTGGCAATATCGGATGCAGACTGTTTCTCTTCAAAAGCGGAGACAACATCAAGATAGAGATAATCAAAGGCGTTGCTCATTACCTGGCGGGTGACGTCCACGATATCCAGGCGAAACCCTGGCTCCGACCACAGACTTGGCTGTTCGGCAGCTGCGCTTAGGAAAAGGCCCCAAATATGTTGCAATGCTTTGGGGTCGTAATGAAGCGCAGTCGGTTTGCCAGCGGTCATATTGTACAAACCCGTCACGTTCGGCTTGAGTTGATAGACAGACACTGGCACGCCGATGAGATCCGAGGACTTGTAGTCGTATACAGTGGAACGCAAAAGCTCCCAGGCTTTGTAGAGAGTTGCTGGAAGCTTCTTCACGCTCGAGTAACGCCTTGTAGTCCATTCTTGGAAATAAGAAACCGTGTCAATAGGCGTCTTAGACCAGCTTTGATCGAAAAAGAGATCATATAGAACTTCGTTCCCCTCGTAGGCTTCCGTAGCAATGCCAAGTCCAACCATGGAGCCAGACTCTTGTAATGCCTCCATTGGATTGACTGTCGTGTTCGTAATTTTACCGTATAGATTCTGGTTGCCACCAAAATCGTGCACTTGGCACCAGATCCACGGGCGACCCGAATAGCTCTTGGTTCGCTGCCATTGTGGCGCTGTCTCACCAAAGAGATCGAGGATGACCATGCCTGCCTTATCCTCGGGCCCGCTCAGGTACGCGTCGATGCGCTCCTGAGACCAGAAATTGCCTTCGCTCAGATAAAACAACCAGCCTTGCATGATCCAAACCGCAGCAGGGTTCGCAGCCGTCAGCGCCTCATAAGATTTCTTGGAGACGTCGGTCAGATAGTCAGGTTCGCCGGACACCGGGTTGATCTCATTGAACTGATCCATGGCATACATATTTGTGACATTTCCGTATTCCGCTATTTGCTTCTCAATGAAAAGCTTTTGGATTTCCGCATATGAGTCGTCCAGTGGGTTGAGGAACAGCGCGTGGGTCATGTTGCTGTCTTCGGGCAGTCCTCCCCACGCGGGAGCTCTAACGACGTCCGCATCGGGCTTCACACGTGTAAATGCATCTGGAACAAAGCCAGGGAATGCAGGAAGAATAGGAGTGATGCCGAGTTGCACCATACGCGCAACAATCTTTTTTTGCAGGGCAAACTGCTGGTCGATCCAGGCGAGGGAAAGCTGGCCCTCAGGACCCCAAGTGCCTTTGATGTTCCCGAAACGATTCCAGGGCTGGAATGCTGGTCCGCTGAAGAAGGCCAAAATTTCTTCATCCTTCATGCCGAGCTGACGAAAGCTGTCGAGATAAATCTTTTCGTAGCCTACCCAGGCTAGCTGGAAATTGACACCATGAAGGGCCGCCCAGTCCAGTAGCTTCTCCCAGTCGTTCCATTGATACCAGGCGAAGGAATAAGCGAAAGTAACTAATTGCACTATGTGAGCGACGTCTGAATTTCATGCTACTCTCGCGCCTACCCGTGTTGAGATTGTACCGCCATGGGACCGAGCTGGAACCAGAAATAGTATTTGTTGGTAAGGGCAAGTGGCAGGGAAGTTTCTGGCTTCTATCAAAGAACCAAAAATCGTCAATTTTAAGAATGTCGTTTGCGTAGTGTCGCAGTCTGGCTACAAGTTAATTGTGAATGAGCAAAAGTTGAAATGCTTGCTCATACCCGCGCGCCAAAGCACTCAGTGTGGTGCCCTCCACGTGTATCTTTCCGTCTTTCGTGGCAGTGACCGTATAGTCGTCATTTGTAGGCGCATTCCAGCGAGACCAATTGCCTTTGTTGTCGGACAGGGCAAATTCGAAAGCGGCGCCTTTTCCATCCAGGAAGCGATCAGCGAGGGCGCGAATGCTGTCTGTCGGAGCAGCGTTGACGAGTAGGCTGGCGCCGAGATATAAAGCGGCTAGAACTTTCATGACTGCAACGCCTTTTGAGAGTTGTACGAACATCGCGACTAAAATAATATATGCTCGTCTTTTTTATAACTATATATAATGACGAAAATGGGCTCGGCCAGACCTGTAAACGTACTAGTGTTAGCGTACAGCGTGTGGCGCGAGCTGCAGCGATGGTGCCTGCCAACCTGAAAAGCAACGTTATCTACGGCACATTTAATACAAGGGTACAGGTGCCGGTTCGGCCTGTCATCAGCGCAGTGACTAAAAACGTCCACCAAAGATATCCGTTTCATTTGGAGAACCCTTGCAGCTGAATGCCGGATTTGGTGTCAGCAGTGACTGTGGCTACCTTTGCGACCATGGAGCCTGGCAAAACGTTCCAATGCGGGGAATTGTTCCCGGAGATATCCTTTAGTCCGACCATAGATTATTAGCTGTACCGATGGTTATCACGTCGATTGATCACCAGCCAAGATGACAATGCGCAAGTGGTGCACTTGAGTCGACTGGGGTGCCCAATTCAGCAGCGCGCTTGGATTCCAGGCTTGAGTGAAGAATAACCGCAAAGGCCTTTTCATTTTCACAGGATAAATACTCTACAAATACAACATAAATTCAGATGGTTGAAGTTGATATTTAACTATATAATGGGCCGCGTACTATATACTAGAGCAGACAAAGGGCTTGAGTGCGTGCTCAGCTGAGGATTGAAAGCGACAGAGGTCAAAGCTACCAACAGTGTGCGAGGCGTACCCAATCTTTGCCCATTAATATGCGACAGAATTACCCATCTCCTAATATAGAATCTCATCCGCCTTGTCCGCCAGTATTATGCTTCCGGTGGTGTAAATGACTCCTTTCTGTCGAGCAAGAACAAATCTTGAAGCGCAGGTTGAACGATTTACGGGCTGCCTCATACGAAGGCATTTGGCTAGAGCAGCTGGACGGAACCAGGGTCTTCATATCCCGGCCCAAGCTTGATAAGGCGGAACTAATCGCGCTCAGCTGTGTTAGCAAAACCTCTTCCTTCAACGCCTCGATTGCTAGTGTCATCGTGGCTGCTGGGCATGGAGACGTGTTGAACATTCTTCTTGTTATAGCTAACGTACTACAGTATATAAATCCTGCATCCTTTCATTGAAGTTTCAGATGCCCGGCACATTGAAAAAATCACGACTTACGAGGCAGGGTGCTAATCTTGGCCAATTGACCGGTAAGCTTAAACTGCGCCGTAATGACACCCGTTGTATCCAGAGCCACGGTGTAATCGCCAGGATAGATGTACTTGTCGCCGTTCTCATCGCTGCGGGCCAGCTCCGCAAAGTTGATCTTCAGGTTCAGCTGCTGCGTGCCGCCAACCGAAATGCTTGGAGTGCGGCCGTACGAGACAAGCTTCTTGTTCGGGCGTGGCGAGGGGCCCGCGTTGTTGCTACTGAGGAAAAGCAGGCCCACGTACTCGGATGCAAGGTTGGCCTTGCCGCCCGTATTCTTGACCGAGACAACCAGGTTGGCAAAGGCGACGTTCGGGTTGTTGCCCGCTTGCTTCGCCAGATCCTGGATGGAGTAGGAGGCGCTCGGCTTCGTCTTCCAGGAGGCAGAGAAGTTGGTGTAGTGAAGACCGTGGCCGAATGGCAGAATGGGCTTTCCGGTGTACCACATATAAGTGCGGCCAGGGATGCCGTTGGAAGGCCGCAAGTTCATGTCGAGAATGTTGTTGTTGTCGACATAGTTGGCAGGGTACTGGGTAATGGGCAGTCTTCCGGCAGGAGGAGCAGCACCGGTCAGGACGTCAAACACGGCGTTGCCTCCTTCCTGACCTGGGTAGCCCGCCCACACGATGGAATTGACCTTAGAGTTGCTGAGAAGAGAAGAATCATCAACCTGGCCTCCACCGAACTTGACAACCACAAGAGGTTTGCCCAAGTTAGAGAGCTGTGAGACGAGGTCAAGCTGGTTACCCGGCCAAGAAATCGAGGTGCGATCGCGGCCTTCGTTTTCCACATCCGTATCAATGCCACCCAAGTAAATAATGTGATCAGATGACCGTGCGGCATCGAGCGCAGGCCCAAAACCACCAGTGTTGCCAGAGTTGATGTCGGCGCCCTGAACATACTTGACATTTTGCCAGCGCTTCTGGAAGACATCAACAGGATTGATGAGCAGAGGCGCGGTCCCGGCGTAGTTGCCTTGCATCTTCTCCGTCACATTGGCCCACGGCCCAATAATGGCCACGTTGGACAAGGACTTTGGCAGCGGCAAGGTGCCGTCGTTCTTCAGCAGCGCCATACCCTTGACGGCAGCCTTGTAGGCCAGGGCCTGCGCCTGCGTAGTGTTAACATCTGCCCAACCGAGTTTATTGTATTGCGCCGGCGGGTTGAAGTAGCCGACTTTGATAAGGGCAGCGTAAAGACGAGTAAGAGACTTGTCGAGAGTGGCCTCGGTGGTGAGGTTGGAACGCACGCCTTGGTTCAAATTGGTGTACGTGTCTCCGCAGTCGAGATCCGTGCCGGCGTTGATACCCATGGCCGAGGCCTCTACACGATCCTTGGCGTAATGATGGGGATCAAAGATGTTGTCAATGGCATCGCAGTCCGAAACAACATAGTTGTAGGGCTCCTTGAAGTTCCAGCCGTCACGAAGAACATTCTGCAAGAGGTAGCTGCTGGCGCAGGCCGGGATGCCGTCGACCGAGTTGTACGCGCACATGACGGAACCGACCTTGGCATCGCGCACGCATCGCTCAAACATGGGAAGATAGTAATCCGCCATGTCCTGCTGCGTGGGGTGCACGTCGTTCTGCGTCCGGCCGCTCTCGACATCGTATGCGGCGAAATGCTTGCAGGTGGAAATGGTGCGGTGAAACTCGGGGTCGATGCCGCCTTGCAGGCCGTCCACGAGGCTGACGACGTAGTTGGCGATGCGGTAGGCGTCCTCGCCGGGCGTCTCCAGGCCGCGGCCCCAGCGCGGGTCGCGAAAGGGGTTGATGTTGGGCGTCCAAAAGTCGAGCCCCGCGAAGCCGTGGTTGGCAAACGCGCGCGCCTCGGTGCTGATGACGGTGGCCACGTCCCGGACCAGGTCGTCGTCAAAGGCGGCGGCGAGCAGGATGGGCATGGGGAAGCTGGTGGCGGCGGAAAAGTTGGCGCCGAGGGGCGACTGGAACTGCACGCCGGTGCTGCCGGCCAGGCCGTGCAGCGCCTCGTTCTGCCACTGGTACGCGGGCAGGCCAATCTTGGCGCTACCGGACGCGCTGCTGGCGAGGTTGTTGGCCTTCTCGTCGAGCGTGAGCACCTTCACAATGGCGGCAGCGCGATCGGCGATGCTCTTGCTGGTGTCGCAGACGTCATTGCTGCAGAGAGGATCGCGAGTGCAATCAGGGAAAGAGGGTGAAAGCGGAGGGTTGGCAGAAGGGTTGCTGATTTTGTAAATGTTGATCCTGTTGTATGTTAGAGGACATCAGATTTCATTGGGGTAATACCTGACTTACATGTTTCCACCGCCGCACTTCTTGCTAGGATCGGCCGGACAGTCGGCATTGCACTGGCTCTCATCGGCCTTGACCGAGGTACTCTCAATCTTGTAGCCGCAAAAGCATTGGCTACATAGATCAGCTGCTGAAAAAGTACAAGAAACATGAAACCACTTACACGGTATACTCGACACCCGAGTAAGAGTACCCAGCCGCGCCACAGATGTTGGCACAATACTGCGGCGAGTTGGGTTTCCCAACCGTCAACAAAGGCCCCGCAAGATCGCGCGGGGAGTTGGGATCGTGGTAGCAGCCCACATACGAAAGCTGAGCTTCGTAGGCAGGTAGACAAGTACGTGCGGCGACGCTGCTGGCGAGCAGCAGCGCGAGGGCGCTATATTTACTTGACATCATGTTTGCTGAATGAAGAACAAAGCAATAGATGTGCCGTTGCACGATAGTTAGCTTGTCAATCCATTCTATATAAATGGAGGGCGCCGAATCCTACAAAGACTCTTCCCCAATATGCAGAAAATTGATGTTGCATTTGCTCTTCGCGGGGGTAAGCAGAACCATTTGCCGGCTTTGACAGCGGTTGGTGGATGTTTCTGGTGCCGATCGCTCTAGTACATGCACTGCAACGGTAGGAACAGGGAAAGATGCGCATGGTTACCGCCACTGACACAAGCCGTCGGGATTAACGAAGATGGGTTGATTTATTAGGGATTATACATGTGATTTCTTGAATCAGAGACGGGGGATAATTGGCAATTGATAGAGCGGAGGACTGATCGATTGTGCCGAGACCTCAGCCGTTTTTAGTATAACGTCCGTTTACTTGCGTTGTTCATTGCCTCTGTTGTTTCTAAATTTGATGGTCTTTTAACTCATTGTATTTGCTGAGCTTCTTTCTATATTTCCCTTTGCCACTCCAGTTTCCCGTCGACTAGTATGACTCAAACTGTTCGGCCAGCACATCCGTACATGCCTACCTTGCAACTGTCAATCGGGAACCCGACTATACGAAGCAACAAAGGTTCAACGTAAATCGTAGTCAAAAGGCTGCGTGCGAACTGTTTCAAGAGTGATGATTATATTGTTTCTATAATATTGGCTGCCCGCATGCAGTGGCTTATAAGCTGCCTCTTTCAGCAGTCGTGGTCCGCTGAAGCGCCGAGAATTCTGCCGGCACTTTGTGGGGTAATGCGACAGCGAACCTCTGCGGCTTGAGCTAGCGGGAACTGTCGAGCTACAGGTAACAGGTTCCCCTGTAATGAAGTACTCTTCCTAGCAGGCATGCAGCTTCGAGCATCGCCGTCATTGGTGGCAATAGGTTTAGATTTCCGGACGCAACCTGCGACTGCCAGCGCCCGCGGAGCATCGTGCTTACATCCCGAATCCTACGAGATGAAACGAATAAAACAAGTACAACATTTAGCTTTATAGAAACGGTTAATAGGAGCGGCCGCCTCGATCAATCTGGTTTCTACCAACGTTGTCATAATAAGAATTCACAATGGTCAAAGTCGCAGCTCTTCTCAGCGCGCTGCCCGCCGCCGCGTCGGCCGCCTGCATCTCCTCCGGCGACCACAACACCATCAACAACGCCCTGCGTTCCGGTGGCGCTGGCGCCGTCGTGCAGCTGTGCGAGAATGCCCTGATCAAGATTACGGACCAGATCTCGTTCTCGGCCGACGACCAGGAGATCTCGACCCAGAATTACCCGACTGGCGGCACGCGCGCGACGATCCAGATCGCCCCGGGCAGCTCCGTCAACACTCTGATCGGGGGCCGCTTCAACCGGATCAAGATCAAGAACATTCAGCTGGACGGCAACCGCGGCGGGGCGGGCTTCAAGCAGGACGGTGGCGCCAACATTGAGATTGGCGGGCAGTCGACGGGGCAGGTCGTGTCCAACGTGGCGTCGCGAAACCCGCGCGGCTGGAGCTGTCTGCATGTGATTGGATCAGGCAACGAAGGCAACCCGTGCAAGCAGGCCACGATTGTCAACAACGACATTGGTCCTTGCGGCCAGTCTGGTTACAATGACCAAGGACAGGGTCTGTGGGCGGATGGCATCTCGCTGGACTGCACCGATTCGTTGGTCCAGGGCAACACGGTATGGAGCCGTCGCTCATGTGTGACGGACGGCAGAGGGCTAATATTTTACAGATCAACGGCCCGACCGATGGTGGTATCGTCATCTTTGGCTCGCCGGGAACAACGGTCAATAACAACACCATCATCTCCTCGCCTGATTATCTGGGCTTTGGCGCCATCAATATGGTAGATGGCCAGTACCAGGGCAGCTACGCTGGCGTCAAGGTCACGAACAACAAGATCCAGGGCAAGAAGATTTTCAATCTCGGCATCGGAATCGGAGCGAATGTATGGTCCTTCAACGACCCGTATGCTCTTCACGGACCAGCTGAGATTACCGGCAACAGCATCAGCGGGCAGGTTGTGTTCCCTATTGCGGTGAACGGCTGGACTGGCGGCATTACGGTTCGTACTTGACGAGTTCGTGTACAGCATCATGGGAACTAACTTGAGAGCAGGTTACCGGAAACGACGCATCGGGTGTCACCAAGCCCAAGTCGAGCTTTGCTGACGCGTCGCACTGCGTCGACCCGATTCAGCAGGTTTTTAACCAGAATGCCAACTTTGTCTACTTCCCTGCCGGCGTGACGGGGTCGAAGAACCTGCAGTCGGACTTTGTCGCGTCCAGCGGCAACATGACCAACTTTTTGTGCAGCAGCCTGCCGCTGTCGGACTCCAAGACGTTCCAAAAGGGCCAACTCGACATCGTCTCCGACTCGGGCCCCTTTGCGGACCTGCACGGCGTGATTGCGCAGTACCAGGGCGACAGCAATGTCGTGGTGCTGCAAGCTGGCAAGCCGGTGTGGGCGAGCGGGCACACGCTCGGGCAGGGCTGCGGCAAGCCAAGTGGATGCCGGCTGCGATTCGGCGCGGACGGTAACCTGGGCACGTATTACAACAATGCGCTGCAATGGAGCTCGAATACGGGCGGGCGCGGGAGCACGATGGTGGTGATTAACAAGGCTCCGTGGATCCAGATCAAGGACGAGTCGGGTAATGTGATTTGGGATACGACCAAGAGCAGTTAAGAAATATGGACATCTTGAAGCCGAATTGAGCAGTCGTGTCATCAAGATAAAAATAAAACAATGAAAAAAGTGAGACACTTTGGTTTAGACGGGTCTGCATCCTTTGTGCTGGCTGCGAACAGGGTTCAGCCTGCGAACAGCTTAATACACCGAGTAGGTGAGACAAGTGGATTTAAGCAGACGAGTTTGTACGTGGCGGAAAGCCAACGTGATGTGCTGGTTGATGGATGATGGAGAAGATCGCTGCCCTATTCTGTTGAGTGAATCCTTCGGGAAGGGCGCGGTGCCACGGTGACGTCGGTAACGCAGCATTCGGGGCGTTGGGCCGGATTGCCAAGCGGACTATCACCGAGGGGCAAACAGAATGATGAAACATGAACATTTTCCCGGACACAGGAAATGGCAGTCTCCAGAGCGAGAGAGTGTCGATCAGGGTTCCGATACGAGATGACAGGGCTGTGCGGGAAACGGAATGCATCGTCAGCCGGCCAAACGAGTCAAACCCGGCACTGGGTGACCGGGACAACGGGAGAATCAGGGAAGTTGGGTCGATGCCAAGACTACGACAGGTAGGCAGCGGCGCTCGCTGCAGGCAGACGAATTTTTTGACGATGGAGATGGCATTCTTGCGGTTATAGACGACGAGGACGAGCTAAAAGTTAGTTGCGAGCAAGATGATGAAATGGAGAGAAATGATGATGGTGCAGGCCAGATCCACCACGCTTGGCCCGTGGTGGGGTGCTTTCAGCAGGCGACGGAGCCTTTAGTGGGTTAGTTATGGCAGCTCCCCCGCTATTCGGGGTGCTGAGCGTGCTGAATACGAGGAGCCACAGCGCTGTGTAGATCGCCAATGGGGTTTAGAGTGCTGCAAAGCCAATTCCGCTGCAGCATCTCCCCCCGAACCAGCCTAGCTCCTGTGGCAGTGCCTTGGTTTTAGCTTTCAACTATTACTATTGTCAAAATCCAATCCATCAGCATAATAGACACTGTCTATTTCTGGACGGCTCGACGCCTGAGCGTGGCCCCAGCCTTACCCCAAACGGCGGCTTGACTACCGTATGCAGCCACGATTACCTCGCCGCCGCCGCCGCCAAAAGGGCGATCTAGCAACCGACGTCATTGCGTCGCATCAGCATCTCCGTCACCAGCCGGCCCTTCTCGTATTTGCCTCCCGCTGCGACTTTGCGATGGCCCGGACGCCGGCTAGCGGAGAAATATTCCCTCCCACAGGGATGAAGCCTGAAGGGGACCCTGGAGCCATCAGTAGATTTACGTCACATCTTGAATACGCCGTCTTGGCAGCGAAACCTTGCGCGCCAGGGTAAGCAAACCGCGATTCCAAGACATGCGTGTGCTGTCTTGAATGTCGTTCATTGCCTGTCCTAGACAGACCCAGCCTAAATTATATATAGACCAGGTTGCACCTTCATCTCCGTTTTATTCTCATCATCATCACTGAAGCGTCTCTCTCATCCACTACTCTACTCACCACACATCAACACACTTTAACACCACAACCACCAATAACAACCATCACAATGAAGACCTTCGCTGTTGCCGCTACCATCCTGGCCACCGCCATGGCCCAGGACATTCAGTCCAAGCCCTTCAACCTCCAGCTCGTCTCCGATGATGCCCACCTCAACGGCCAGTACGTCGGTGCCTGTCACTCCGGCGCCGCCATCGAGTCCGCCTGCATCGGCACCCAGAAAGTCACCATGCACCTCAACTCCTCCAGCCCCCAGAGCCCCGACAACGGTCTTCTGACTTGGGCCCTGCCCATCGGTATGTAATCCATCATCGCATCGCAAAAATATAACACATCCAGCGAACAAGCACTGACAATCCTCTCTCCAGACCCCCCTGTTGACTCTGCTATGCGTCTTATCCCCGACCCCAACTCCAACGTCGCCCAGGGCATCTTCGAGCCCGGCCCCAACAACGGCCTCTACGTCAACTTTGTCGACGACAAGATGGTCCTCATGAGCACCACCGACGACACCCAGGTCCCCGTCGCCGCCGGCCAGCCCCGCAACATTGACAACTGGTACGTCTGCGACACGTACTTCACCTCCTACCGCTACAAGACCCTCAGCTGGGTCTACGGCAACCAGGACGCCAAGCCCCAGAACCCTACCTGCGTCAAGGTCTCGGCCAAGCGCGTCTACGAGTAAGCGCTTCGCTGCCGGTGGCATCATGACAGACAGACAGCAGAGGTCTTGGGTAGCCAAGACGTGTAATGGAAGCTGTGTAACGATTATATCATAATTAGCGATGATTTACAACTAAAAATTATTATGTAATAATAACACTTGCATTTGAAAACAAACAACTTTATTCTGCTACTATGTGCTGAACTGCCACTATGAGCTGAACTGCTACTATGTGTTGAACTGTTACTATGTGTTGAACTGTTACTATGTGTTGAACTGCTACTATGTGTTGAACTGCTACGATGTGTTGAACTGCTACGATATGCTGAACTGCTACGAGGTGCTGAACTTTTCCTTCAACTCGGCAACACTGCCAAATTGTTGCAAAACATTCTTCATCGGCAGGAAGAGCGGCGCATTGTCCACAATGCCCGTCTCACGACCGCTGAAGAACTTTTCCCAATCCCACCACACCCATTCCTCGCACTTCTCCGGCTCCAAGACCTTCGCAAACGTCAGTAACAGCTCGCAACGCATGACTTGAACAAAGAAAAAACTTGCCTTGGGCTCCGCGTTAGGGTCGTTCATGGTGCACAAAGCAAACAATGTAATGTAGTGCTTGCCCTCGGTCACGAAGACGTCGTTTGTCTGCGTAGCAATTTTGACACCCTGCAGGACTAGGTTGGTTTCCTCAAGTGCCTCTCGCACAGCGCAGTGGAGGAGCTCCTCGCCGTGCTCCAGGTGACCACCTGGGAACTGCCACGATCCTAGTTGCAGCTTGTCGTTAGCACCTCGCGATGTTGTTCATCGTGACACAGCATGCTTACCTGCGCCATGGCTGCCCTTGCGTTTGCCAAGCAGGACTTTGCCCTGGCCATTGACAATGACGGCTGCTACGCCGACACGCGGAGGAGGACCGTCAGTAGCCATTTTTGTGTGAATATATTTATAAAAAGTGAAATTGCTTGATTTATTGAATGAAGTTGCAGCACTCCAGGGTGAGCTTTGGCGGGGATCACCCCAGTATATGAGTCTTTCAAAAGTGGGTTCATCAGGCTCACAGCCTGAGAAAACTCGCCGAATGTTTGTACAAACCGAATCATAGCGCAATTCGTTTAAAAGAAAAAAAAGTGTATTAACTACAAGGCGTACAATGTTTGCTTGTATACATGTGATGATTAATATGCATTTAATCACACAGCCGCTGGCCAAGGCGAGGCGTTATTTGCGTTCTCTGTGAAACGGCTTACAACAAAAATGCGCAAACCAAACTGCCTAGCAGAGCTAGAGGCGACGAGACAGCTGCACTGCCACTATCCTTGTTGCCCTTATTATTTCCATTTCCATCACCACCAGCGCTGGTGCTGGGCTTGTGTGTGGCCGAGGCAGAAGTGCTGGCCGCACCACCGGCGTGGCCAGAAGTCGTACTGGCACCCGCGCGCGACGAAGAGGCCGTGGTCGTGGCACTCTTCGTACTGTTTGCCTGCGAACCCGACGTCGGCGCCGCAGAGCCCTCGCTCGTGAGCGCGCTCACGCTGAGCGTGTGGCCCGAGGCGTCGACGCAGTCGTCCTTGCCGCAGGTCGTGCCCGCCGCGCACCAAAAGTCGAAGCAGCAGACAGCGTCCTTGGGGATGCAGCCGTCGCCGCACTCCTTGAAGCTCTTGGTGCAGCCCGTCGGCGGGCCCGAGCACTGCTTGCCGGTCGGGCAGCAGCCGTCGCCGTCGCAGTAGTAGCCGTCCTCGCAGGAGCCCGACTCGCCGTCGTGGCAGCAGTGCCAAATGTCGGGAATGCAGAGGTCCTCGCACTTTTGCTCATCCGCGGTGGGCACGCAGACGTCGAGATCGGCCTGACGAAGCGTGAGCTTCTGGCCGTGAGGAAGAGAGGCGCGCTGGGCGGGAGCAATGTTGGTGGCCACTGACACGGTGGCCAGGGCTGTGAGGAGGAGACCAGAAGAATGCATGCTCAGTTGCTTGATAATTGATTAAAATAAAGAAGTAATGTAAAAAGAATGGAAGCTGTTGATCAAGATTATTTCTCAAGTCCGGAAATTCTTCGCCTTATGTACTGAAGCTCTGAAAGTCTAGACCACTGCTTCTGAACGACATTCCCAAAAGGTGCGTCGCATAGCAAAATTTCAAATTGCACGTCTCGGATCGCATAGCTGCCCTGGTATCTTTCATCGACCAAGGTACCCAGTAGTCTATTTCAGCGTTACTTTCTTAATTTAACGAGTCATAGATTCAAATTGAACGGACTTTTATGCGAGCGACAAGGCAGTGCAGAGTTGCCAACATGTTTGTTAAGAAGGAAACTGCGCTAAAATAAGTGCTAAATTTAAGAATCTACTCTAAGCTTTTGCACGTATAACCACCCAACTACAGAGACACATAATCCAGCATTATTACTGCGTCGTTAGTTACCGCTGGTGGGTGGCTCCAAAGCTGGGATCGGCTTGCCGTCGCGACGACCACCAGTTTTGACCTCAGAGATCTGAAACTCGGCTTGGCCCGTGGCAAAGGCTGCCTGCCACTCAACAATGAAAAAAGCCCAGTTGACCCAGTCATACTTTTCATTGTCCGTCTCCATCACGCTAGATCCCGCATTAGCAATGCAATATGTTCGTCTTATGTGCTTGTGATGCTTACGCGGTGCCAAAGCCGTGGAGGGCGTTGTTGGCATAAGTAGTAATTCCCTTCAGGGTGACGAAGATTTTCTCCTTGTCACCGTTTTCGAGAATCCATTGGCTATCCGCGACCTATGTGCGAGAACCAGTCAGTATGCACAGGAGTTCAGATTCAATGTTGAGTGATGGCTCACAGTATTGCGGCCGTTAGACCAGGGCATCAGTCGTTCGGTCTCAGCCGAGATGTTGGGATGAAGCTGGCCGTTGAACTTGCCCATGACTTGGCCGCCAAGGATGGGAGCGACACCGACGGTGCTGCCATGAATAGTGACGTTGGCTGGATAGTTGGTACGGATATTGACAGTGATGAAAGGCTCAATTTTGGCAGTCTTGTAGATCAAGTTGCTGTTCGTGTTATTACACGCAGCAGGCGCAGCCAAAGAGGCGGCAACCAAGCCAAAGATAGCAAATGAAGTAGAGAAAATCATGGTGAAGTAGAAGGTGGAGGGTTATGCCGCGGCTCAAAGTGTAAGTGAATTGTTGGTAAAGATTGAAGACTTCATTCATTTCCAGTCCGCGACCTTACGTCTTTATACATCTTGAATCTACACCAGTTCATACAAATTTGTTGACCGGTTGAATTACAAGACACTTGATATGTTCCCGAAAACGCACCATAGAATGGTTTTCTCGTACAGTCTGAGAATGTGTAATTAGGCTGCAAGGCTGTGCAAAGTTTGGGGCTTTACGCTGCTGTGGATTCCCCCTGTCGGCGCTGCCAAATTCGGAACACAGGTACCAATACACCAATTATTATAATATTCTACTTGTAATTTACGTTGAGCTGAAAAATATGTTGTTTAAATATAAAAAGAAACAATTTCAACAGACTTCTGCGTAATTCATACTCAAGTACTCGCAGTGAGCCAAAAAGATAGAACATGTAGAAGGCAAGCAATAAAGCACAGCGGAATATAATAAACACGCCCTCCATCTCATTGACTCCTCTAAATTATGCCTCTTCTTTTGCATTCTATTTGTTCTTGCCGTAATAGGAACTCTAGCGGCGAGCTATCAAGGCTCGTCATTGTGCCGTCGGCGCTACGGCAGCCAAATAGCCCCGATACAACGCGCCGATGAGTTACGAGCTTCAGCTTTGCTCTCAGCGTGCATGGGTACCATGCTCATGAATTTTATCAAAGTCCATCGAGGTTTCTTCCCCTGGCGCCACAAAAGCACACCGGAGGGCTCGGCGTGGCTCCTACAAAGTCTCCGAGAGGCGCTTCGATCTTCGTGCTTCGCGACTCGCGGATTGAAGATGTGGCGAGGCCAGAATCACAGAGAACAAAAATGAAATAAAAACGAAAAGTTAGAAATTGGCTAACAAAAAAAGAGGTGCGCGGCATATCGCACACAGATCCCGTCCACGCAAGTTTCTGCAATCGGCTATCTCAGTGCGCATCTTGTACGACACTTTTGAGGTGACAGCACATCAAGTGAAGGCAGAGTCGATCGTCTGGAAAATCTTCAGACGCAGGTCCGAGCAACCTGCAAACGTTTCTTTTACCCGACCTTTCGCATGGCGCTTGCTTACCTCTTGGCCGACTGACCAGTCAATTCATGTGCCGGACTGCTTGCCCCGCGATGCAGCTGCAGTAGTGGCATGCAACCTGACAGACCTATGCGGACTTGATATGCAGGGAAAAAGGAGGTTACAGACTCATTATGGGATGAAACGGGTAGGGTTACAACGACACCGAAAAACCGGGATACGAGTGCAGGAAGCCGGGAAGCTTGGCCATGCTCGCAGGCGCGCTAAATAACTGAGAGAGTGCTGCACCAACACCAGGACAAAGAAAGTTCTTTTTTTGCTTCATGGTGAGAAAGCTGTCAATAATGTGGCGTTCTCGGTGGGAAACGCCAAAAGAAATAGTAGCGCAGCTGCAGTCCATGCCGCTCCGGAACGTTTCTTGCCCGACGGGATCGTCGCATGTGTGTGTGGTCACGATTCAAGTTGAGCCGCTCTTGATCAAGCATTGTAGTCGTTCATCGGCAAATAATGTGACACAGAAAAAATGTGACCGATCTATAAGACTCGCGTCATCGCTATAATCATAGACATGCAAGAAAGATCCCGTTCAAAGTCGGGGATTGCTGACGGCTAGTGGCTTGCTTGTCAACACATTTAATTAGACAACCTTGGAAAAAAGAGGCATTCAAGGCTTCGAGATGGTAAGAAGGAGCCGGTGACAAATTGCCAGGCGAGAAATACCAAGATGGAAAAAGCAAAAATTGCAGTGGGTGCATTTGCCTAGTAGTGTCATTGCTTTTTTTGCCCATCGGGCGAGCAAGGCCTGGCTGAACACAATGCGCCGCAGCGCAGCGTAGCATGATCAACAGCCACTGCGTGGCCTGTCAGAGCAAGACATTTCATGGGGAAGCTGCGGGTTTGTTTTACTCGGAACAGATGCTTCCCGGTTCATCGCACTGCGCATCCCGTCATTTGCATCTACGACATGCCAATTTGGCTAACAAGAAGACCCCGAGTCCTAGCACAGCTCTGACAGGTGACAAACGTCCCTTTTTCTGAGACCAGTGGAAATAAAGCATCAACTCTAAAATGCCCTCGGCCGCCTAGTTCATGATAGTGGTATGGTAGTCTGTCGTTTAGCGGACGTTTGGACGGGGAGTGCTGGCGCATTGCCACGCCGTTTTGCCACGCGAGCACTTGCCTTCGGCCACCGTTCTTCCCTTCCCGTTCGACTTTGGTTTCTGTGTCTGTGTGGTCCTGGAATTCCCTCAACTCAAAACAGAGCCATGCGGATTTCTTTTTTTTTCAAGCATCGAGTCACTCTGCAGAAATAGAGTGTGCCGTGGCTTATGACTGGTGGCAAAGGCCTTTGCACTGGTCCAACTGGCTGACAGTTGCTTTTTCGGGCCATCCCAAGCGTGGCCTCCCCTCCCCGCCCGCAAGTCCCTCTAAAATATTGCACTTATTATTTGGTAAATAAAATTGCTTCTTACGGTCTTCTGTTTGGACGGCCGATCATTTCCCGCATTCACATGCAGCTAGTAGCGTGTGCGTGGCGTTTCGGCCGCCGTCTGCTAGCTTATCGTGTAAGTGGAGGAATATGCAGGGCACTGACGAGTGGGAAGAAAGCGTCGCGCAGAAATGGAAAGATGGGCATAATAGCATAGCTTAACTTGGCGGCGGTTTCGATTTGCTTTTTCGAGAGCCCATTTTCCGGGATCAGAAAAGCAAAACGTCTCAGGCATTGAGATGATCCAGCTATCCGGCTCCGTGGGCTTGTATACAACCTGCATATGCCAGTGAGTTCTGCTCTCCAGAAAATTTCTTGTCTGCCAGCGGGCGAGAGGAGAAAAAGAAAAAAACGTCCGTAACAAATGTAATCAGCTCGTGAGAGAAGTTGGGATATATCTTTTAGGCCATTGCCATTTCCAACTGGAGAAGTTGGCACCTTGGTTTCTATCACTTATTCTTCGCCATATCTCTTACACAGACAAGATGGATCAGATCCCACCAGGTATCACCGTTTACAACCTGCCAACATCGCCCCCGGTTTGGGATAGGCTAGGCATCTTCTATATCTCTTGGGCTGCAACATGGACAACGCTGGTTTTCAGCGGCATGGTCTTTTGCTGGATCAACCGCAAGAGTCCCATCCTCAAGATCCGTGGTCTGCCACTTTCCTTTAGTGCCATCGTTCTCCTTCATGCGTATTGGATCCTTGCTCAGATTACATACCCGATTGCACACACCATGCCCCTTGTTTTGGCCTATGATATCCAGTTCTTCTTCATGGGCATCTACTTCCCCCTGGGCATTGCTCTTTTCCACGCTTCCAACCTGCGATTCCTCCACATTGCCAAGCTCCAGAAGCAGTTTACACACCCCGCCCTGCGCTTGAAGGCGCCTGGTTGCAATGGCGCCCACAGCTCCTGGCTGTGCCGCTTCAGAAACATGGGATACACAAAGCGCATCATGTCCTTCATCAGCATTGGCATGGCTATCCAGGTACTAATGATCTACTATTCAACCATTACCCTGTGCTAACAGTGATTCTTAGGTTCTCCTTACTGTAGGCTGCTGGTTTGCCGTCAAGAAGTACCACCCCACCTATGGCCTGCCAGGTACCGAGATGAAGAGCACCACGCTTCCGGAGCAGGTCGCCGAACTTGGCCGTGGTTGGGAGTGGTGGCCTTCTCTCGTCTGGCAATTTATTTGGACTTGGATTGTAAGTGAATCTCTTGCCAAGCGTGGAAATACAGTACTAACATCCATAGGTCGCTCCGGTGCTCATCTACAGAGCTTGGGGGATTCGTGATACTCTGGGCTGGCGCGCTCAAACCATTGGCTGCTGTCTTTCGAGGTACGCATTCGCATAACATCCGATGGCAGTTCCTTCCTAACAACTTGTAGTCTTCATGCCACCCCCATGTTTCTCATCGCTTCCTATGTTCCCGCCTTTGACAAGGTCAACATGTACTTCTCCCAGAGCCAGTGGATTCATCTGTCCATCATGATGTTTGAGATCTTCACCGTCTTTGTCCCGGCTGTTCAGGTCATTCGGCTCTGGATGCTGAACAAGTGGGCTGCTGATGCCAACGCCAAGTGGGAGACTCAATCGCAAACCTCTACCCTTAGATCGTCGACCACCGTTGAGTGGAAGCTTTCTGCTCTCAGCATGGCTGAGAAGGGCAAGTCGATGGACTTCACCGACAGCGAAATCGGTGATCGTGTCATCACCATGAAGGCGCTGGAGCACGTCTTGGCTGAGAGCCCGGGTCCTCTCCTGGAGTTCTCCGCGCTTAATGATTTCTCCGGTGAAAACATTGCCTTCCTTACCCGCACCGATCGCTGGAAGAGCACGTGGCCAGCTGACAAGCCCACGGAGGAGCAAAACATTGAAGTCTACAACGCTGCCCTTGAGATCTACACGGACTTTATCAGCCCACGGGATGCTGAATTCCCCCTGAACCTGCCTTCTGCGAACTTGAAGAAGCTTGAAGCTATCTTCGAGAAGCCTGCTCGCATCTTGCGTGGTGCTGCTCGAGTCAACCCTGCCACTCCGTTCGATTTTGATGGTCCTATGCACCGTGGCCGCAGCGGCTCGGAAACTGATGACACGTCGGCTTATGCGCAATACACCGGCGACATCTCGGCTGAGTTTAATGAGACTGTCTTCGACACAGTCCAAAACCATATCAAGTATCTGGTTCTCACAAACACATGGCCGAAGTTTGTTTCTGAGATGCAGTCTCGCAGAAAATCTGAAGAGACAAGTCGCAGTATCTTCACTGCAGCTTCCAAGACGACTGTTGCCAGTCGTGTCTCCAGCAAAATCTCCAGTATTATTTCTTCCATTTTCTAAGGCGTCAACAGCAGCCAATCCTGCTTTTTTAGACCTCAGCCGCTCATTGAATGAGCCGTGCTTTTCTCATGTACTTATATTTCGTCACTTATATAATATGGGTCTTCGAACCCAGAAAAAACTGAGCACCATAATTCCAATGAATTTTATGCAATTTCCAGCAAGTCCGCTTGCTTTCCATTCACACTGGTAGTCAAATTGTAAAAGAGATTGGATTAAAAGCGGGACCCTGTCTGAGAATCGAGCGCCACACGACGTGCATGACTAAGCAAATCAGAAGCGGAGCCCGAATTTTCCAGCAGGGCATTGGCGGGGACTGTGACTCACGTGAGTTTCGCCTCCCGCCCACAACCATTTACCAAAATCCAAAAAAACTCACTGCAGCTAGTCTCATCAACCACAGTTATCGCCAAATCAATCAATCACCATGGGTAAAGTTCACGGATCGCTCGCCCGTGCCGGTACGTTACGGAACTCTTGTCGCACCGATTTTTCTCGTTTTCTAACTCGTTTTCAGGCAAGGTCAAGTCTCAGACTCCTAAAGTACGACGCACATCTCCGATCGAATCGCTACGACCGACGACTAACCAAATTTCCATTACAGGTTGAGCCCCAGGAGAAGGCTAAGGTCCCCAAGGGCCGTGCTCTCAAGCGCCTCAAGTACACCCGCCGTTTCGTCAACGTCACCCTGACTGGCGGCAAGCGCAAGGTTAGCACGATCCGAGATGCGAATTGAACCGACAAGACCAGGACGAGGAATACTGACGCGGAATCTAGATGAACCCCAACCCCGGCAGCTAAACGAATTATTACGAAGTGATGGGAGTTGAGAAAACGAAGTTTGGCATGACGGAACCGTCTTCTGAATAGATGCTACAATAGCAGAGGAGACGATGGATTTTGTCGGGTCGATCGCATGGCTGAGCACTCTGCATAATGATGAGAGATGCAACGAGGCGCGACGACTTCACTCGGCGTCCGGTGTCCTTTTGTCAATATAACAAAATTACATCTGCAACATTTTGAATCGCAGCTCGACACTCGTATCTGGTGACACGGAATGACACGACTTGTGAATCGCCTTATCGAAAAGCGAATGGTCTGGAATTGCACAGCATGGATTACCTTCGGGGCTACAGACTTGGACCGAATGAGTTTACGACAAAGCAGATGCCTATCGAATTTCTGGCAGCGGGATGGAGAGCCAAGATGGCGTTCTGCAATGCTCCATTCTGACTGCACAGTCCGACTATTGTGTACACGCGTGAATGAAATTTCGACACCGTACTTGTCAATACTATCGTAAAACGCGTAATCCGTATACTAGCCATATCTCAGGCGTCATGGTCGATCGAGCTCGGAATCGCGAAATCAGGAAATCACGTGACGGACTTGCAAGGTAGAGCCAGAGCTTAGCTGCTCAAAACATTACCAGTTAGAAATTTACGGCGCAGCTTCATACAACAGCCAATAAGCAAAATGGCTAGCACAGAGATGGAAATTGACGCAGCTGGCTCTGCCCCTACGCAGGATGAGTCGCTCATGCAGACACACGGAAAAGCGACCGCGGTGCGATCGATTGAGGGCTGGATCATTATTGTCACGAACGTCCACGAAGAAGCCGACGAAGAAACGATCCAAGATACCTTTGGCGATTTTGGCGAGGTCAAGAACATGCATTTAAACCTGGACCGCCGAAGTGGTTATGTTAAGGTAAGTGAACACGTTTCTCACAAAACATTTATTTGGCGACACCGCCAGCTAATCAGCGTAGGGCTATGCGTTGATTGAATATGCGACTTTGGAGGAAGCAAGGGCAGCCATTGACGGTGCGAACAATACAAAAATGCTCGACCAGACGATACAGGTCGACTTTGCTTTTGTGCGACCCCCGCCCGGAAAGGGCGGCCGAGGAGGAAGAGGTGCTGGTCGCCGATCTGGACGCAGCCGAAGCCGCAGCAGGAGTCCCGATGCTAAAGATGCTGATGGCGACGTGGATGTTGAAGAATGAGAGATCATAAAATTAATGTCAAGAAATATCTACAAACGCCGATATGCTGGCACCTTCGAGCCAGATACCGAGAGGCATATCGGCACGCGTATCGTGCTTCAATAGGTATGATCCCTGAAACAAAGCACCGCATGATTCATGTTGCTAATAAGGAACAGAACCCGATGATAACCAAACCGCTTCGCTCACGAATGGGTCACGGCGAATAACTGTGACTTTCAGCCATCTACTGTGTCAGTGTCCTCGACCAAAGCACAACGCTTCTTTCGACCAAATTCGGACATGAGACCACTTGTAGGTTTGGAAATCGAGTTGACAATCGGTCGTCGAGTAAGCCAGGTGTTTATAGCCATGCTGCGGAATACAGCCGCGATCGATGTCTCTAGCGAGCTATGATCAATTGGGTAGCGGTACTTCGCAGTAAGTACAACGCGAAGGTCTTGGAAGTTGGAGATTGTGACCAGCTCCTAAGAAAATAGAGCCATAAAAAACACGATAAAACCTCTGCGCATCAAGCACAAAATTTGTAGTCAATACCAAGAGCAAGTCCGACCAATGCTGGAATTCCTACCCATTTCGCCCCCACAGGAGCTTCGGCCACTAGATCCCCACCTGAACTTCCAGGGTCGGGCAGCATCAACTACAACCAAGCACGGAACGCGACATCATCAATTCTAGCCCGGCTATACGAGGAATGGACAACCGTTTCCACTGAAAAGCCATTGATGGCGTGACAAAGGCCATTCGGCCGCTACAGCAATGTATAATCGCGAATCCCGGATCATGCGCAAACTGCTAGGGAAGCCAGTGACCGATGCTTCCCCAGGAGATGCGCCTGCCGCCAGCACTACGACCGCGACGCCTACGAGTTATCGACCGATTAAATCGCAAAATGCAGTGCACCCAGTGACAACGCCGGTATCCTGCCTCGACGTGTCCTCGGACGGGCGCGCCGCTGTTCTGGGCGGTCCGCACATTCTCAAGACTTTGGTTCTCGACAACGTGGAGAGCCCCAGCTTCAACTTCAGCGAGGGAATTGATATTAGGGCATCGATTACATCGCAAAAGACTTCCGGAAGCCGGGCGAATGTCGTAGCGGACCAGCTCAACATTCGCGACGTCAAGTGGCATGAGAATGGCACAGTCTTTACGGCATGCGCCACCGGGCGCATCTTCGCCTATGACGTGTCTCGAATTGATACCGAAGGCTCTGAGCCTCTCGATTATATACAAATGCAAGAGGATAGCCGCCAGGTGAACACACTTGACGTCAATCCACATTTGAAGAGCTGGCTGCTGTCAGGTAGTCAGGACGGCATCGCACGCGTGTTTGATGTTTCTACGCCAGCCGCTACACGATCGGGCGTACTTACATTTCGACAACGATTTTCGCCTTTGAAAAACAACGAGTCTATTAGGAAAGTTATGTGGTCGCCCCGAGTCGGACATGAGATGGCGTGCTGCACTGAAGGCGGCGTAGTTTTGAAGTGGGATGTGCGCCAACCCACACGCCCGCTGCTGAGAATCAATGCTCACGAAAAATCTTGCTCTACAATTGCGTGGCATCCAGACGGAATTCATCTCATCAGTGCAGGATGGGACTCGAAGCTTCATGTGTGGGACCTCGGCCCTTCCGCCGATAAGCGACAGAAGCCAAAGTGGACTATCACGACCCCGGCGCCGGTGTCCTGTCTTTCTTGGCGACCAGGCCTGTGGTCTGCTACAGCACAAACACGACGCGTTGCGCAAGTCGCAGTGAGCTACGATGAAAGCAGCAACAAGCGTTATGGCTCATCTGTCGTCCATCTCTGGGATCTGGCCCGTCCAACCATGCCGTACAAAGAAATTGAACGATTCGATTCTTCGCCATCCGCTATGCTTTGGAGAGACCAGGACATGCTCTGGACTGTTGGGCAGGACGGATTGTTTAACCAGTGTGATGTGGCCTACGCGCCAAAGTCGATTGACAGACTCTCGACATCAGCAACGGCCTTCTCACCACGAGGCGATGTCGTCATGTTCTTGGATGAGCGGGCGCAACAAAGTCGACCACGCCCTATAATGCATCACAGCGAAACGCCCTCTCGTCCAACATATAGCTCAAGTCCAAATACTCTCCTACTTAGCGGTAGCAAGAGTGATTCCGAAGAAGATGTCTTAGGAACGTTTATCGGCCCCCGACGCAAATTTGCGCATCGACGCCGGCTGAGCGGTCGTACCGGGCAGCTTTTGAGCACTACACCGCCCTCTGCCACTACTTTTGCGGATGAAGGTAAAAAGATCCTAAGCCTTGACCAAGCTATTGCTGTCACTGGCATGTTCAAGTCTCCACAAGTAATGGCTTCGGGAAAACTACCAGCCTCTACTAAAGTGCCAGTCTACCAGTATCTCACTGCGAGCTACCTTGAGATATTGGAGCGTGTTCTACCGAACACTGACGACAACGTTACTCTAGCACAACGAGTGGCTTTGGTATTAGAAGAGTTCTCGAAGGCTTCGGAAAACGCTAGATTGTACCGATTATCCCAGTCTTGGCGCGTGATTTCCTTCGCCATGAATCTGCTACTCAAGAAGCGAGCAAACTACCACTTGGAAGCGAGGTCTTCGCGATTTCAAAAGATCCAGTTGGATGGCGGCAAATCGGCGAACTCTCTAAAACCGCCTGAGATCTATGGTGCTAGCTATAACGGAGAAGAGACACCACGCAGACCATCTGCTCATGCAGGTAGCATAGACAGCAGGCTGCATGGCGTGCGATCACTTCTCTCAGAAGAGATCGAAAGCACGTCAAATGTACCAACACCGATCGCCCGCCCAGCTGATACCGTCCATAACGAGTGGGAAAACGGACACTTTCAGCACGGAAAGAAGTTGACACCCATTATCGAGCCAGAGAGTTTCAATCTCGGCCCTTCCATACATACTTACAAAGACGTGGCACATTCGCAGGGTAGTAGCCAGGCGGTATCGGACAACAGCCGAGAAAGTGAGCTTTCGGAAGTGTCTATAACGGAAGGTTATGACTTTTACGATACCGAAGCTCTCTCAAGAGCTATTGACGTACCGGAACCAAAAGCAAAAGACGATTTTGATCGGCGGAATTCACGCATCAAGCCGGTTCGCCATGATTCAGAGGACAGCATGGGCGAAATGTTTTCCATCTCAGATGGGACCAAGAAACGATCTTTACAGGGCTCATCCGTGGAAATAGCCGGCACCAACACTCATAGCTCCAACTACTCGACGCAGTTGAGCAGCGGTAGTGCTGACACTGAATACGAACCCAGGATCCATGGTGACACGCAACGACGCAAGTCAAAGGCGACTGATTCGCCAGAAGACGTTTTCATGATTTCGCAAACGACCGCATCCACAGACGAACTCTATCCGTCTCAGCACTCCTTTGCGTCACAATCTGATTCTGACCAGAATGCTTCATTCCAACAGTCTACCGCACCAGCTGAAACCGTAATCAGCCGAGAAGATAGCCTGAACAATCAAGCCGCCCAATATCATAACGACCCTAGTCCGCATGTTATCGAAGCCGACTACCTGGCATGGCCGGATGACCCTGACTTTATGAACATGAAGGGCGAGGATACAGTTCCAGCTGCTCTTGATCCATACCTTCTGCTCAAAAGGGCCTTTGATTTTGAATGTCGTTCCTCGGCAGTCAATGCGGCCGCCATGGTGCTCCTTCTCCGTCCGTTGCTACCAGACGACATCATTGACGGCCACCTGGCTCGCGGCATTCTGCGACAGCATCACCAGCGCTTGATGAGCATGGGCCTATTTGTCGAGGCGTCTTTCTTACGCAAACTATGTATTCAAGGATGGCCCGAAGGCATGCCCGACTGGGGTGAAAACTATGCGGCCATCTTTGGTCCTGCGCAGCAAGGCGTAAAGACTGGGCTGTTCTGCTCTTCATGCCGCAAGCCGCGCGAGGTCGACCCCAGCGGCGGACGCGATGCAGTCTGGACCTGCGAGCGCTGTCGTTCCGTCATGGCGCCTTGCGCTGTATGCAATCATCGTGATGCCGAGCTTCCCGCTCACATACCCGGCGACGAGTCCTCGTCAGACGATGACGGCTCCGACCAGTGGCTCTCTAACTGGTGGTGGTTCTGCCCAGGCTGCGCACACGGCGGGCACGCATCATGCCTGCAGGTCTGGCACGGAACCATGGAGGCCGACGACGACCCCAGTACGCAGAGCATCAAGTTCAGCGGCGGGTGCTGTCCGCTCGACGGCTGCGGCCACGCCTGCCTGCCGGGCAAGTACCGCGGCGAAATGGTCACGGCGCGCTCCGAGGAGCTCGGCCGCGCGGCGCTGGACAGCGCGCGCGCCCGTGACGAGATGCGCGGCGGCGCCGGCAGTCGACGGTCTAGCCCGGGTGGCGGACGGGACAGGAGCGTGCGCAGCGACAGCTACGATATACCACAGAGTAAGGCCGTGGGTATGGCGCGTGAAGCGCTCAACAAGAGCGGGTCGCCGAGCTCGGGCGGCATATTGAGCTCCAGCCCGGGCCGCGTACCGGGGACGGGCGAACGCGAGCGGCGCAAGAGCGTCAAGTTTGTCAAGACGGATAGATGACCAGTTTTCTTGATATCGTGACATGAAGCAAGGCGGATCGGGACGGGGCATACAGGTGGCGTTTTTGATGATTTGACTTTTTGCTATTCTTTCTCTTAGCTTTATAAAGTGACTTGGAAAGTCGTTGTAAGTTGTAGCGTATTATAAATGTATATATATCCATTAGAAGAACCAGATGGTGATATTCCTTGCTCGTTTATGTGACTGCTTCTCATCGCAGCCTGGCTTGACTTTTTCATTATTTTTCATCTATGTACTAAAATTCCGGGTTATTAACATTTGAATTGGACGATATCCTATCCGGCCACATTTTCTCGCAGGCCCTTGGTTCGCAGCGTAAACTTGGTCTCTGCGCCGCCAAATGGTAGGGAAAAGTCTGCATTCATGCCACCGCCGCCACCACCACCAACGGGCTTGCCCCAGTTCGGAGGCAGATTCTGCTGCTGCGGCTGCTGCTGGTCGTCCGCCAGGGCTGCCGAGCGCAGCAAATCGCCGCGCTGCGCCTGCGCCTCGCTATCTGCGCTGCCAGGCCGGCTCCCCGTCGTGCTGCTCGCGTCGTCGGGCGTGACCAGCAGCGGCGTCGTCGTCGTCGGGCGCGCCCCTTTGATGCGGCCGGCCCAGAGGCCGCGGACGCCACCCTTTTTGCGCTCGGGCACCTCGTCGGTGCCGGCGCTGCCGACGTACAGCAGATACTTCAGATTCGGCAAGGTGTGGCGGATGTCAACGACGCGCAGCCCTTGCGCCGCGCAGAGCGCTTCCAGGTCCTTGTTGAGCAGGAACCACGCGTACTCGAAGCGCCACTGGCCTGTGGTGGAGCCGCCGCGGGGCAGGAAGAGCGGGAACTCGCGGCGGCCGACCGTCTTGTCGTCGGCGAGGTGGGAGATGTCGTCGCGGATGTAGGAGCGCGAGCCGAGATGTGCAACGTCGTACGGGAGCGGGTGGCCGAGGTACAGCTGCAGGTGGCGCGCGAGCAGCGCGACGAGGCCGAGCGCGGCGGAGAGGGCGTCCTCACCAATGGTGCGCGCGACAGCGGCATCGTAGACGGAATTGGGCAGCGGCAGGCCGCAGATCTGAAAGGACAGCGGCGGCGCCTGCGGGATGGGCAAGATGGGGAAGATGGCGGAGAGCTCGGCGCAGATGCGCCGGCGCTGGCCGCGGATCTGCAGCTCCGTGTCGTCAACGAGGCGCCGCGCCGCCTGCAGCTTCTCCCGGCTGCTCGCCATGTCCTCCTCGCGGCTACGCTGCAGCGCGCGTCCCGCCGCCATGGCCTCCCTCCGCAGCCGCAGCGATGCGCGGAGCTCATCACGGCGCTTCTCCGACTGCTTGTTGAGCCGGCGCTGCGTGGCGAGGTGCTTACCGGCGAGCACCACGTCCTCCTCGGCCGCATCGGCGCCGCCGCCGTCGGTCGATTCTGGCGTGCCGGCGATGACGAGCTGGTTCATCTGCTGCACGACGGCACGCTGCGTCTGCTCGGCGTCGGCGAGGGAGCTCTCGAGGTTGGCGAGCTTCATAAGCGCATTGTACGACGACGTGGTCATGGGCGCGGCCTGCCGGGGGGGTTGTTCGGCAATGCGGTCCGGGAAGTCGAGCGAGTACACGCCGTCCTCGAGGTGGAGGACGAGCGCGTTGGGGCGGTACTCGCGGTTGAGCGTGGTGGATATGAAGTGCAGGCTGCGCAGGTCGATGAGCTCCTCGAGGAGGAAGCTCCAGCTGGTGTGCTTAGGCCGTCGCGTCCATATTCGAACGATGACCTTGCAGGAACGGGATATGGAAGTGACGTTTTCGGATAGATTAAAAAATCGAAAGTCAAAATTCTATACACAAGACTGTTGTTAGTCCAATTGACACAATTCATTGGATCCATAGGGCACCATACCGCTGATCGCTCTCCTATTTCACTTATATATATTGGTTCGTCTGGACTCGCTGGGTCGTGCAACGAGAAGAAGACGTCGCCGACAGCCTCGTCCGCCAGATCCTCGAGCCTCTTCTGCCTGCTTGTGGGACTCGAGTGCGCGTTGCTCAGGCTCGTCCGGCGCTGCACCGGGGGCGGCCGCAGTCCCGCCGCGCTCAGCCTTCTAACCGGGCCTGCATTCTTTACGACGTCCGCCCCCCTCAGGTTCTCCGACGACCGCGACGGCTGCAGTGACGGGTTTCCATGCACCGCCGCCACCGTGCCGGTCGTCGCCGTACCCGTGACATCACTGCTCGATTCTTGCAGGACACCGAGCTTCATGCGCGGGCCGGAGGGGATGTCGCCGTCGTCGGCGGAGCGCAGCAGGCGGCGCGCGGGCGGCGCAAACGACAGGTTGCGCAGGGACAGGCCGCGGAGGTGGCGCAGCTTGCGGTTCTGGGCGAGCAGCCGCGGTCGGCGCGGCGGCTCAGGCGGCGTGGACGACGACGACGAGATCATGACCACGGCGGTGGTGGTGCGCGGGCATGGGCGGCGTGCCAGAGTGGCAGACTAGCAGCGGAGCGCTTATTCATAACACGGAGCTGGCCATTGATGTGCATGCGCATGTGTCGGGAGTGGTCGGAGTGGCGGCCGTGACAGTTCGGTGGTGGTAGAAGATCGATGGTGGTGTGATGTTTTGTTGCTTGCGTGGCCGAGCTTTGTCTGGGGAAGATGGAAAGCTAGCTCCCCAGGGCGGCGGCGGCACCAGTGGGCCCTGATTACGTCGTCTGTGACTCGGTGGCAGCGTTCCAGCCAGCTTTCGGAAGGCCGAATAAACTTTTGTGGTGGACAAGTTACTTTTGCAGCTACAAATGAATAAATGAATGTATAAAACTTGGTCAATTCATGCGTAGCAAATAAAATCATTCCACTCGCAGAAAACGCCTATGATGAATAACCATATTGCGAAAAGTCTAAGTATAATCCGCTGCAGGGAGTCCCCAATTGAGAGTCCCGAAAAAGAACGCCGTTGATGCTATGCCAAAAAAGTGAATAAAAGTGCAAAAAAATGGTCAGCGTCATGCTACCAATGTCCCGTCGTTTTACAGGTCTGGGCGATCCATGTTGGCCAGTCGCAAGCTGTAGCTTCGCTCCCCATTGTAAAGACCCATCCAGGAGCGTACAAAACGAATAATTTCGGCACAGCCCATTTGGAAGCTGTTTAAATGTTAGCATACTGTAGACGCAAAAAAAGTACCGTCAACTGTGCAGATACTTACTAGATAACGGGGGCTCGGACCCAGCCGCTGAATACGACACGGACAGCCAGTTTGATAAGATCCCACTCGTGGCTGAGTTGCGCTTTCCAGCCTTCGCCTTGAGCACCTCGATTTCGCTTGCGGATAAGCTGAATCATCTCCTCTGTTAAGTCTTCTTCTCCAGCGATTGGATGATTTAGAGGGTCTTTAATGTCCCTTTTCGTTTCAGCGAGTAGCAGCTCGGCCTTCTTCTTTTCCTCGGCGTCGGCCGCCAACTTTTGGAACTGGCCAATGGCCATGAGCGACTTGGTGAGGCGGCCGTACGTGTTGAAGAGGGCGACAAGCTCGGTGCGCTTCAGGACGGGGATGTTCTTTTCGTCGTCAAACTCAAAGAGCACCTTGAGGGCGGTGCCGTAGCCGTTGGTCTGGAGCTTGCCCCAGAGGCGGCACTTGTCGCAGCCGACGCAGTCCATGAGGCGGCTGATGTTGCGGAAACGGTTGCGGAAGTCCTCCTTGAGGGAAGGGCCTTCACCGTTGACAAACATTTGGCTCTCATCGAAAATGTTGGGGACCATGGCGGCGCGCTGCGTCACCTTTCGGATCTTGTTGCGCGTGGACGAGTCCTCACGGGGGTCATCGGTGCAAAAGGTGTAGGTCGGCGTTTGCAGGTACGGACCGAGCTTGGCGACGGCGCGGGTGACGAGGGCGTAGTTGAAGTAGAGGTTGCTGATGCGGTCAGCGTGGCCGTGGAGGCGCTCCATGTAGCAGTCGAGATTGGGGCCCCAGAGGCCGGTCGTCTTGTTGAGGTAGTCCCAGCAGAGGTGGGTGCTGATGCTGGCGTGCATTCCGGACACGACACGGTAGAAGACGCGCTTCTCGAGGCACTCGTCGTCGGCCTCGAGGCCGGTGCTGGCGACAAACGGCGTTTCGGGCTTCTGCAGACGCTCGCGGTCGAGCTGCGCTTGGCGACCAGCGGCCTCCATGACATGCTTGAAGTCCATGGCCGCCGGGCCCTGTGGCCAGGAAGAGATACCGACGTCGGCTGAGTGAGGGAAAGAGCTGCGCTGGAAGCAGTTCTCGCGGTAGATGGCGTCCCAGACCATGTGAGCGCCGACGCCCGAGTAGCCGGTGAAGCGCTCGGGGTTCTTGACGAGGCTGACGTAGTCGCCTTTGGAGAAGGCGCTCTCGTCCTCGGGGACGCAGTAGTCGCGCTCGTCGCACTCGTCGTCGTTGTCGTAGACGCAGCTCTCGCCGACGCTGTCGCCTAGCTCACCGTGGAGCGGGCGATGCTCCTCCTTGGGGGCGCGGCCGGGGTGCTTGGCCAGAGGGCCTTCGAGCTTGCTCAGCTCCTTGACTTTCCATACCTCGGGTATATCGTCCTCGTTATCCAATGTCTCGACCATGCATCCTATGTTGCCGCAGAGGCCATTCTGGTCGTTCCAAAAGGGACAGGACTTGTGGAAGAGGTTGAGGCGGTAGTGGGAGAAGAAGTCGGTTGTCTGGGTGAGGTCGTCGACGGCGGGCTTGACTCGGGCGTTGAGGCGGTCGAGGGTCGCATAGGAGACGCAAGCATCGTCGACCATGGCCTTGGGCGAGAGCTGTCGGCGGGAAAGCTGTGTTAGTGACCAATCTTTTTTTCATCTTGCAATTCTGCCCATGACGTAGCGGGCGCGTGCTTACCGGACAGGCGTTCTTAGGTGCGTCGGTGGCGCAGGTCCCCGGCGTCGCCCAGAGGGCAAAGACGGAGAGGTAGAAGAGTTTGCCGGCGGACTTCATGGCGATGAAGCCAATTGGCAGTGTGTAGGCAGTGGTGGTCGCTGTGTCGCTTCGTCGCAAGGTATGCTTGGGGGCGAGCGGAGGAGAATTAATAAGCTGTTCGCTTTGTCTGCAGGAACATTCCGCGGGAAGCGTCCAAGAGCGTAAAATATATCAGACGGAGTCGTGCGACGGGGAATTATTTGACAGCCGAGGGATATGAATATGTAGGAAGTGGGAAAAATATTAGGAGGGAAATTGAGGCGAGGATGTAATGTCTTGGAAACAGGCGAGCCGGGCGGATTTGTCTTCCTTTGCTCCAAATTCAAGATGCCACGCTGGCGCCAATGACTAGATCAGGCCATGGCCGTACCTGGCGCGTGCCCGGGACTTGCGGACTTGGTAGCGGGCATAAAAGAATGGGGCGCCCGTTAGTCCAAATCTGGAAGGCCCATTAATCAAGAGCCAGAACAGGATTGCAGGGCGAATCCTCACGGCGTAGCTAACATATAGCCCAGAGGAACTATAGAATAAAAGAATATTAAGATATTTATGATTAATACAAGTTATATCAGAATTTAATTAATACATCATTTGTGGATTTAGTGCTGGAAGAAATGCTGCTGCCTACTGATAAACCGCGCACCATTCACTCTCATCGCAGCAGCGCTGGCCATCGATTGACTGGCAAGTTTGCTTCTGAGCAAAAAATCACAATAATGATCCCTAATTACCTTCCACTCCCATCTCTCACATCCATTACAAATGCCTGTGGGAAGATGCCCCGCTCGCCCTTGGAGTTGGTGCCCGACCAGCACCAGTGCTCTTGAGTTGACCCTGTTCCGATTGGGGGAAAAAAAGTGTCAGTGATTCCGAAGTCTAATAAACAGGGGAGGGAACACATGACGCAAAGACATGCCACTTACAGCAGATGTTGGTGATCGTGTCCTTCTCCCCAAACTTGAGCCACGGCGTCTTCCTCTTGTCCTTGTGCGAAAACTTGAACCGGGCCCTGGCCGTGACGACGCTGGTGACGCTCTTCGGCAGGTCGCATTCCGGCGGCGGCTCAAGCTGCACCAGCTTAAAGGGCACGGAGCCGTGGACGCCGTCGTACCACCCAGAGCACCACTCGCCGCCGAACTTGGCCGGCCACTCGAGGCCTGTCACTCTCGAGCCGACGAGGACCTCAAGCGTGTGCGACTTGTCGGGCGTGCGCTCGTAGAGGACCGGCCTCGCGACCGCGGTCGCCAAGCCGGTGGGCAGGCCGGCCACCTGCGGCTCGCGCTCGAGGACGGTCTGCCGCGCCCGCGGAGGATCCGGGAGGCGCAGATCGAAGTTGTTGTGGTGCTCCGCCGGCACCGTTGGCGTCTCGACGACGATAAAGTTGGCGACCGAGGGCAGAGGCCGGCTGTGGCGCGCGATGTGGCGGAGCAGCGCCTGCGACGTGATGAAGACTGTCGGGTCGCTGGGGTCCGTGGTCCGGAGGCTGTTGACGCAGAACACACACGCGTATAGAGCGTCGTCCGTCCGTCTCCAACGCACGTGGCTCTTTCGGAGGAAGCGCAGGCGGTATTCGACGCCGTCCTCCGACATTTTATTGCCGTCGCCTGCGGAGTGAGCACAATGGTTAGCGAGTGGCTTGACACGCCAAGTGACAGAGAGGAATGCACATTGGCTTACCTTCTAGTTCGTCATCTTCCGCGATTTTGTCGCATGGCACTTCATAATCACACGCCACGCACTTTGATTTCGTGCTCGAACCCGTCAAGACCTATATCTTGTAAGTGACCCGGTTTCGTTCCAACGTCGAGGCGGCAGGTGCGACATACTTTTGCCCATCGACGCTTCGGCTCCCTAACTCCGACGTCTCCAAGGACGAGATTCTTTGCTCCCTTGCAGAAACCGCCTAACAACGTGAAGGAACTAGTGCCATCAATTGCACAACCTGCTGCGGTGGACCGGAACAGCCCACCAGGTAAAGATGGCTGGGCAGGAACTGTTGGATTTCGATCAATGACATCGTCGCTGTCACTGCTGGAGTCGATGACTCTGGCGCCGCTGTTGCCGTTGCCTCTATTGCGTCTGTTGCCGCTGTTGCCTTGGTTACTTCTGCGGCCAAAATTGTAGTCGCCGCCGTTGCCGCCGTTGCTACTGTAGCGGCCGTAGCTGCTACCTCCGTTACCGCCGTTACCGTTGCTACTGTTGTTGTAGTTGTTGCCGCCGTTACCACGGCCACTACTGTTATTGGCATTGTTCTGGTTATTTCGGTTATGATTGGGGTCGTCGTTTATGTAAATATCGCTTTCGTCTTCGGAAACATCGTAAACTCGAGGTATTGGTGGACGCGACAGCCTTTGGCTCCGTGACAGCGAAACTGCCCCCGCCTCCACCCCCCCCTGAACATCCGGACATCGTGAAGACTCAGACACGCCCTCTTTGTCCCAGAAATCTCCAGGTATAGGAGGAGGGGGCCGGGATGGCATCTGGCTATTTCGCCGCAGAACATCCTCCTCCTCCTCCTCCTTCTCATCAGCGCCGGAATGCTCTGAATCCTCAGACACGTCCCCCGGGCCCGGAAAGCTCGACGGGGGACTACTGGCCGGTATCCAGCCCTTAGGTGCGCTGACGGGGCTCTCTAAAAGGGTAGACGGCGGCGTCACCGGCGGGCGATACGTGGGCAGCACCAGCATGGGCCCCGGCGAAGCTTTGACCACGTCGAGGTTCATGCTGATGATGGCCTCGTGCACCTTGTTTCCGACATGCCTGGTGACGGCTGTGAGCTCTGCGAACTTGTCCGCGCTGAGTGCGTTGCCCGTCATGTGCTCGTGGAAGAGGGAGACGTGCTCGTTGAGCTGTGTACGCAAGGCTGTGATTTCTCCTATTGAGGGGCAGGGTATTAGCGAAACTCAGAAACAAAAACACCGATAAAGATGGATGTGGAGAGAGAGGGGAAGACAAAACACCACTTCTTCGCGTCATTACCATTATCAAGCAAGGCATTGAAGAATCTGCGGCCATGACTTCCACAGCGTCTGCAGCATGGCTCCTCCAGCTGCCCCAAAGCATACTTGCCGGCTTCACGCAGCACTTTAGCAGCTGTCTGCGCCGCCTCGTCCCCCTCGGTATGTTCCATTGCCGTGGTTGCCTCGCTCATCACATTTTGAAACGGCGCAAGACAAAGGTCGTTGACGTCGTCGTCCATGGCTATCGGGCGTCGCTTGCCAGGCCACCCCAGTCGAGAGTTGCTTAGGTGGTCTGAGTGTTTTGTTTTCGATACTTCAAGGTGGTATTTACAGTTTTGATGAAAACAAGGCGGCTTTGGTTGACTATCGTTGAGCGGTAGGAAGGAGTGATGTATTGGGCGAACCAGCCGTGCACCGGGTTGGCTGCCAGTTCACATCACAGTGCGCTAGCTGGACAAACACCCAAGCTTATGGATGAACGTTTTGTAGGGATGCTCTCTGCCACTCTGTTCGAATAACAGTTTATCAAAACGACTTGTGATAAAAATTCACTCACCTAGGCGGTCGGCTGTTTGAACGAACATATCAAGGCACTTTGAAGCTGTGGATGGTGTAATGTGGTCATTCGTCACTCGTAAGTTAGCCCTCAGAAAAGCCTGTGCATCTGCATATAACTGCCTGGCTAAAAGTATACTCCAGCGACAACGTGTGTATGCTACTGTACCTTGGCCTTTCAGCCCCCGGAAACATAAAAGGACATCTGTCGCTGAGCCTTGCGCATCGCCTGCGCGGGAGTCCCCTGCTCCCCGAGTTAGTGGCGTCGCTCTCTTTCAGCTGGCTGCAGCTCTTGACGCTACGGGCCGGAGTCACGCAGTCACACACACTGTGTTGTGTGGCGCGCAGCAAATGCGGTGCCAAGCATTGCAGCCTTGTCTACAATGATCCTGGCAAGTGTTGCTATTGTGGTGGTCCGTCACCAAGCCGCAGGAAAGCTGCATTGTGGTGTGCACGACCTCCTCACTGCCACCCACCTCTCCCCCCCGGCCCAAACAACAAAAAAAGGCGTCCAGAATGGTCCGGATTGCCTTGCTTGCATTATTAAAGGATGGAGTGTATAAATACCAAGTGAATTGAAATGCAACTTTTGCCCATCCAACTACGCTTTCGATCTCCGCCTCTAGTTCAAGTGCCGTTCGACGACTGCCACACTGCGCTCCGCGTGCCATTCGGCTCCTGTCCACCCCCAAAACCTTGAATCTCGTCCAAACAATGGTATCTGAGCAGCACTTCCACAATGAGTCTGATATGGACGAGAGTCAATCGTCGATGCCTGACGCCATACCGCTTGAAAACGACGTCGCCAGGGCGGATAACCCGGTCGGTAAGGCTATTTCAACTTACTCATATAACCAGCACAGCGTTTCGAACGGGCTGTTTTATGCTGACAGGACTTTTGAGCTCACTTCACCGACCAGAGGCTACAGAAAGATGTCGTCGACTTTCTCGAGTTATCGAACCTACCCGTCGGCCGCGACGCCCTTCTGCGGGCGGCGCGCGTGGCAAAGGACATTGAGCTGTACGAGGCGGCCGCCATCGGCAGAGACATCTACCCGCGCGGGAGCCTCCCGGTTCAACTCACTGAAGAAGAGATAGAGGCCCTCCGGCGAGAGAGGTTGGTTCCGTTTAGCGAGAGGGGCATGTGGGTGGTGATTATCACGGTGTCGCTCGCTGCTATCCTGCAAGGTAATCCGTCGTCCCCTCTCCCCTTGTCACTGTGAATTTCTTTTTGCTAAGCCAGGACTTGAAGGGTTCGTGCAGTCTTCCTTTAACGGCGCGAACCTTTACAGCGAGCTATGGGCGAACTCGACAGTCAACTCGACTTCCGACCCGAAATTAAACACGAAAGTCAACTCGACGGTAGACAAGGGCTGGGGGTTCGCCGCAGCTAATGCTTCGCCCTGGTTCTTTGGGGCCCTTGTCGGCTGCCCGTCTGCCCTTCCCATTAACTACTGGTACGGGAGGAAGGGCGGCATGAGCATCGCTGCCGTCTTGATCTTTTGCAGCTCTGTGGCTGCGATATTTGCAAGATCGTGGCAGCAATTGTTTGCCATCCGAGCGATCAACGGAATCGGTACGTCTCCCGCCATAGTAGCCTTCTGCCCCTTGCTTCTACTAACCACATATCACTTCACCCTCTAGGTATGGGGTTAAAAGCAGTCAGTGCTACAATCCTTGCCAGCGAGTGCGCAGTCGGCTTCTGGCGCGGCTCGACAATCTTAGCGTGGCAGCTATGGTCGGTGCCAATGTCTCCCTCTCCATCTCTCGTCATGAGCAACGTTTCTAACAGCAAACTTTATAGGGTCGCGTTTGGCATCATGATGGGGTTTGCCTTCAATTTCATCTTCATCACTACACACAATTCCAGGTTTACCTTTCGCCTGATTCAGGGAGCGCCATTAGTGCCGGCGCTGGTCCTGTTCGTCACAGCAACGTTTCTGTGCCCCGAATCCCCGCGCTACCATCTCATGAAGGGGCCCGGCTTCAACATTGTAAAGGCTTACGAGGTTTTGCAGCGCTTGAGGAACACAGAGGTAAGTCACACGCGGGAGGCGCTGGCTGCGACTGCTTGCTGACTCGACGCTTCACCCAACTCAGTTGCAGGCACTGCGCGACTTGTACGTGGTGACAAAGACTTTGGAGCGAGATGGCCTGCTCGTAATCAGCGCTGGAGATCCCCAGGGAGGATCACCCGGCTTCCTCCAGGCAATGGAGGACTTCTGTCGACAGTTTTTTCATCTCTTCACGAGACGGAGACTTCAAAACGCGTTGATATCCACGTCAACGGTAAACTTAGCACAACAGCTTTGTGGAGGTAAGACTTGCCTGCATGACAACCGATAGAAATGGACGAGAAGCCCCAGCTTACACACACAGTCAACGTACCTGCGTTCTACTCTGGTAAGTCGCAACTGAAGTTAAACAGCGCGAAACAGTGATTACTAAACAAGGGCAAGGTTTCATATTTCAGGGCCTTGGAAGCAATAAATTGGGAGATACTTCCGCAATGGAGGTGACTATGGCGCTCAGCCTGGGCTTCGGTATGTTTTTTTCTCCTTGGTTTTGGCTTTGTACCTCTTCCTCTCTCTCTCTCTCTCTCTCTCTCTCTCTCTCTCTCTCTCTCTCTCTCTCTCTCGT
>PHFE01000107.1:2463092-2719203 GCA_002796755.1 Paracorniculantispora psalliotae
GCGCTGTGACTTCCTGCGCGCCAAGCCGCTCCTGAAATGGAAGCAGCACTGGTTTGTTTTGATGGTATTCAGTCCTCAGCTCATCCCCGTCTCCTTTTGCGCCCGCTTTTTAGCCACCAAACTAACACGATCGCCCCGGCCCGCTGGCTCAGGCCCCAGGAATATCCGTCTTGGCCCCCGGCCAAGCTAGTGGAAACAAAAGGCAGTGAAGAGGAGGAAAGGGCGCTACCGTGGCTTGTTTAGTGAACAGCCACGCGGGGATACGGGTGGGCACGGCGACAAGGGTGCATGAAACTTCAGCTTCTGCGGGCGCTGGCACTAACTAACTTACAGCCTCTCGGAGGTGACGCTCGCAAATGGAAAGAAGCAGAGCAAGCCACCTTGTAATGAGTTACGGGGGGCCTCTTCGCTCTCGCTGCGCCTCTCATCAGACAAGCTCCGTATGCTACGTGGCCGAGGATGCAGGTCTGGGGCGGACTCTGGAACACGACCTACACCACCAGCTCAGTAGCCCCCAGCTCCAGAGCCGCTGCCAGCCGGTACTGTTGCTTCTTTCTTTCTCTTTTCTTTTTCTCATCTCGTATGGTCCTCAAAACGCACATTAACTTGGCGTCAAGGGTTGCCACACAGCCACAAATGTGTACGCGTCGTCACGGTGGTGAGTGTGTGAGTGCCCGTGAGTGAGCGCCTACCCTCGGATCCCACAATTGTGCAGATCAAATCGATCAGAAGCCCAAACCCGCAATATTCTGAGATGCAGGCTCACGGGGCCTGTCATTTCCAGATGCCCACTTGTGGCGGCACTCTTTTCTACAGCTTGCGCTGAGCCTTTCCGAGCTGAACTTCAGTGGCAGGCCCGATTCGGAAACGTAGGGGGCCGCGCCGGGCAGTGAGACGTGCTGTACACAGCCTGGCAGCATCTCGCGCATCCTTCTCGGCCCATTTTCCTAAAAGGTAGACGGCAGATGGTCTTGGGTCTCGGCAAGCCAGTCAGGGAGACTCATGTACACGAGGAGTGAGCAACAGAACATCGCATCACCCGTATAGATTGTGGATCCCGGGTGACCCCATGGCAAGGCTGAATAGACGACAGTGGCTGTCTTTCTGTGTGGCAGGCAGCTCAGGCAGCTCCAGGGGCCTCCTCCGGCATATTACTTAGGCAGAAAAGGCGTCGTTGAACAGTGCTCAGCTTCGCAATAATGTGGTGGCTTGGCCGACGATTTTCGGCCGTATTCTTGCTAATACGGGATATAATGGGTATTATGAACATTGGCAACAGGTTGCATCGTGATGGGAAGTAACAGGCAAGGCGCGGCGGCCCAACCAGTGTGGCTATCAGACAGACCGTCCGATACACAGAGCGACGATTCTCGTCAGGTTTCTCTGAGTCAAGCCCTCGCGAACCTAGACCGATACACGGGACGGGCCAATCTAAGTCTGTCCGTTAGCCACACTGGCCCCAATAGTATACTTGCGAAACAGGTTACAACTCAGTAGGAGCGCTGCTCGCTTTGAAAAGCACACACTTCCACTATTATTGACGAAAAAAGACTATCCACTTCTACCTAGGAACGGCTCTGCCTTCTTTGGGGCTGTGATACCCTTTTTAGGCACTTCAAGCTTGCAAGAGTGTCTGGGTGCTTCCCCCCGAGCACCTCCCGTCGCCCAGAGAGCGCCATTTGATACCGCTCTTTGGCCGCCTGGAAATCATTCTGCCGATAGAGCGAATCTGCCACGTTGTGCATGCTTGTCAGCGTTTCCGGATGCGCGAAACCGAGTACTTGCTCGCGCCGCGCCAACGTCTTGCGGTGCAGTTCTTCCGCGTTTTTGTAGTGGCCCTGGCTAAGCAGCGTGTCGGCGAGGCCATTCATGGTCGTGAGCGTGTCTCTATGTTTCTTTCCAAGAACTTGCCGTCGCCCCGCAAGTGTGCTCCAGTATATCTCCTCGGCCTCTTTGAACCGTCCTTGCTCAAACAACGTCTTTGCGTGATTGCTCATGCTTGTCAGCGTGTCTCGATGCGTCTCGCCCAGCACCTCCTGTCGCGCCGCCACCGTCTCGCGATATTCCGCCTCGGCCGCGTCGTACTTGTATTGCTGGTAAAGCACGCCTGCGAGGCCATTCTTAGTCTTCAGAGTATCTCGATCTCTGGGTCCCAGCGCCCGCTCTTGCTTTTTGAGCGCTATTCGATAGATTCTCTCTGCTTCCTCGTAGTTTTCTTGCCGTACAAGCGTGTTTGCAAGCTCATACTTGCTTTTGAGCCTGTCTGGGTGCCCCTTTTCCAGAAGTTGTCGCTGTACTGCAATCAAGCTTCGATATATGGCCTCGGCCTCTCCATATCTCTGCTGATCGTTGAGCAGAGCGGCTTGTTTTTGTAATGTCGCTACCGTGTCCCCCTCTCTTGGCCGCTGAGTTTCTGCATGCCTGTCCAGTACCTCCTCATCCCCGCCTTCTGCTTCTCCTCCCACTAGTTCTGTCCTTATGCGAACAGTCGGCGGTGGTGCGAGTTGAGATATTAAAGTAGTATCCACGTTAGCCGGGGTCTTCAAAGCCGCATTTGTGTCCGAGTCAAAGGAAACGTCTGAAAATATAGCAACCGATGGCTCGCGTTCCGGAGTCGGGCTTGAAGCAGGCTCCTGGAGCTCGGGTGTTGTGGAATCTACGGGGGCCACGCGTTAGCTGGAGCATGTTGCAGCGAACCAAGAGATACCAACCCGTACTGTTAGCTGGCTTTATCCAGTTGTGGTTCAAAGCTTCTGCCGCCGATGGCCTATCCGTGGGAGAAGTGGTGAGAAGTGCTTTGATGAAACTTCTGCATGAATCGCCCACGTTACTCTCAATTAGAGGTTGAAGAGGGAACAGTGATTTGTCTTTGCAAAACTCCGTCAAATCATCCTCTGTTGGAAATGGGACGGCGCCGGCCACCAAGCGATACGCAATACATCCCATTGCCCAAAGGTCGACAGCATAGGTGTACCCTCTGCTGGAAGTGCCTAGATACGAGCTGCAACGCAGCTCGGGCGCCATGTAGGGCGTGGTGCCACCTTTTGATGTGAACGTTTCACGATTATCCAATCTCTTGCTCATGCCAAAATCGGCCAGCTTCACCCACCACTCTGGTGCGCCGCGTACTACCATGATGTTCTACAATACAGTTAGCAGCTAATTTTCTCAGCGGCAGGAGTCATCTGGGCGATAGAAGATCATACCTCAGGTTTAAGATCACGATGCGCAAATTTTCTTCCATGCATAAACTCAAGGCCCAGCAGTATTTGCTTGGTGATGACCCGAGCCCCGATCTCATCGACCTTTCCGGAGTGTTCAGCAACGTAGGTTCCAAGATCACGCTTATCGATGTATTCCATGGCGAGAAAGAGATTACATCCGTGTCGAAACCAACCAAAAAACTCGACGAACAAATCCTGTTCTTTGCTCTGTTGCCAGTTAGGGGAATCGGGATTGCGCCACAAGTGTGATGCAGCCACTTACCCGTGGCTGGGAGAATTCCAGTAGCGCATTGAGCTCTGCCGGGTATTCACTTCGACTGAGAGCTGTGTTTATTTCAATTGTTTTGACAGCTCTCGATGTCTGGTCTTCTCTGTTAATCTCGAGTCGGACCACGCCATATGAGCCAGCACCCAAGACCTTGTCCCGATGCCACACGACCTTGCGCTTCTGTCGCCTGATGTTTCGTTTGTAGTCTGAAAAGAAGCATCTTTCTTCGACTAGGTCATCTTTAGGGTGCACCGTCGCATCGATTTTCCAATAATCAGCAAGTGCTTTAAGGCTCATGGTGGAGAGAAAGATAGCTTCAATAGCTGGCGAGCGACGGAGGTTGTCAGTGCTGCAAACGAAGAGATGATGTTGTTTGAGGAGATGGATTCCGGGCCTCTGGAAATATGGCTTTGGGGCTTGAGCTAGTAACCTCGATAGGTACAACCAGGCTGCAGTACATTAAGGGCATGGGTAGCAAAAAAAAAAAATAGGACGCAGAAGCCGTGTCGCAAGCCTGGGGCGCAATGTGCCCTGTTGTGCCTGCCCATTTATCTCAGCCGCACCGGCTCAGCCCTGGCTGCATGGCTCACAGTGACACTACTTGGCTGCGCCGTTCTCATACCCAATCTCTGTGCTGTAGCCTAATGGCACAGCCCATTTCTCTAAACTCGCTGGCTTTTAACACTCCCGAGGCGTATGTTCACAGGAAACATCAGCCAAGTTTTTTGCTCGATCGAAGCCTGTGCAAAACAACATGGATCCCAACATTTTGACCGTTGTCATATTTGCCGACAAGTGTCTCAGGTAAGTTCGAACTAGCCAAGTTCACGCCCTTGGCCACCTGCATCGGCCATTCTGACTATCCTAAAGCTATGGGAAGAAATTCGTCGAAAGGTCCCAGAGCTATCTCCACGCCGACAAAGAGGCAACCGAGCTGTTGATAGCAATCGAGAGCAACTGGATCAAAATGGAGATCCAGATTAGGCTGGTGAAAAACATATCGAGCAGCTTGGACAAACCTCTGCTAGATATACAGGCCCGTATCCTATCTCAACTCGAGGGAAAGCTCAAGACGGCGACTCTCACAATCAACAAGCTCATGAAAGACAAGAAAGAAGCGGCCAAGGCTAGAATGGAGCCTGGTGATAGCGCTATTGCAAGTATCATACATGACTTCCGAAATATGAAAGCTTCTAAAAGGTTGAGGTATGTGTTTCATAAAAGCTCGCTATATCAGATCGTCGACGACATTGAAAAGTGGCAAGCACGGTATGATCCTACGTGGTTATTCGTCATGCAAAGGCCGATTGATGTAATCGACAAAACTCTTCTTAAGGAGCAAGAGAGACCATCGAGCAAGCATATCCCTATTATTCTCGCAGCAAAAGGCATACGCGCTGCCGTGAGCGCCGCCGCCGTCACCAACAACGACGAGGCCCACGACCCGATCTGGGTGGACCAGCTCGCCCTGCAGCCATCACTCATACCTCACTCCACTGTGCAGCGCTCAGCCCTGGCCCCGGATTCCAACGAAGAAGTTCTAATTGACATCGTGGTTTCTCACGCCGATGCCGACGCGGGACTGACCAGAACCGCCGTCCGGAATCTGGCGCGCGTCCTTGCTCAGGTTGACCCTTCTACCTTTGGCCTGTTAAAGTGCCGAGGCGTAGTGAGGCCCAAGGGAGGGAACAGCCTGACTGTTCCGCAGTCGGCGCCAATCTTCAAATTTATCTTCAGCATCCCCCCCAAGCTCACAGAACCCAAGAGCTTGAGGGAGGTTCTCCTATTCAAAGCTCGCTATTCACTGGACGAGCAGCTTGGACTGGCAAAGAAGATTGTGAATTCGGTCCTGTTCGTGCAGACGGCGAGCTTTGTGCACAAGAACATACGACCCGAGACTGTTATTGTCTTTAGAAATGAACATTCAGAGGTCGGCGCTCCCTTTCTAGTTGGGTTTGAGCAGTTTCGCAAGGAGAGTGGAAGAACATATCGTATAGGAGACGGGAAATGGGAGCACAACTTATGCAAGTGTTTTCTTCGTTCCGATTCCCCGCGTGAGCCCACGGCTGACCAACTCTGCAGATAGACATCCAAGCCGCCAAGGTACGCGCCCTGACGTAGATTATCGGATGCGTCATGATATATACAGCCTTGGCGTGGTGCTTTTGGAAATCGGCCTCTGGAAATCATTCGTTGTTTATGATGAAAAAGACGAGTCTGGTCTCCCTCGCCCACACGACATTCTCGGATCGATCGATGTGAGTAGTGGGGAGAATGCAGGAAAAAGTGCGTACAACACTAAGGAAGTCTTCGAGACACTCGCTGAAACGGAGCTACCATCTCGGCTGGGAAAGCGATACACTGAAGTTGTGTTGCGCTGTCTGCGCTGCTTGGACTCTGGGCATGGTGCTGACACCGACGCCGATGTTAGCGTACGCTACATTGAAAATATCATAGAGGAGATTCATGCTATTATGCTGTAATTTGATAGTTTTATAGCAGCACAGAGTGTTACAACTGGCTTGGCTGGCACGTTAGTGTACTGAACTATGTGCAGGACGAGTAAAGTCGGCCTCTTTTCAGGACACGGTCTCTGTCTTGACTGGGAAACAGCGAGTTCAATACTGCAGGACTGATGAATTTGGCTTTTTTTTCAGCATGAAATCGCAACATACATGTGAGTTGATGACGAGCTTCGTCTCCAGCTAGCCCGCTTGCTCGTCTCGTCTCTCCTCAAAGGACCATCGGATGCGAGCGGCGCAGCGAGCAAGGAACCATGATGCTGCAGAATCATGCCACGTCCTCCATACCCAATTCCGATTTCTTCCCTTCACCGTATAAAACGGCCCGTACCGTTGTTGTCCTGATCTCTGTCCAGGTCCCCGCCAAAGTGGCGTGTTTTCCCACAAGTGCTTGCCGCCTTGCTAGTCACGAGGCCTCGGAAACGGCACAAACCGCTCACGCCTGCGCCAGTCAGATGTCATTCAATACTCGCGATGTATGCATATCCCAACTCTCATTTCGGTACGTAATATGGCCTGGTTTCAGTAACCAGGAATGAATAATGAAATTGCAATGCGCATATACTGATACATGGCGACGGTGGGGCACAAATATATCAACAGCTTCCACCAGTCAAGTCGCACATGTAAACAAATCGTCATCATCAATTCACCCTATATAAGGCTATATTTCTCTTCTCATCCTCTCCCACGCTTTCCTCCTATAGTATATGTCAGTCCCTTGTCAAAAATCCCATCACCCAATGCAAGTTTCCCAGTAGTCTCCGGCCGAGACGGCATCACCAGCAATATGCGCTCTCCTGTTTATCCTTGTAAAGAGGCGGTATGCAAGCTGTTGACAGCAGAAATCAAACAACCAAAAACCATGTTTCCTTTATGCTTCCTTCGACGTTGCTTCGTGTGTGTGTGCGTACAAAGAGACCAAGAGACAGAACACCAGACAGGTTGGAGATTTTTTCGTTTAGGCACATTGGCGCGTTTCGTCCATGGACTTTATACCAGCGACGGAGATGCGCGCCTTCCGTTGTCCAGAAAAGAAAAATCATCACCGCATGCAAATCCATAACATCGTGACGGGGGCGTAAATGGCAAAGACAAATCGAAAGGGAAAAAAGAGCGAGAGAGACTCGGGCCCAGGCTCGGGCTTGTTTCGCGTATTCTTCGTCAAGCCTGGCCTAGCAATGGATTCGAGACTTTTTTTTATTTCGTACACGAGTCGATGCGGCGGGGTTCACCTCACTGCGGGGGCTGGTAGTTGAGCGGGCGCCTGATGAGGACTCTGTTAGCTAATGCACGGTTTCGTAAATCGCTTTCGTAGGCGAGGAGGGGGAGGCTTTTTTACTTGAACAGGAGAATGTGCGGTTCGGGCTCGTGGACCTCGTAGTGTTCCCATCCCAAGCTCTGTGGTGGTTTGCGTTAGCCCAACATTCTCTTGTCGACGTGAACCCCGCCGGCGACCGGCCGGGGGACGAGGCAACAAACCTGTGTGATGCCCAGCGCGCGCCACTCTTCCTCCCATAGCAGCTTCAACGTTCCTTTGTTCGAATCTTGGTAGTCTTCGGGGATCGCCTTGAGCATGGCCTTGGGGAGCTGCACGTGACGGTATTCGTATTCGCTGTCGTTGTACCTGCGAGGGAGAAGGACGGGTTAGCCAAAAGCGCGTGCATGTTGACGTCGGCGCCGCGTAGAGCCGAGCGTCTGCTGTCGGGGGTCGTAGGTTACCTCGACGAGTAGTGAATGGAGTCGATGAACTCTTCGAGACGCGCCCGTTCGTCGTCGGAGAGAGGACGGGGCCTCTTGTTTCGGCGGCTCGTGTCAATGTCCATGTTTTGTGTGTGTAACGATTGACCCCGCGTGAGAGACAAGCCAGGGGTGTGCGTGTGTGTGTGTGGTGGGGGGGAGAAAAGAAAGAGAAGAAGAGAAAGAAAAGCCAAGCTCGTTGGAAATTCGAAAGGAAACGGCCGATGACGCACGCAATGGCCGTTTGGATGCGTGTTTTGCTCTGCCCAGTCCGTCCCGCTGCAGTACTGAAGTAGGAAGGTAAAGTAGAGAGGGAGGACTTTTGCCGTCGTCGGTGGTGCGCGGTGGCAGGCAAAATGCGGGTGGGCGGCGGGCGGTAAAGAAACAACGGCGACACTTGGTTCGTGGAGACGGAGTGGTGCAGAGGGGCAGCGCAGGCTTTCGTTGTTTTTTTTTAATGTAAAAAATCAGTAAAAAAAGTTGCTTCGGTTAAGAATCTTGGAGTAGGTGTCTTATTAAATAGGCAAAGAAAGGTAGAGCAGACGCGCAAGCTATGGTCAACGGCCAGGCGCGAGCGGAAGTGGACGGCAGAAACAAGCAAGTTGGAGAAGGAAGAGGTAGCACCGCAGTACAGGGCGGCAAGGAGCGTCACAGGGTGGGACAGCATACGATGAAATGAAATGCAATGGCAAGCAATGCACTGGCGCATCATTTGTATATGTAGCACCGCCTCATGATTAACGCTTGTGTGGCCAGCCCAAAGTGCCAAAGTAAACAAGCCGAGCACCCAGTGTAAGCCCCGCCACCCCATCGGCTGCGAACAATGTAAACAATCTCGGCGCGCCTATGTTTACCGAGGTTTAATAATGCCGGGATTGTTTATTTCGCAGCACAAGAAGATATTCGGTGCATGTGCATGGTAATTAAAGAGCTCTTATTAGGAAATGCATTGTTGTTGGATAGTATTAATGTCCTATCTTGTGTATATGTCACGTAGGTTCGCTCTTACCACTTAGAGAGTCTACCAGCTTAGCGATTGGCAGTATTTGAAAAGAAGGGGGAGTAATCAATTAATAAAACATCAAAATGCATACACTGATTGCATTGTGATGATATGGCGCGTAATGTGTAGCTACATCACTGCCGCTCAGCCGGTGTCTGGTACATTGAGGTAATGTCTTCGCAGACGACCGCACTACAAGCGCTTGTTGGTTTTGTAATATTGCATCTCATGAAAAAAAAAATCTTTTTTTGGGGATGTCAGACGGTAAAGATGCCGAACATGATCGCACGGTTGACTGCGCATAATCGAGCGCACGAATGGCTACGGCTTCGCTCTAGAACTACCGCTGCCGCTTCCTGCAACGGCCTCTGCTGCCCTACAGGCGAAAGAATCTTGCTGACTGGTGTGCAAATCTGCATGCCATAAAATCCTGATATCTACCTTTCACAGTAAATATCGTGACTGTTTGTGGCCAAGGACGCTTCGCGGACAGATGTGGCATAGCTTCCCTCGGCAGATGGCAAGAGTCTTCTACTGCATGCCGATGCCTCCTGATGAATACGACCCCGGCTGTGTGCTTGGTCTCTGCTCTCATGTCTCTTCAAACAGAAACCGTGTTCTATCACCGCCCGGCGCCCGCCCAGAAAGCGCCACGCTCGTCACCGCATTGCCCACCTTGACCTTTACGCTGTCCACGCCAATCTCCCACGCCATCACCTCCTTGAGCGGCAGCCGCTGGCACAGATCCAACGTTTCCTGCGACAGGTCCTGGCCGGGCGCCGCAAACGTCCACGCGATGGAGATGTGAAACGCCGTGCGCGCCGCGTCCGCATCGTCCGCCGCTTGGTACAGCAGCGGCTGGCCGAACCGCGCCGCCTCGGCGTTGCTCTTTTCCAAGAGCGCCATTAGCGGCCGGTTGGTTTCGTCATCGTCCTTGGTAGACACACCGAGCACGAGGAAGCTGCGGTGCGAGTCGGGTGATGTGAACCACGCCAAGCGGCGCGGTCGCATCGCAAACGGCGCCACGGAGCCGGACCCGAGTGATTGGGACGCGCGGCGCAGAAAATCGTCCTTGTCCGCCGTTGATAGGGATAGCGGCCGCGATAGGCTGACGTGCAGAGGCAGCGGCGCGCCGAGATCGCTCGTCAGGAACTGGTGCAGCTGTATCTCCCCGTCGAGCGTCTCCTCCACGCGAGCGAGGAGCTGCGTCAACGCCGCGTGCTGTTCGTAGCTTGGCCGCCCTGCAACAAACTTATTAGTCACTATTATGAAGAAAAAAAAATTGGCACGTTGTATCATGAGTCAATCACTCACACTCAATGTAGATGTGGCTCGGCCATTGACCGACAATGTGCGGCACCTGTCGCTTGCGGCCCTGGTGCAGCGATGGGTCGTCCACAGTGCTCTGACGTACCGTCGCCGCGTACAGGTCATGGAACTCGGATGGAAGCGGCGGCATCGACGGCTGCTGCGCCTCGTCGCCGCCGGCGTCATGGGCGGAAGTCCCGGACGCGCCTTGCCTGCGCTGCCGTTTGGCCGGGGGCTTGCTGGGGGTGTTTTTGTCGTCGTTGCCGTCCTCGCCATCCGATGATGATGAATAATTTACAAGAGGCATATCTCCCGTACACACCCGGTTGCTCTATCCAATGGAGTGCCCGCAGCTTCCCTTTTTTTTTTTTTCCGGGACGTCTCTGAACCGCAAATCTCGACACCTCCAAGCCTCAGCGCACACCGCAGGGGTATCACGGCGCGCGGCGTCCGTAGCTTCCGCAAATCTCACCCTCCAGCAAGTAGAATAAAAAGCGGGAAACAATTCTAGCTTCGCACTACAGTGCTGGACCCCTGGTGTTGACGCAACGCGCGTGACTGGCTTTTCGCAGCATGCCGGGACAGAAGGCGGGTGGATGTGACATCATCCGGAAAGCTTGCGCGCTCCGACGTTGGGCAAAACGAACGAAGCCAACTCGCCCCATAAATTGTGACAGCTTGACTGCGCCAGACGGATCTCGCGCCGATTGAGTTTCCCAAGGGTCGCGCACAGTGCGGCATGGCATCACAGTTGTCATCTCGGCGAGATTACATCAATTACATCAATTAGAAACCTCATTCGGCTTCAATTGAATAGATTTTTAGATGCTATTCCGCTAAATTAAGATTCCGTCGTAGTACGGCATATACATGCAAGTCTTGTAACACACCACCCTTCTCAGCTGCCTCTCTCTGCACGCCTTCGAGTGTAAAGCAACACTTGGCGAGCACCTTGCTGCTGGCCGGGTTTCCCGCAAAAGTCAAGGCCTGTACGCGATGCACGCCGGGCCACGTCCGCAGCAACCAGTGCAGCAGGGCGCCTACGGCCTCTGTCGCGTAGCCTTGGCCCCAGGCGTCCGGCGTCAGCCAGTAGCCCAGCTCCCAGGTGCGGTAGAGGACGTCCTGGCCCGGTTCGGCGCCCAGGCAGCCTACAAGCTGCTCGCTGCCGGAGTCCTCACTCTCCATGCCTTGGATCTTGACGCACACGGCGACTTTGGTGGGATACAGGCGTCGAGCCTCGCTGGCATCCGGGCGCGGCGCCACAAAGGCTTCGGCGTCGGCGAGGGTGTATGGGCTGGGGAAGCTGTCGCGGACGCCGTCCCAGACGGCACGGTGGTTGGCGGCGCGGGCGAGCGCCGGGGCGTCGTCGGGCTTGAAACGGCGCAGGACGAGTCGCGGGGTCTCGACCAGGACGGCCCCCGGCGCGCAGCTTGGCGGCGAGGGGCATTCGAGAGTTTTTGTTGGCCGTGGCATGCTGGGTTATGATCTGCTAGGTTCTTTTGGTAGGTATTATTGATGCTTGATTCGTGAGTGGCGTGATGAGAATAATACAACTTGATGAGGCACAGTGATCTGTCCGCCACAGCTAGCCCTATAGCGACTTATAACCAAATGTTATGCGGCTGAACAGGGCGCCGAATATTACCATCGAGTCACATATTTGTGAGCTTGGACCCTAGCATGGCGAGCCAGCCCGGACAAGGCTGAACAGATTAACCAGCCTGTGGCGGCGCCGGCACCATCAAGTTAGCGATATTGGGCCTAGCACGAGACGGCTGAGCTATGGATGCAATGACTCTTCTGCGGCGTTGTCAATTGTGCGCCCCGAGTCCGGAGCAACTCATGAGCGAACAGGTTCGCCGTTCCTGCCGCACGAGCAAGAGTCAAGACTCGAGGAACTTTGCTAAATTTAGTCCATTCACTCTGTTCTATATTTACGGCCTCGGTTTCTTTTCTGGAAAGCTTCATGCTGCAAGTTTGGCGCTGCTGGAATTGGCCGCCCGAGGGTTAGAGTTTCGCGGCGTCCGATGGACGGGGTGCGGGGGCAGTGCACGTTCCCCATCCCATCGTGGTAGTCGCGGAGGGGTTCCAACGAGCCAGGAAGTCTGGTTGAAGCGATGGCCGGGGGCAAGACTCTGTCCTTAATTCCATAATGATAGTGAACGTAGTCAAGTGGCCCAGCAACTTGGGCAGTGCAAGTCTTGGCCGAGTCGTCCTGCGTAACTCATCGAGTCAATACCAGGCAATAGCAACTTTTGCATCTCCGGGGGCAGATTACTGCAACCTCAATCTTTCGTTCATCAGACTGCAGTAACTAAACTAGTCATTTATGACTAGTTTGTCGAGCCTGGTTTGTGGTTTGCGACTCGCAACTGGCTGTCATGGCATGGCAAACCCCGCAGCCAGGGATTCATGCTCACCTGACGCCGCAGAAAAAAAAAAGACAGAGAAGCCAGACCCCGGAATGCCAGAAGAAGCAGGTGACAGTGACAGCCACAGTGAGCCACTGGACGGGAAGATGCTAGCTTATTTCGAGCGCGCTCATCAGTGGGCGAAGGACGCAGGGTCCAGGCCCGAGGAGGCCGAAAGCCAGCGCTGCCCCGACTCAGTGACATGCAGGGCCCTGCAGCCGTTCTTGTACAGTGCGGGCGAGCCGCAGCCTAGTGACGCGCAAGCAGCATACGTGAGGTGTGGGGGCGGCGTTGGAGTATTTTTGCTATGCCACCTTTTAATTTTGGTTGTTTTCTTTCTTGTGGCCTGTTTAATTTGTTAACGAGGACACGTCGTTCTGCGTTGCATTGTTTCGACTTGTCTTGACTGTTGTCAACAGTGTTGGCAACTTGAAAGTACGGTCAGGCAAAGACACGCAGTGTCGCATGCCGGTCTCTGCGGCAAGAGCCCACTGCAAACAAAGAACCACAGTAGCAAGAAGGATTTAGTGACCATTTGGCGGCGCTCTAACTACGGAGTACTGTGTGCACTACTGCACTGTATAGTTACTTTTTCCTGGGGCGGCCAAGATGTCCCACCACCGTCAACTCTCGCCTCCACCGCCCACCGACTAAGAAAATAGAGAAATAAAGAGGATAAGGAAAATAAGAGATATAAGAGATATAAGAGACATAAGAGACATAAGAGACATAAGAAATGTAAGAGATGTAAGAGATGTAAGAAGAAGAAAAAAGAAGAAAAAACTGAATAAGAGGAATTACAAGTAGAATAACTATCAAGTCCCACGCCAACATTTATTTCAGGGTGGAGAGTGTACTTGCTGCCGCACCAAAAGCATCAGCAGGCCTGCGGGGCTTTGCGTAGTGGTTCGGGACCTGCGCCTGGAGGAATGATGGCAACACCCCTCCTCGTCGGTGTGTGCGGCTGCTGAGCTGAGTGAGTGAGGCTGCACCGGATTGTATATCATTCCCCCGTCCCTCCATTCCGCTTCGGTTTCCTTTTTGTTTCGCTCCATTCCTACAAATCTCGCCAACCTAGCTTTTCGAGAGACGACGTCGCATCTAGTCTGCCCTCGACTTGCTCACACTTATACACACACCATAGCCTCGATATACACGCCGACGAAACTCAGATACAACGAGGCGACCTCGACTGCGCCGTTCAAAATGACCGACTATGAAGAGGTCGACAAGCACTGGGTAAGTGTACAAAACGCTGCCTTCATCCCTGTGTCCGTCTCGGCAGTCCGACCCCTCGCACCGCGAGCTTCGCTGCTCTTCTTCTGCTCCGATCGGCAGTCTCAGATGGTCCCTCGATCGTGCTGTGGCCCAAGGCCCGCCAATCCCTACCACAAGCGTTGGAGCTGGTTGGGAGCACACCCGACCAGCAGCACCAGCAAAGCCCCACTATTCATGCCCGCCAGTTGCATCATCGCCGCATCACGGCCGTCGTCAGCGCGCCGGCTTGTACGGTAGAGTTGGACCCTGCTTTGGACAACCTTAGTTGTAGTGCGACACCGGCGATCGAAGCTGTTGGAACTGCCACTTTATTCCTCTCTTGTTTCCGGGTGTCCAGTGGACCCTGACGTGCCCACCACTTATCATCGCTGATCTGCTGTTATTCGCGTCACCGACGTCACCAATTGCACATCACTCCTTGCGTTTATTTCTACCGTCCTGTTTCCCCTAACTTTCCGTTTTATTCACAACCCTGAACATTTCATCTTTGCAATTATCCTTCTACCCCTAGCACAACAGTCATTCCCACGTCGCCAAGAGGAATTCGCATCCACTCCGCCAAACCTTATTACTCTGCCACAATCGCTGACGCATTTTCTTAATATTTTCTTTACAGGCCAAGAGATACATCTTGGACCCTCTGACCGCGCCGGAACCCTCGCAGGAAACCGGTCCCGGCTCTTCGCATTACAACGTGAACCTATCACGGCCCATCTCCATAGCTGCACGTCCGACGCCGCACCACCCCAAGTCTGGGTTCCCGGCTTCGCCTCCGCGCCGCGCCAACTCAAAGCGTGCCAGCTACCAGTTCATAAGACGCGCGCCCAGCGCCAGCAGCGACGAGGAAGACGGTCAGGATCCCTTTGCCGACAAGGGAGCCTCTGCCAACTTCTTCGACCAGCCCACGCCGCCCGACTCGGCCGGCTTCCAGAAACCGCCCGCGACACCGCCGGGCCAGTACCACCCGACCAACCCGTACTCGGCCACCGCCCGCCACACCCGCCGTACCTCGAACCTCGGCACACACCACGAGGAAGACTCTTCTTCGCATAATACCGGCCTCGCCTCGCCGCCACAGTCCCCCGAATCGCCAGCGTCTGACAGCGCCGCCGCCGCGCAGCCGTCCTCGCTCTCACCAACGGCCGCCTACCACAACGGCCGCATCCCCATCCGCTCCGCTAGTGCCCGCGCCGGCCCTTCGTCGCGGCCGTTTCCCGCCCGCCACCCGGAACACACCCGGAGTCGCAGTGACGGCCAACCACCGCACTTGCTTCAGCGCCCACCCAGCGCCAACAGCAACCGCAACAGCTCTCTGTACCAGCGTTATCCCGGCGACATGACGCACCGTCCTCTCGACATGATCAAGCGTGACACCCGCGCCGCGGACCGCCGCCACCGCAAGCGCTTCTCCGAGGCCGACACCATCGACCTGCTCGACAACGTCGGCCCGACCTACCACCACGGCGGCCCTTACGACGCTACCCTCGCCAGCCGCAACGTCAACAAGATGTACTCGCCCGTCGAGGCTGTCCGCGACTCCAACATGGCCGCCCTGCGCGCCACGCCGCAGGAGTTTATCCAAGACTCGCTCACTCACCACCGCCCGCTGCAGGGCACCGCCAGCATCCCCAACGGCGCCCTCGACGCCCGCGGCAACGTCATGACCTACGAAGAGGGCGCCGACCTGATGCGCGAGCCCGACGCCGCCGGTGGCGCCTACAAACGCTACGAGTTCATCAAGTACCACCCCGACGACCTTAAGGGCAAGGGCGAGCCCTCGTACACGATTGAGCGCGACTTGAAGAAGGCCAAGGGCAAGGATGACGACATGTTTGAGATGCAGAGCAACCCGCTCATAGCCAAGAGCCTGCGCCGCAAGAGCGTCCCCGTCAGTTTCACGTCGGGCTCCAATGCTAGCACCGCCGTCGGGGAGGAGCAGAAGCAGAACCTGGGCCGCCAAAACTCGACCGGCCATCGCCTCAGCGAGGGTCTCAAGCGCCGCTTTGGCAGTCTTCGCCGCAAGAAGAGCCCTAGCCCGGACCTTGACTAAGGAGGCCACTTTGCGGCCGTGTATAATGAAATTTGCATGAATTTATCTCTTTTGTATAGTTGATGGAAGGTTTTTTGGTTACGAGCTCAAGCTGATACAAGTATGGTTTAATGGATCCAACGGTACACAGAACGGCGTTATCGGTTGCACGGCTCCAATTTTCAAGTCGCTATGATAGATTACAAATTCAAAAAGAAAATATTTTAAAAATTTGAGCAGTCACGACAAAAAATTTGAGCAGTCACGACAACGGTGATGAAATAGAACGCCGAATCACTGAACTTAAGAAACATCATTATTCGTCTAGTATGAGAGGCTATCTACCAGAATTTCCTTACTGCTCTACATCCCCAATTTATACAATACAGATGCCTTTAAAAGTACGCCATGCCAGACCACCCAAGCACGCTCTCCAGCTCGTCCCTCATCTCCTCCATGTCGTCGTAGCCGCTCTTCATGGCCATCTCTGCCCGCTTGGCCGCGCCTAGCTCCGTCCAGCGCGCCAGCACCACGCCGTCGACAATCATGCGGCCCGTCGCCGCCGTTTCGACGCCCACGGCCCGCGAGTGGCTCTGCGCGCCGCGACCTTCGGGCAGGCGGTGCGCCTTGGGGTGCAGGCCGCCGTGCGGCACCACCGCCGGTAGCAGCTGATTCGTCAGCGACAGCAGGCGGCGGTACGCAGACTCGCTGAGCGGCGTCAGCGCGGCGAGCTGTCCTGTTGGGCAGCTCAGTAAGAGAGTGTGTGGTGTCTCCGCGCCGGTCGTGCCCTGGGGTTGGGGTTGTGATGCAGGAATGGTCCGCTCCAGGAGGACCGTGGTGGTCGGCTCATTTGGTGACAGCGAAAATGTTGTTCTGTGTAGCAGAAGATGGCCCTGAAGCGACTTGGGATCTATCATTTGGTTAGTAAAATGGCATTAGACTCGGAAAAGGGCTGTACATACGATCAGGGTTAAATTCAAAGACATGCAAGTCTCCATCTGCGTCGACGCCAATCATGGATAGATCCTCGCCATCAGGCAAAAAGTCCGCCACCAGCATGGGAATTTGGCCGCCGCTCTTTCCAAGAACCTTGAAGGTATACGGTTCTTCCGTGTAGCCCGCAAACCACATGCCCTTGAAGGCATCAGCCATGAGGCACAAACCTGTACCGCGCAGTTCACGGACGCTGAGAATGTGGCAGTTCATATCCAAAAATGCCACCGGCAACAGACCGCCATCCTCGCGCAAGCCACGGACCATGCACTTTTGGCCTTGGGCGATCAAGAGCAGGCCCGAAGTACCAATCTCAGACAGAGATGTGACGCCACCACGAGGCAGCTCTTCCTTGGCTTGGAGCTTTAGCTTTTTGTTCGTCTCCGGTCGGCCGGGCTCTGGAATAACAGTAACGATGTCGAATACTTGAACGCGACCGCGCGTGGGTAAGTCTTCTCCCTTGCAGATTGCACTGCCAACCGCGACAACCATACGTCGCTCTTTAGTTTCTTCGGAAATTTCAAGGTGAAGTGCCATCATACTCTCAATCGTCTCGCAAGACTCAAGATCCAGGCTGTGAATGACTGTCCATGCTGCAGGGCTGATGAGTTTCAGAATACCCCGCGGCATCATAGGCGCAAAGGAGATCGTCTCTTTGGCCCATTCTTTGTGGTAGTCGTCATCCTTGGGCAGCTCAAACGGCTCACGCGTCGAGCAAGCCGCAATATATGTCGCGGTGTGAGAGTGGAATGAAACTCGATTGACATCACAATCGAGGGGAATCTTCTTGACTGAGATGCCTAATTCGGCATAATTTGTATCGGTGTGTAGTTGGCTGACTCTGGCAATGCCTTTTTTATCAGCGTAGATGAAGCCGCGGTCGCAGCCTTCTGTGTGGAAAGTGCTCATGCCTCGCACGCCTTCACCTTGAAGACCGACAATGCGAGGGATACTCTTTGCCGACTTCAGAACAAAGCTGGGAGAGTCGCCAGACAGAAACACGGTACTGTAGCCACCAACGTTGCCGCAAGGTTGAAGCGGGACGAAGCGTCGTTGCTCTGTTTCATCCTCTTCCTTTTTAACTGCGGGCGCGCTCTTTGCTATCGTAGAATTGGTCGCTTTTTTAAAGAAAAGCGTGTCGGAGAGCGGCGCCGAGCTATTCGGTTCTTGATACCGCACAGGTTCGTATAGGGTCAGGTCATCGGTGTCGTGACGAAGAATAAGGTACGGGCTCTTGGCAACAACATCGCCGAGATCAGCAACGAGAATTTCGGTGAGTGTCTCCCTTGCAGCAGCTTTGCGGCCGGTAAAGTTGGCCGACAAGAACGGCGGCGTTGATGTGAGGCCCTCGGCAACGTAGAGCGGTTCTGAGAGATTTTCCAAGTCATACATGTAAAGGGCACCGGCTGTGCTCATCAAGAACATCATGACTGTCGGACTGCTTCCTTCGGCGGGTTGCTTTGACTGGAAATACCCATTGTGGTCGGCATAAAGGCAACCTGTTTGCCATTTGGTCGATGCCAATGGCCCAGAACCCTTTTCAACTTCTTCCAGTTCATCGTTGGTGCCAATCTTGGCAATGAACACACTATTGTCGTCGCGAATGATCATCAAATATGGGTCGACAATACTTCCACTGACGACTCTTGGCTCGGCCCCCGTCTCTTCATCCATCATGGGTAGGATCTGGCTCAGTCCAAGGTCTCCATCATAGCATCTGACCTCTGACTTCAATATTTGAATAATTCTCATTTGTTTGCCCATCGTGCCCGCCATGACGGTGAAGCCTGCCGCAGGCTCGAATTCTGTATCTTTCAAGCTCTCAAAGCCGGCGTCGGTTAAGGCATACACATCCGACGTCTCATAGCCGTCCAAGTCGACCTTGGCAACGATCATAAATCTGTCATATTGCTCAGTGCTGTCGTACTCACTGCTGATGACAGCATTGGATCCAAGGGCCTTGGGCGTCGGTTTCTTAACGCACATGGTCCAGAATCCGCGAGCCTCTGGGAACTCAAATCTGCCGATGACCTTGGGTTGAATGTCGTGGTTCAAGATAGCGATAGCGCCGGCCTTGCCTCGGCCAACAGCGCAAGCAAGCTGGAGTTCCGATGTGACACCTTCTCGCAAAGCTGCTTCCTCGCTATCCGGTGGAAATACTGCTTTGCCTGGAGCAACGTCGTGAATTGGTGCCAGGCATAGTAAAGAATCTTGCAGGCGGAAACTTAGCTCGCCGCCCTTGGTAGCGCCGTTGGCGGCTTGGGATGGCTTCGCAGCGGTCGATTCTGTGCCATACAGATCATCATCTTCGTCAAAATCATCATCGAGGTCAATATCGTCAACGTCGAGCGCCAGATCTGCGTCCAAAGCTCTCGCCTTTTTGCGCTTCTCCTGACTTTGCTTCCTTGACCATCCTAGAACGACAGAGTCACCAGATTCGCTGCCGATAAACATGGAGGCCTTTCCAATGCGAGAAATGCACGACACACGGCTCTTCAGGATATTGCCGCCATTCTCATCGGAGACGGGAGCCAGGCTGATGCCAGACACCGTACGTCCGTCAATCTTGAAAGAAATGATCGATAACGAAGCATCCTTCAGGATTAACAAGAGCTCCCCAGTCTCCATAGAAATGGGTTCAATTGCGCATCCTTCCAGACGATAGTTGAGCTCGGATTGGTCACTGAGACTGAATGAAGTCATTTGTCGCGCCATGGGGTTTACCGCGACACCATTGGCTTTACCAGATTGGTCGATGTGGATGAGTTCGTTTTCGCCGACGAGAAGGGCACCACCCACAGGTGTGGGCAGTGGGATGACTCGGTTGAGATCTTGGGGGAGACCTGTGACTGATAGAATGGTTGTGGAAGCGCGTTGCTTCAGATCCAATGTGAAAACCTTGTACGACAAGTGGTCTTTGAATCCAAGAGCAACTGAAGTCGACTGTGCAGATGAAAGAATTCCAAACGTAGGTTCACGATATTGATGGAGGAACGCGAGGTGGACGGGATGCAGGAGTGTCGGGTCGAGGAGGGGCAGTCGCAGTACAAATGAGGGCGAATGCTGGGATTCGGTCCCCTTCGCATCTCCATTGGTTGCAAGAGCTGACTCCTTGACTGGTTTAGGTCCATCTAGAGCTTCATCCCAGTCCTCCATCTCCAGATCCTCTTCAGCCTGGCGGAATGGCAAAATAGCCAGGTTGCGGCTGCCAAATTTAAAGGCGGCGCATCGACTAGCGGGATCAGCCTCCAGATAATTGACATATTCGCCAAAAGGAAGCTCCCAGGGAGCGCCCTGCAGCTCGTCCTTTTCGTAGTAGTGTATCGAGACGGTGTCGAGGGTGGCCTTTTTCGGGTTCCACTCGGTCAGGCACATCTTGGCGCCGCGGTACGCGAGCAGGAGAGCTTCGCCGCCAGACGCGGTGTTGGTCAGCTTGAGGCGGGCGAGGCCGATGACGGTACCTGCGACGGGGATCTCGGCGACGAGGACGAGCTTGGTGTTGTGGGCGCGGTCGCGCAGCAGAAGAGTCTCGCCGCCGAGGAACGAGGCCTCGAGGCCGTCGTCATCGTTGCCGCGAATATCATAGTCGGCGGCGTCGGTGCGGGCGGGCAGCGCCGACGGCTCGGTCTGGTACTGCGGGTCGAGCTCGGCGGCGATGGTGCGCGTCTCAAAGATCTGGAGGAGCGAGCCTTTTGCGACGACGAGGTTGCTGGCGGCGGCGGACGTCAAAGGCAGGTTCAGCGAATGGGTGACGGCAGAGGGCGCCACAAGCTCCGTGTAGACCTGCATGGTGGCCAGATCATTCTCGCTCGCCGACCTGCGAGTCGAATTGGGGTGGTGGTGATGTTTGGTCGCGGGTTGGTGTTTGCGATGGATGTTGTAAAAGTCGAGGGTGGTAGCTCTGTGGTGCTACTATTTCCTGTGGCAGTGTGTGGCTGGTGCACTCGAGGCTGGAGCTCTCGGCACGGCGTGTGGGTTGATCCGCCTGTGCAGCACATAGCTTGAGGGACCTCCAGCGGCTGAGACAGCTGTAGGGCGCCCCGCCAGCATTGCTTGGGCACGGTGCGTCCTGCAACGAGCTTTGTGCACTAGTGGTGCTCACTTATGCAAGTTCCAATGTTCGACTTTCTTTAATTGCGTCACGAAACATCCGCGACCAGAACCTGGCATCCCACTTCTCAGCTCCAACAACGCCGCGCCGCCCTCTTTCCATCTCCATCCTCCTGCGCCTGGAATCGCATTCAACATCCGAACATTATAATTTTCTGTATTCAATCGCCGACCACTCAATTCTGAACCAGATATCCCGTCGCGCAAAGCTTCAACAGCGCCCACGTCATCATGTTGGCGGACGCGGGTCTGATTCAGACCAGCCTCATCTGGGTTGCGTACGCTGGCGCCGTCGCCTTCTGCCTCGTCGCGGCCATCATCACCACCTTCACCTGGCAGACGCCGCGCGAGCGTTCCGCCGTCGTTAGCATTGTCGCCATCATCAGCCTGACGTCTCTCCTCGCCACAGTGCTGCTGCTGCCCGTCGACATCGCCCTCGTCTCCGCCACGAGCTCAGCCAGCCTCGGCGTCAAGAAGCACTGGGCCACGCCCGAGCGCATCGAGGGCATCCTCCGCTCCCTCAAGGCCCTCTACTACACCCTCTACAGCTTCGACGCGCTGCTATGCCTGCTCCTCATCCCTTTTGCCTACTTTTGGTACGAGGAGTACGACGAGATTGAGTTTGAGGAGGAGGGCCGCACCTGGCGCTCGCGCCTCTGGGCCGCCGGCAAGTACACGCTCTTCTTCGTCGCGCTCGTCGTCGCGCTCTTCCTCGTCGGCTTCTTCGTGCCCGCGGCCGGCGGCGACCCAGGCAAGCACTGGAACCTCGACTACTACCGCCACCTCGTCGCGCAGAACAATGCTGAAAAGGCGCTCACCTTTGCGCTCGGCCTGCTGGTGACGCTCGGCACGCTGCTCTACGTCGTATATACCAGCGCCGGCCTCGCGCTCATGCCCATCTCCTTCATCAAGTCGGCGCCCGCCATCTCCGCACCGCAGCTGTCCGCCACGACTGCCTCGCAGCTGGAGCAAAACCGCGAGCGCCAGCGCCAGCTGGAGATGCGCTACACCGGTCGCAACGACAGCAGCATGACGCGCAAGGACCGCCGGGAGCTGGACGCTCTTGTCCGTGAGGAGCAGACGCTGGTGCGCCGTGAGCGGCTCGCCGCCGAGGCCCAGGGCGAAGGCCACAGCCGACTGTACCACGCCTGGCTCAAGGTGTGCGCCTTTTTCCGACCCGTCAAGATGATTGGCGGCATCCTTCTCCTGCTGCTGTCCGTTCTCATCGCCGTGTCGATGCTCATCACGGGCATCGACAAGGCGACCAACTCGGTGTGCAAACAGCGCTGCGGCTACATCCTGGGCCACATCCGCGTCTTCCAGCCGATGAACTGGATCTTTGTCCAGACGGCCAAGGTGTTCCCCATCGACTACGTCCTCATGGGCCTGCTCGTACTGCACCTCTTCAGCAGCTCTATCTCGGGCATCGCCACGGTCGGCATCCGCTTCCTCTGGATCCGCATCTTCCAGATCCGCCGCGGCCGCACCGCGCCCCAGGCCTTGCTCATCGCCACCGTCATGCTCGGCCTCATCACCCTGGCCATCAACTACGCCGTCGCCATCTTCATCGCGCCCCAGTACAGCATATTCGGCACGCAGACCTTTTGCAGCCTCGACGCCGCGCGCCCCGGCACCGCGCCCGACTGCCGCGCCAACCCCGACGCCGTGCTGCCGTGCTCCCAGTCGCGCGAGTACCCGTTTGCCGCCCGCGCCTGCACGCCGTCCGTCATGTCGACGTTTCTCAACCGCATCGCCATCACCTGGCCGTTTTTCGGCATCGTCACCTTTTGGGGCCAATTTGTCTTCCTCGCCATCTTCCTGGTCGTGCTCGTCACCGCCAGCTTCCGCACGCCCCGCGTCAACCTCGCGGAGCTCGACGAGGATGCCGAGGAGGACGAGGAGGAGAGCCTGCTGGCGGCGACGGGCCGACGCTTCGCCGCGAGCTGGGAGGATGCACGCGCCAGCAGCAGCAACAACAACAATAACAATAACAACAATAATAACCGCAACTACGGTACGACCAATGCTTAAGCAAGACGGTTTCGCTGTGTATCATTAGTTGGAGAGTTGAACAACACAAATTTGCATCATTATCGGATTGGAAAAGGAAACGGAGGTTGGGAAAGGACAGAGAGGTTGGAAAGGAACGGGGGACGGAAAATACACGCAGTTGGGTATACGAGGAATCAGGGACATGTATTACTTTTTTTGTATCATGGGTGTTGAAGGAGTTGGACAGTGCCTTTTGCTTTTTTTCTGGAATTGGTTCTACTAGGTCTTTTGCATATAGGTGTTTTGAATTTTACAGTCTGGATATCCGCTACATTACACATGACACAGTACCAAAAAATCAACAGTAAACGTTTTGTAATCATTGTCTAAGCGTACGGGCTTGGTTCCCGCGGAGCTGCATATAACAAAAACAAAACCCCATGGAATCTTTCTTTCTTTACTTGGCGTTCTTTTTTTCTCTCTTTTCCCGCCAACGATTCCTATCCTTTTTCAGTGCCCTTTCCTTTCCCAAAAATCTATCCTTGCCGAAATAAACCAAATAAACCACATGAGAAAATACCAGAGAAACCTGCGAAAAAAAGAACCATCCAAACCCGAGGTGAGTGGCTACATAGTGAACCATGAACAAGAAGAGAAGAAAACGGTGTGTTGATAAAAAACAAGAACAATAAACACCAGTCCATATATAGGAGCATATAGAGGCATATCAAAAGAAGAAGATAGAAGCGACAAACGGTCGGCGTTCGTCAAGAGGACGTCGTCCACAGCATGTACATAAGCGTCGTCCAGAGGGCGCAAATGGGTATCAGAGGGGGGGGGAATGCTGCAACCAAAAACAACACGAGAAAACAAAGCAGTTTAGATAAGGTAGGGGGGTGGGAGAAGAACGCAACGAGTTTCTCATCTCAAACAGAACGGACAAAAATGCATTGATTTCCGGACGCTTTGCCAAACAAAGCAAATAATGTGCAAGAAAAAAAAAGTCTCATCTCCAAAATCAGCCGTTATTCAACCTTGACTCGTTTGGGCTCGGCGTTGTGCCCTTGGCTGCTCGCGCTCGACGGTGCAGACCCTTCGCTTTTTCGTTTCACCGCTTCTCGCGTCTTGAGACTGTCCGACGCCGCACCCCCTGCTGTCGTGGTCGTGGACGAGGCCACCGTCGACGCCGAGGATGTGGCCGTGGCCGTGGCCGCACTATTGTTGTTGTTGTTGTTGTTGTTGTTGTTGTTGTGATCCTGCGTCAGGAAACTAGGCCCTGAGCCGACGACGGGAGTGGAAAAGTTGAGCGGGCTGGCGGCCGTGTTGCTGTCGCTGGCCTTGTAGTTCCATTCGGGGTAGAAGCTGCTGGGGCTGGGCAGGAAGTCGCCGCCCAGGTACCGCGACGGCAGCGCAGACTGCGGCGTCTCGTTCTTGTTGAGGTTGCTGCCGCCGAGGCCGTGGGGGTTCACGGGCGGTCGCGCGAAGGGATTGGGTGGTCCGGTGGCGCCGGCAGACAGTATGGCAGACGCAGAAGGAGACGGTGGCGGTAACACGATGGAGCCGTGCCGTCTTTGCGCGTGCGTGGGGGTATCTGCCGGATTGCGCGGTGAGCTGGATCCACCGGTAACAGCACTTCCTCCTCCATGGTCGGAGCCTCCATCCGGAATCTGCACGGTGAGTTTGGGACCGCGTGGCCTGCCTGATAGTGGTCCTCCAGTTAAGCTGTTTGTTCGGGACGGCGGCGCAAAGGTAGCATCGGGCAAAGAAACGTTCCTTGATTTGTCCATAGAGCTGTGTGAGCGTGGCAGTGGTGGTGGTGACGTCCGTGTGGGAGCACCTCCGTCGACAGAGTGCGAGCGACTGGCTGGTTCTTCCTTGATGGTGGATTCTTCGGTGCTAAACAGTTTCGAATGCTGACCCAGGATAGAGCGGTTCTCGTCGACAGGCGTAAAGATGCTGTGCGATCTCCGTTGAGGTAGCTTCTTGATGGCAGATTCCGTGTTGAGCAAGGGCGGGTGGCGGGCATTGATTTCGGCGGCGTCTCTCGGCGGTGGCGGTTGGGGATCCATAGGGCGGTTATCAGGCGGCGGGGCAGAGGGGTGAGCAGGATGAGGCATAGCAGTTGGTTGGTGAGAGTCTTGACGAGGAGGCATGGACATGGGCGGAGGCGGCTGGGGTGCATATCCGGGCTGGGTCTGCTGAGGCGGTAGTTGAGGCGGGCGGCGGTCGTCGGGGTACTGTTGGGGAGGCGGATGCTGGTGGGATTGCTGCGGTTGCGGGGGATAGTACTGGGCACCATGGGGATGCATCATCGGTTGCGAGGAGGCAGGACCATTGTAAATCGGAGGGGCGGGCATGTAGGTAATTCCAGGGTGCGTACCAGGCGGGGGCGGAGGGACCATGCCGGAGGGCATACGACGGCCATCGTTTCTCGAATCTGGACGGCCCATGGGGGGCTGTGGCGAGTGACCGCGGGGAGGCATGTGGTGAGGATGGTGGCCAGGGAAAGGTCCGCCATTAGGAACGGGAGGAGAAGCTGTAGGCGTGTGATGGCGTATTTGCGGCGGGAAGTGGCCATGTTGAGGGTGATACTGAGGGGGCATCATCTGGGCCTCTTCGTGGCCTCTCGGAGGGGTAACATCGCCATCGTCGTCGTCGTCGCCGTCGTCTCCGCCAGTAAAGTCGTTGGGGCCTTTGTGTTCGTTGGGACCACCATGCTTTCCGGTGTTAGTTGCATGAATAACATGAGTAACAGCCAGGCAAACTCACAAATTGGTAACGGGTTATCAGATCGTGCATGTCAGCAGACGAGTATTCGTACAGCTTCTTATTGTTGCCAAAAATGAAGACGGCAACATCGACGGAGCAAAGCACCGAGAGCTCATGAGCCTTCTTGAAGAGACCGCCTTTGCGCTTCAGAAATGTGCTACAGGTGAAACAGCGTTAGCAAACGGGTGTCGAGGCTGTTTGTTCGGGACAGCTGCACGGTAGCAAAACTTACACTGAGCGGTTGCGGTCATCTTTGATGGCCTTGATTTCGATTTTTCTGCGACCCATGGCGACGTGTGTTTATGTGAAGAAGTGAAAAGAGGTTGGACGCCGCAGAGAGCCGAGCAGAGCAGGGCCGCGCGCCAGGTTTATGTGTAGAGTAGTGCCGTGTCGCAAACGGAGCAGGCGGGTGACGTTTGGTGATGTTACGGCACCAAAAAAATCGGTAGCTGGCGCAGAGAATCGGACGTCGGCGCAGCAAAAAGATCAGTCAAAGAAAGAGCCCCAGGGGCTGTGCGCGGGTTGACGACGAGTTTTAGCTGGTGAGGCAAACGACGGGGGGTGCACCTTTTTTTTTGGTCTGTCGCAAGGCTAGCCACGAGGCCTTGGAGCGGCGGCGACGTTTGCGAAAACGCGAGCGCAGCAAGCAGCGAAAGATGCGTCGCAGGAAAAGTCGGAAAAGGCGTCAGGCCGCGGCGGCAAAAGAAGTAGACGGTCTGCGACGGCGTCGAGGACGAGGACGGAGGCGTAGGACATGTAACAGTGATGCAGCTCGGGGGCGGGCAGGCGCTGCGGGCGGGCGCAAGAACTCGTAGAGCGACGGCGCAGGCGACAGACGTGAGCGAGCGACGAAAAGAAAGCGACAAGCCGACAACAAGCAACAAGATGAAGCTATCGCATTTGACTGTATAGCAAAGCTTGAACTGGGCGCGCGCTGGTCGTGCAGGATGATGGGGCTGGATCTGGCGTTGGAGGGTTCTAATAATAGACCTTGATCGTGTTCAGTTCATGGGAGGTTAAAAAAAAATAAGAACAAGCAAGATGGGGTGGGCAAGGCAAGGCGGCGCGGGAAGGGGAGTTACTTTGAGAGAGAGAGAGCCAGACCCAGAGGCTGAGAGGGGAGGGGGGGAGGGGTGTGAGAGAGAAAGGACAAGAGGCGTGAGAATGGAACGAGAGAGGTGTGGGCTTTGCGGGCTGTGGGCTGGTGTGGTGGCTTTAGTGGGAGCCTGAACTGGGGCTGATGGAAGGCCCCTGCAAGGATGGGAGGATGCTTGTTCCTGTAGGAATAGCGTATGGGTGTGTGATTGCTCTCAGGCAACGGCAGTGAATATGGCAGTGAATGGATGGCGGCGCGGCTTGTGTTGTCTTGAGTCTCTTGTTCCTTTGTCGTTGCTGCGTCTGTTGCATGCGTACTCAGTGCCTAGTATGGAGTAGACCAAGAGGACCAAACCGCTGGTCTGGTTCGCTGACAGACTTATTAGCGGGTCCCTTGTAATTCCAACGTTGGCGGCAGTACTCGGTAGTAAGAATAAATAATCAGGGCAATCAATCCATTATGCGACTGGTTTGCAAGAGGAAGAGGAGAAACGCAGCGGGGAGACGGGAGACATGCTGAAGAAGAATGAACATGGAAATACACATGCCAGATGAAAGGGGCTACGTCAAAAGGGGATAAAGCGCCATGATGCCCAACCTATCCGTCCGTCTACAATGTTGGCTCGTTGCAAATCTCCAAGCGAAGCAATACAGAACGAGCGGTGCGCTCATATGACATGTACCGTGCCGTCCACCACCTTCTCGCGCGGACAATGCAGAGTGCTATTGAATCGCCGAGCCCCCGTCCACTTTTATTTCTTCTTCATTATTCGAAGTTGTTATCATTCTGCGGATAAGTCGGACACAGAGTATATCCGTGCATATTGCCAGAGAAGAAGAGGAGCGACTACATTTTTCCCTCGTCGGCACGGCAAGCCCAGCCCCCCAGCCCAGCTAGTGGGGACGTTTGCAGTGGGCGCAGGGGAGGGTCTCACCCCCGCTAAACCGAAGCTGCTCGACCAACTAAACGGCCCCAGCAAGCGCTGAGGCCAGGAACCACTGCTTCTCCCGTCAACAAGAACACGACAAGATGGGCTGATGAAATAAGAGAAAGCAGCGTCTTGCAATACAAAGATGCAAACTAAGTAACTAGGTATACGGCCTCATTGCTTCCAAAATGTATTCGTATGGCATTTCCCTGCGCTACACGCATACCAGGTTCTCTCGGCCTAATCTCGTCTTGCTACTCCGTACTCCAAATGCATCACACTCTCTCCTCTCCAGACAATGCGCTCGCTCGTCACTGGCATGCTTCTCTTGTTCTCGCTAGAGTGGTCCTCTCTCTCTCCCCTCCTTTGTCGTCTGAGACATCGAGCAGGGCCTAACAAAGCCACTGTCTGTGGCGTGCCAGCCCTGCCCTTGTTCGGCTGTAGCTGGTGGGTAATAGCGCCATTCCGCCTCACTGTTTTTCATCTTGTTCCCAAAAGGTACCCAGGTCTGCAAGTCGCAGTTTATGGCCTGCCTCTTTTGGCTTTCCATCACCTGCCTGTTAATCTCCTGCGCAGCCATTCACGGCTCCCCATCCGCGCCTACTAATACCGCTTATGTACGGTGGTGGTCGGCCCTCTTTCCACCTGAAAAAAAGAGCTACTTTTTGTTTTCGCAGGTCCTTTTATTGCTATCTGCTCAAGATTGAAATTAAGTATCAGGTATCCCGGTTGATGGATCTGCCAACCCATCTACAGCCCCAGGTCTCTATGAATCAACCTGTGTCTTTCCCATTGTGCATTGGTTGTACCGCGTGCAGCTCACAAGAAGCACCAGTTATTGCTGTATTGACACACAAACTCTGGCCCTCTTCTTCATCTCGCTTTCTTCATTTCGCCTTCTTCTACCTCTGCTGAAACTCTCTCGCGTGGCATGACGCTGACGTGACACAGTCGCCGTTGCAACGGGAGAAAAAAAACGCCCCCAGCCCCCTACCTAGGCTTATTATTCCCCCATCAGCCACAACGCCCAGGTTCATGACGCGCGCACTGCTGCTACCAGGTTCAGGCCAGTTGCTCACCAAACCCAGTTGCGGAGGAGACGGCAAGCGACCGGAGAAGAAAAACGATACCAGCCTTGTTTCTCTGAGCTCAGCCCTCCAACTATTATGTTATGGCTTCCCTCCTAGTCACGCTACGGCAAAGTCGCCGCCGCGCGGTGGAGCAGCTCGATCAATGCCGCTGCAAGACGAAATGCGGCTGTTGCAAATGGAAACCCATCACTAATAAGAAATATCGCGATTTGCCAGCCTTTTTACTATGAGCCGGGACTGGTCTTTCGTCCTCGGCATTTTGCGACGGCGACTTACACCCGGTTCAGCAATTTGAGGTCTCGATCCGAAAGAAACAGACCTGGTCCCTGAACTGCCATCCTGCAATTCACAGGACCCCGTAGACAAGATGAAAATTCTCGATGCGATTCGTCCCTGCATGCCGCCTTTATCTTAATTACTCTTTACCCCTGCCTGCCTTCTCTCTGTGCGCAAGATAGGGGGACGCACCCTCTCACGTACGATATGGGACCAAAACGGCTCTGAGCACCGGCAATCTTGAAAAAGTGTATTTTACTATCATTGCAAATTTCAAGGGGCATCGCCATGACAGCTCGTCTTGTGACCAGTCGAATCAATTGATCCAACTCCAACGACGGCAGGCAAAGAAATGCGCTGCCAGCCTAGCGCAAACGCTTTCGCTACTAGACTTGACCACTTCAGCAAGTAGCCAAAAGCTTGTCGCAAAGCTCTAAATCTACTTTTGGGAACGTTAAATAAAGAGTAGCCCCAAAAAAAAGGCGCCGTTTATATCGAGGTGTGCCGAAAACAGCCATGCATGAGACAAGGTATGCGCTCCCCAATTCCATCCAACATATCGTCGGTAGCTTGGCAGTGCATCGCCAGCAAACAACTTCACCGTAGTCCGCCACACCTTTTTTACATCTCCAATACTAATACGGTCCCTTCATTCCTGCGTTCACCAATGCGCTCGCCGTCCACCTCGTCGGGCGGCAACAACAGTCCGCCGGCCTAAAGAGCACACCACAGCATCTCATGCCGGCTCTCTTCTTGCATCTGAGACGGCCCTCTGATTTTACAGTTCCCTCTGCCGTCACCTGATGAGCCTCTCTCCCTTTTTCTAAACGTGGGCAACATCTCGGTGACCAGGGGCGGGACAGGATTAGGAACCACCTGGGAAATAGGAAGAAGCAAATAAGAAAAGCAACAACGAGGGCGCATGTTAAAATTAGATGGCAAATCATCAGACGACGTATTTCCGTCTCCCTGCTGGCTGGATTCCCATTTAAACAAGACAAACCCCACAACTGCTCGAAAGAAGAAAGAAGAATGACAAAAGAGTTCGTCTCGTATTTCTTCCATTTATTCTGTAACTTGTTCTTTTTCTGGCTTGTTTCGTTCGCAAAACTAGCCCCCAAAAGCATCGGTACATATTTCCCTCCTCTCCATCAATGGTTGTGCCGCATTCCAGCATCGCCATTGTTAGCCCGCAGCACCGCCGTGGCTAGACAGCTTGTTCACTGGTGGGGCAACCAAGAAACATACAATAGAAGGGCGTCAAGAGAAGAGAGATGCGCGCCATTCTAAAATTGTACATTGTAAACAGGCAGGGAAATTATGGTGGGCTTAAAAAAATACAAGGTGATATTCCCGGTTCCACAGTATTAGAGCTTACCGACGGTTTGTTGGTCTCCTCTGGTTTCCGTCTTGCCTTGTTATGTTTATCCAGATTAAGGGACGCTTCCAAATTTAGTCGTCCATTGACTCCCATGTCATTTGTACACATGGCAGTTGGCTAGCAGCCTTTCTATTGCTCTGATCAGAGCTGTCTGTCGTACAGAGGCATTCACCGTAGCATCGCCTTAGTACCTACCCCCTCCACTTGGTGTAAGACGGGACCGCGTTGCAGGCTGCCTTGCAAGTGCATGCAGATGCAGCAAGCACCCGCGCACGCCGTCTATCAACGTGCCTGGCCGATACCACCCTGCCTCGTTCTTCTCTCCTCCGCAGATTTCTAACAATAGCAGCAAAGAGCTGTCTGGCAGCGGGGGGGAGAACAAGGATATGGTCACCGACCGCGGCGGCCCACTGCGAGGGTCTACACTACCCCCTTGAAATAAATGTTGGCGTGTGACTTGCTATACTAGAGTGCTTTTAAATACTACTTAAGATAAAATAATGCTATAAAACTAAGAAAATATAGAAAATAAAGAAAATAAGGAAAATATAAATTATAAGAGATATAAGAAAAATAAGAAGAATAAAGTAAATAAGAATAATTATAATAAATATAACTATCAAGTACTACGCTAATATTATTTTAGGGGTGAGAGTGTAAAACCGCGTGAGCCGCGTACCCTATATCGTGATGTGATTTTTACAACAAGCAGTTTCCAGAGGAAAAGGATGCTGCCTGTGGCGATAAAGATGCGAGTGATGTGAATTAGACGAGCTGTGTCACTTCTTCGCGATTGAAAGCCTTTTCATTCGTGCTCGTAGCGCCAGCCCTGATCTCCATGCCCTCCATCACATCCCCGGTCATCACACTTCCCCTCGCCTCATCAGACACTTGACCGCCGCCAGACTTCATCACACCCTTGTCACCGGTCTCCGCCATCTGACGTTTTTCCCGTAAAAAAAAAAAAGCCCAACTAGCTTACAACCGTTCTTTTCTTGCGCAGCCTACCCGGGTTTAGTGTCCGGGGCCCGACATCCGACGTGGTGGCGGGTGGTGACATGGCAGGTTTCTAAAAATACATCCAGAACATGTGCATGCACCCCGGAGCTGCATTAGCAGCCCGCGCCACATCTCTTTTTCGTCAACGCGAATCTCAATATTATCCGTCTGGGTGTTTCCGTCTCTTTGCTGTGTTAATCGGCCAAGGCTGACATTGGTAGTTTTGACGCGTGGCTTCCACACCGGAGTATTGGTATATCATCATGCACAGCCCCCAGACTGCAAAACCCCTCCCTCACCGCCATCATCATGTCTTCAACATCTTTCATCTCATCTGAAGAGGCGTCCTCCCCGCCAAACCATGCATAAAATCACGCTAAGTCGCCTGCGAAACATTACAGGGCGCAGCGCAGAGGGGAACGCGCGTTCTATTCTCGTTCTGCCGTTTCTTCATCGCCAAGGCCCTTGGCCCCCTGCGGCCGGGGTAACTACGCCACGATTTTTGCTCTCGTGCTTCGCCTACGTCTCAAGGGTGTGGGCAGTAGCCGTTGGTGTTGATTCTTTGTATTAATATTTGTATCAATTTGACCCATTGCTGTTTTGCTAACCGCAGCTATAAGCAGCAAAAATAAAATAAAACAAGCAACTAAACTTGATGGTGCTTTTTCCCTTGCAACGCCAAACACCGTACTTCCAAATTCAAAAGAAAACGTCAAACCCCAGCCCACATATGCCACGTCCGCTGTATGTACTGCGCCTCCCGCCCCCATCCTGTTTGTACCTCCGTCGTCGGACCACTACACTCAGTCTGTTCACGATGGTGAACCCGCGCTGCCAGCATTGTAGCTGCCGAAACCGCCGTGCTCCGCCGTGGCGTCAGCTTTCATCGTGCCGTTGAGCAGAGGACATAATCTTTGAAAGGGGACATCTGTTAGCAAAAATTCTCTTCAAGCCAGTGACCGTGGCAAACGGTATTAGCAACAGCAATTGGGTTGGGTCAGTAGTAGCAGCAGTCAGCATTGTCTCCAGAAGCAGCAGCATATCTCGGTTCGGCTCGAGTTCGGCGTCGATTTGCGGGCGGATCGGTTAGAACTTGCGGGCTCGAAACTTTTCTGCAAACGCCGCCGCAGCTGCGGTGGCCGCAGCGTTGAATTGCTGTCTTGCCAACTCGGTAGCCTCTCGGGCCTGAGCTTGCTTGTTTCTCTCTTCCTTTCGCTGGAGCTGCACTTTCTCTTTCTGCTCTTGTCGCTCTCTCCGGCCTGTCTCTCGGATTCTTCGCTCCTCCTCCCGTGCCCTCGTCTTGGTCTCCTTCTCCTTCTTCTTCTCGTTATCCAACTCGTCTTTGGCGAGTTGCTTCTCCCGCTGCTTCGTTCGGCGTCTCGCCTGCTGGTTAGACTTTTTGAGTTGCTTCCAGAAACAAGGTGGCTTCTTGGACGGTTGACCGTCTGCTGCTACTGCCGCTGCTCCTGCTGCTTCTGCTACTGCTACTGTCTTGCGCTGTCTGGCCGCAGCAAACCAATCAAAAGACTGGCGTGGGGGAGGGGAATGCTCCATACTTCTTGTTGGTTTTGATGTGTCCGACTTGGCCACAATTGGCACACTTCCTCGTAGTCCCGGTTGGGACCTTATCCCCCCCGGTTGAAGGTGACCCTGTGTCCCCGGCAGCTGCTTTCTGGTGCAGCTCTTTTTGTTGCTCTCGGGCTTGTCGTCGGGCTTTGTTTTTCTCGAGACGTTCAAGTTCTCTCTTGATTCTACACCGAGTTTGTTAGTTATAATTCCTCTACTCAAGTCTGGTTCAACGTACCTAATGCCTGCAAGACGGTCATGGTCGGCATTGCCCGTCGGACGCACGCTGTAGATGCTATACGTAGATAGGTGTAAGCAGGGGCTCTAAACTCAAAGCCAGTCAAATCTTTAATCTTGGCCATGGCACCCGGTCCATAATTGGACCTTGCCAGGCTTGTAAACAGGTTGAGGTGATAGGAATTCCGAAGTAACAGTCGGGCCATGGGCGTCAATCGTTGCCAGTGGTTTCGGCTGAGCCCAAGGGTCCGTTTTCGAATAATCTGTCGGGGGTTCACGTACTCTTTCATTTCCAATTCCGCCTCGGTGCGTCGTTTCATGTACTGAGAAATGACGACCGGATCGTGCACAACTTCCGATCGTGTTTGAATGGATCCGTCGGGCAGTCGGTAGTCGCGCTTGATGCGGATCGCTCGCTTCTGGTGACGACTGGAGGAAGTTAAACCGCTAATCTGGCTGACTCCATCATCAAAGAGCGCTGGTGTCGCTGCTGCCTGGACGTTGAATCGATCGTCCTCGTCTTCCTGCGGCTGAACGTCATTGTCGTCGTGTGCCGTTCCATCGCCCAAAGTTGTCTTCTGCTTTTCCCAGATTTCGCGGATACCTTCTTCGTACATGGCTTGCTGCTTCTTCACGTTGTACGCATGCCCGCCGTTGGCTCGCTTCTCGCGTTCAATGGCATCTGCAGAGGTTGCGAGCGGTCCCTGAACAGCCTCGATGTACCCTCCCTTCATGGACGTTCGGATGAAACTGAAACCAAGCCCATGCCCGGTCGGGTCACCTTCGCCATGAAGCTGAAGCATTGCCTTTTGGGCGCAAGCGTCAATAAACGCCTTGGTTGTCTTCCAAGGGGCCATTTTGTCTGCGAGTGTCTCTTCTTGCTTTTCTTGAGCCTTCTTCGCAGCCTTGGCGAGCCGGGTACTTTCATCCTCGCCTTCATCTTCCTCGCCCTCCTCGGCGGCTTGATTTTCGTCTTCAATGGTGGCATTTCGAGGGTCGTAGCCAGCGTCTTCAAGTTCCTTGATACCAAGCTGCATGGCATCGAGTAGACTGACGTCTTCTGGCTTGATCATGGCGCGGACTGCGTTTTCGTCGGCAAGCACCTCACCGGGCTTCAGGCGCCACATTCCCTTCTCTCCACTTTCCCTGTCATACTGCAGGAACTCCTTCAGCTTTTGGCGGTTCTGCGTATCAGTCGAGTCCGCGATGTGCCGAGTCATTTCGGACAGTTGACAGTTAGCCGTCTTGCTGTGTCGTATCATGCGGTAGGCGAGCATTTTCATGCGGTTCTTGGAAGCATTCGTGACCTTTCTACTATGGGGTCCGGGAACTTCAACCGACGGGAATGCTTGTCCCACAACGTGAATGTGGTCGATCTTGTGCAGGTACCAGCGTGAGCCCTCGACACCTGTTGTGTTACGAACAACAAGGAAGTCGTTTGTTCTCGGGGTGTGCTTAAAGACTGGGGCACGGTACATTTCGTTGTGTAGCGTGGGAACAGTTTCACCAGGGTCCACAGTGCCGAAAAGCGAGAATGGAGAACGATCCTCTGGGAGTAGAGTGCGGTATTCGCCGAGTTCTAGCTTAGGCAGCTGCTCCTCATCTTTTTCGTCCTTGCGACGGTAGTAGTTGATGAGCTTTGTGCCCATGCCAAAATTGTTCAGAACGCGGGGTCTTGGCTCGCAGTATTCGAAGAGAACAGCAGTAGAATTGTCACCCAAAGTTAGGTCCTTGGACTTGAGGAAAACTTCATGGGCTTTGCCCTTCATCATTTTGCGTTTCTGGTGCTGAGGCTTATCGAATTTTATGATGTGATGGGAGAATTTCTTGTAACGGAAACGCGGGCGATGGTACTCGTCCGTTGTGCCTGGCAGTCGCACTTTGTAGTATGGCCAGGTCAACTTGATAGCTGGCATACTGTGTTCCACAGAAATGTTGCCGAGCGTCGCACGAACCTTGCTCTGGTGGTTCTCCTTGAGCAAGTCATACGCCTCGTCGTTGGAAAGATTAAATCGCTGCGCCATGGTGCGCACCAAACGCCCAGCGCCAGTCTGTTTGTTCTTATCATCTTGACGGGCGCGCTTGGCATTTGTTTGCGAGTCTGATTCGATTAAAAGGTGAGGGTCGCTCATGTCCAAGTGAACACGTTTTGCACCGCGCTTGGTTGCCTCTTCGAAATTGTCAAAGGACGGCGCTGTGTATCGGGGTATCTCGGGAAGGCCTGATGCAATGAACTTGCGCTTCTTTGGCCGACTCTTTGTCTCGTCGCCAAAGTCTTGCAAAAATTCTGCATCCCATTCGTCATCCTGATCGGCATTCATATGCTTCTTTCGGTTGCTTTCCTTCAACTCTGCAGCCAGACGTGCCTGGAAATCGTCTTGGAAGGCCTCGATATCATTACCCCAGTCTTGGCAGGCCAACTCAATGTCGCGCATCGTGTAGCCCATCACGGACTCGCCATCTGAGTCTCGATCGATGTCAAACTGAACCATCTCATCTTCATTTTCTGCAGAGTCCTGGTCGCAAAGTACCAGGCGTTTGGCATTATATGCGCCGAGTCTCTGCTTCAGAGAGCCCGTCATTGCTGGCCCTGGAATGCGGAACTGCTTTTCCTCATCTGGGGCGAGGTCGAGATTCAACTTGCTGGTCACCAGATGCTTAGGCTTTTTGACGGGCTTCTTCCCTTTCCATGTAGCTCGCTTGGATGGCACCAGTTCGCTCCAAACGAGAATATGCCCCTTCTTGTATGCTGGCCAAGTCGCCTTGACCACATCTTCGGCGTTTTCGGCTGGTGCAGGAATGTTGGGATCCTGATTGGCGGCTCCGTACATGTGCGGTTCGGGGTCAAAGTTCATGCCAGAAAAGCTCAGGCCAGTGTCCATTTGTTGAGTATCGTCGCCCGCTTCGGTATCGCGCACACGTGGCCCAGGGGATGGGTGGTCTCCGATAGGATCCGTAGGCGAGGACGGACCTTCGCCAAAGAGATCATCGGCATCGTTACTAGTGCCACCATCATCCGTGAGGGATGGAATCTCGAGCGAGCCGCCGGCAGCAGGTTCCTCGTCGGGCAAGTCGTCATCGCTAATATCCTCGAAGTCTTCCGCGTCGTCGGCTTTGTTCGTCTGATCGAAGGGGGTGTCGTCGAGCTTCAAACCGCCACTGGGGCCATCCTGACTCTCCTCCAACAGACGAGCAATCTCGCGCTGATCGGCAGATTCTTGCGCCTTCCACTTCTCCTCGTCGAACGAGGAGAAATCCTGGTCGTCGGGCATCGTGCAGTCGCGTTCCCTGTCGCGAGCCCAGGGTGTTGAGAGCGCAAGGGGCTTAAACCATTCTTTTGTGGTGATACGTTTGCAGTTGGCGCGCTGATAACGTGAAGAAAAATAGAAAAGGCTCCTGCGCGCAGGTCTCGGGGGCGAATGCGCGTGGCTGATTTAATCCCGATGGCAGGTTTGAAAGCGGCAGAGGAGAGGTTGCAGGCAGCTGATGATTCAGCATTCACGGTGGCCCGTGCGCCCCATCGCGCGCCCAGCGCAGTGTGGCGCGCCAAGTGTGGAAGAATGGTGAGCCCTTGAACTCAGATCAATTTCTCTCTCTTTTCCCGTTTAGAGTGTATTTTGTGTAAAAATTCTCCATAAAGTTCTGATAGACTATAGTCGATGAATCTTGTGCTGCGTCCGCCACGTATCGCATCGACGCATGATGTATTTGGTGGACTGAAACAATCGGTGATGGAAGACTATTCCGAGGACACTTTCACGCGTTTCATGAGAACAAGAGAATATTATATTTATTTGTATTTTTTTTTTTTCATTTCTATTGAATAATCATAACTAACTTATGACGTCGGGCCATTCCCAACATCGAAGGATATCATTTTCTCAAATACATTAAAAAGTCATGAACAAGTTGAAAAATGGCCAATCGTGAAACGCTGATAGCCACCCAACAGAAACCGCTTCCCAGACATGTGCCAAGCCGTAGCACCGCTGCAAAGCATAGAAGCAAAAATCAGAAAGGTATGGTACACATTATTGTTCGTAAGACAGATTGAAAGCAAGCCTAGACAGTTTGTCTTAGGCGACCAAGACGATGGCGGCCACAGTCGCGACAACGGGCCAGAAACCCATGGTCTGCAGAGCTGTCTTGACAGCCGCAGAGGCGTTGGTGTCAGAAGTGTCGGCGGTAGATTTACCGTCAGGGTCCGTGTCGGAGTCGCCCTTGACCGTGGTTCCGTTTTCGAGTGTGCCGTTGATAAGAAGGACCTTCTGGCCATCCTTGGTACCGACAGTGACCATGGTCTTGTTGAGATGGGCATAGCTTCCGTTGCCGACAAGCTCGTCAATGTTTGTGGTGTTGCCAGATTCGTCACAGCCGCATTCCGCACCCTGTGCGCAGCCGCAGATGACAGGAAGCTCCTCCTCCTTGTTGTTGTTGGAGGCATTGTGGAAGTGGTAGGGATTGTGGTAGTTGTACAAGTAAGCACCGCCCAGCCAGAGACCAGGCCAGAGAGCGAAGAGCGCAGTACCGGCGATGAGACCGGGGACAATGCCGCTTCGGCTGTTACTACCGGCTCGGTACGGAACGCGAGCGCCTCCGCCGTAGTACTGACCGCCGCCGAATCGGGGCTGAGTACCGCTGCCTGATTTCGTGGTGCCGCCGGTGTTGACTCCAGCTCCGGTGTTGGAGGGCCCGCGATTGCCTGTATTGCCTGATGAGCCACGGTTGCCAGAAGAACCAGATGAGCCGGAACCGCCACGGTTGCCTGAGGAGCCAGAGGAGCCAGAGCTGCTCGACGAGCCAGAACCGCCGCGATTACCGGAGGAGCCAGACGAACCTGAACCAGATGAGCCGGAGCCCGAACTACCGCCGCGGCCGCCAGAAGAGCCTGAGCTGCTGGAGCCCGAACCGCTAGAGCCCGAACCGCTAGAGCCCGAACCGCTAGAGCCGGAGCCGGAGCTGCCGCTGCTGGAGCTGCCGCCACCGCGTCCACCGCTGCTGGAACTGCCACCACCACGGCCGCCGCCGCCACCGCCGCCTTTGCGCTTGAACAAGTCATGCTCCTCGACATCGACGTGAGCAATGTTGAGCGGTTCACCAATGGCCGCAGCCGAGGCGCTCGTCAGGAGCGACAGGGCAATGACTGCAACGTCGAGTCTCATGGTGGCGAGTGTTTGTGTGTAGAATGGCAAGGATGTATCGAGCCGACGATGCGAGAAGGCGTAAAGAGTTGAGATGATATCTGCAGAGCGAAAATGGAATGCTGCAGCAAAGAAGTGATCGAGTTAGAAAACTTCTCTTGGATGGTAATGGATGCAATGTAGACTGCCAAGACGGAACCGGTTACGGGGGGGCGGTCGCGAAATTATATATGTATCATCGGCGGAGCGAAAGGAATGGAGCTGAGCAGAGGCCCAAGCTGCCTGAAAGAGTGCCTCGCAGGCGCTAGGCAGGGGTTAGGTCCGGGGTGCGCCTGCAAACTGCGACAGGGTGCGAGCCCGCTGGAGCAGCCATGACTTCATGCAGGCGACACCTGGAGAGCCCTGTGCCCTGGAGGCCGCAGCCCAGCTAAGCTTATTTGACTATTTGATTATTTCCAGGCCCTAGTGGACAGCCCAAATGGGGCCCTGGAGCTGCTAACTTGCCTAGCGGGCGCCCGAAAGAGACGGTGCCGTGGCAGAGCAGAGGCAAGTGGGCGTACGGCTGGTCCGGGGCTTCCAGTCCCGTCTTGTGTTTGTACTTTGTGGGCTTTCGCGTTGGAACAGCATTACACGAAAAGGAAAGGGCCGTTTCATTTGTTTTCCTTTTCGTTTTTTGAAAGAGAAAATCACATCACAGCCATGTGGCGCGGTGTGTGCTGGCTCGCCGTGGCTGTTGTCTGAAGCTAGTTCCAGAGCTGTGAGTGGCGCGACTCAGCTCTCGCGATAGTATTACCACGCCAGTCACAACCTGTCACCGCTTCCATCACACGCGCCGACTTTGTGTGGTCTTGACGTGACCATCACATTGCGAATTCATAATCTTCTGCGCTGCATTCTTCCCAATTGTGAAACTGCCCAAGGCCGACAAACTCGCTGCCCGGTGGCGATACTACGCCAGCCCAGTTGACCGCCAACTATGTCGCACCCGTACCTTAGTGACTAAGAACCCAGAACTGTCCGAGATTACGAGCTACCCGTCCGCCTGGCCGGTTCAGCCTCGCCACTTCATTGCCCAGAACAGAACAATGACGATGGTGCCAAGCATTCAGCTGCAGCCCCTCGCATCCAGCAACCCGTTGTTTCTCCGCGGCCGAGGTGGCACGTCTATCATTTTGAGGCGACATCAAGATATTCCCAGAGTAATGCATGCGCAAGGCTGAAGCGACGACCAGTATCCCTGTCAACTGGCTGCTGCACCTTGCGAAAATGACTGAGTAGTGACGTCTGTGTGCATTTTTGCTCCCTCACACGGTGACTGACAGGCATGCGTTATCCATAAACGGATTATTCTGGAAATAATCGAATCTAGAAAACAAACATAATGGATTAAATCAATAAAACAGCATATCAAATAAATGGTCAATCAGCAATGACGCTGCTTTCACCGTGCACCGCCTTGAGTGGCGCTCTTTGTTTCTTTAGCCCTCTCTTAAGAATTGCCGTTCGCCCCAACTTGTAGATTCGAAATCTTGCCTCGTGACCGGGGTTACAAAGTCAAATTCAATTACAACATGCGTTTTGGCCGTCTTCGCCCCGAGAGATCGAACCAACTACCTGGACCCTTGTGCTGCGCCTTGCTCCAGCTGAGGCTGTGCAGGCGGGGTGGCGCTGTCGTCTCTGCATGGCAACAGACGCACGTGTTTGCAGATTTTGATTTAACGTTTTGCCGACTAGGAATAATTCTGCCTTAGCTGGACGCCTCGGGCGGGCAGTTCGTCGATTGCTCAGATCTCAAAGGCAAGGCTCTTGGGAGGCCCTCTTATTAATACGACCATTCACATGTGGCGCGCCGTAGTCTCCTCAAGCACAATGTCTCGTGCACCGATAGTTGACACAAGGACGTTGACCAACCTAAATCGACTGCAGGATTATTTTCTGCATACTAAAAATCATTCATTAAAATATTCCAAAGTTCAGGCAAAAGTATTTTCCCGAGGCTTTGCGATGCGTTTAGCATTTGTAAATTTGTAAGCCAGCTCACGCTGGCCGCCGTTCGCCTGCAGCAGCCAGAAGCGGCTGCGGCCCTGACTAGGTATGGGCCAGCCAGTTCATCAGTGAAAAATCTCCTTGACCCAGCAATCCCAGTTACGCTGCGCCGTCGTACAGCCGCAGCATCGCTACCGTTTTCTCATTTCTTGTACCGCGCGAAATCATGCTTTCTCCGCGCCCGCATGCGCGATCGTCCGTCCCGCGCCGGCGTAATGGGCGGCCGCAAGCCTGTGAGCCATGCCGCAGCCGCAAGGTCGGCTGCGACCATCAGCTCCCCGTCTGCTCGCGCTGCCAAAAGGGTCGCATCGAGCACAAGTGCGTCTACCTCGTCGCGAACAGGAACCCGCTGTCGCCGACGCCGCCGCGGAGTCGCGAGCATACCACCTCGCAGCTGCCGTCGCCCGATGCCGGCGCGGCGGCTGGCACGCGCAACGCCAGCCCCAGGGTGCATCGTTCAGAGTACGCGTCCGTCGACGCCCGGCCGTCGGAGAGCGTACGGTACGAGGCCCTGGGATACATGGGCGCCACGAGCTTCTCGACAGATTTGGAGGAAGCGCAGCGCCGGCTCATGTCCATGCGCGGTGCCGAGGGTCGCATGAGTTCAGTGCCACCAAGGGACGAGCCTTCACCATCGCTGAAGGATTTTCATCCACCAGCCGCCGCCATAAAAGTGATTCGCAGTATTCCTGACCGCGCATCAAGTTATTTCTTGTATTCGTCGTATAAGAACATCCACGACTCTTGGTGCCGGCTGGCCGCGAAATGGCTGCTGGATTCTCTCTGGGATACCTTTGGCGACATTCTTGAAGGAGATAGGAGCGACCAGTCGTTGTCTGTCATGGCAAAGAGATTATGTATCAATACGACATCAGTTCTACGTGAAGACCATACAAATCCAAAAGAATGGTTCAAGGAGTTTTCGGGCCTCAATATGCGATGGGAGTGCATTGGCATCCTCTACGCCTACTGGAGTTCCGGCATGCTCAGCTTGGCACGCGAAACGTTTAAGAAAAGCTGCAGAGCGCTCAACGACATGGAAAGAAGGGTCGCGCTGGACCTTTATCAAGAGCTGGTCGGGGACTGCGCCAATCTTTGTTGGAACGTGGGCAACGGTAACACGCTCCTCTGCTTTTTGCTATTCAAGAGGAGCTTGCTGCAGTCTAATATCGGTGGTGACGGCGGTAAGCAAATATTTCTGGCCGGATAATGCTGAACGAGAAACTAACTCTTTGCGCCTAGATATTCGCCACTTTAGGCTGCATGGTGATCTAGTCGCTTTGACAACGTATTTGGGCTTACATACTTCAAGCGCCCCGTTCGGTGACCGTTCAGTGTGTGTGCAAATACGAAGAAGGCTCTTTGCAGGTGTTTTCAACATTGATAAGCTCATTGCCCTGTTCACAGGCCGGCCGCCGATGCTGAGTCAACGTTTCGTTTCCCAAACAGAACCGCTTGACATATCCGACGAGGAACTCCTACAAGTTCCACCTCTTCGTGGCACGACGTACAGCGAGATTGATAGCGCAGGCTGGAGCTTGGGAGACGAAATCCTTCCGGTCTCGCCGCTGCGCGCCCGAGTCATGATTGCCTACGTCCGAGATTCGATCCTGGAGATTGCGCTGCGAAACACGCTGATTGCCTGCGAAGACCCGCTTGTCGAGCTCAAACAACAGGCCATCAAAATGTACAATGAATTCCCGTCGATTCTAAAATACACCCCTGAAGACTTGCTGAATCCAGCACTGGACCATGTCCAGGTTTACACGAGATTGCACGTCACGTTGGAGCATCTGCACAACGTCTTCTTTATTGAGCGACTGCTTTCAAAACTCCATGAGGGTGTCACTGCTGAACTCGTGAGAATCAGTCTCGAGATTATTGAGCTGTCACTGCTCCCCTTTACAAACAGGCATCTGCTGTCGGGTGTCATATGCGACATTGACTGGATGCTCATGGCGTATGGAGCGCCGGCCGGCGGCGTCATTTGCATGGAGCTCCTTCGACCGGCAGCCGCATCGTCTGGGACAGCAGGCGTCAAGAAGTCGGCCATGATTCAGTCGTTGAGCATGCTTGTAGGATGTCTCAACGCCGTGCCTCCAGACGCACCCAACCATGGAGTCAGCGCAACACTCAAGAAGATTATAGAGCAGGTCCTAGATCGTGTGCTGGACCCGCCAGCTGAGGCGACGACGGGTCAAGAATTCTCGGTAGAAGGTTGGGCGACTGATTTCCTTGTGGATGCCTCTGATTTATTTACTTCAGATCTGTTGGATACATTCGACTGGTTTCGGCCGTAGAGACCTCAAATTGGATACCCTAGCAGCGTGTGAAACGCGCTGCCCTGTATATTTTCTGTATGTAGAGTTGGCATAATTGTTACATATCGGTCAGCATATGATGGATTCAACTTATAAATTTTCTGCTTGTAATTATGTGAGTGCATCGACTGGTGATGCTTTCGTGTATAAGCGCGTGATGCTCAGCCAAGCTACTGCCCCACCTCCAACCTCATGTGCTTCGCCACAGAGAAGCACAGATGCTCCAGCATCACCTGCGCTTCTAGAAGACGAGACTTTCCAGGCGCTGTACATCTTTCTTATCGACCTAGAAACAGATACTCACCCTACAAGCATGGCAGACGGCGTTGACAAGAGCTTGCTAGATCGCCTTCAGGCACTGCGGGGTGGCTCAGCTGGCAGTAAAGCGTCGCTTGCGCCTCAGTGAGTAGTGGCATTTCCGAGCTCCCGTTCCGCCCGGGGATATGATTTACTGATACATTGAACAGAACAGTTAAAATTGATGTCATTGAAAGGACGAAAACGCCCACTAGAGAAGATGCGCTAACGGCGCGACTCAAATCGCTGCGCGAAGGCTCCGGCACGCCCGAGCCTGAGCGACAACGAGCATCACCCAAGCCTGCGCCTGCGAAAGCAACCGTCCCCTCAGAAAAGCAGACTCTTGGGTCTCGTAATGAACCAGAAAAGTATCAAATAAATGACGAGAACATGGATGAAATTTTCGAAACCGACGACGACACTTTGCAGGAGCTCTTGGCCGACGTAAAGCCCGATGAAGAGATGGGCGCAGCTGGCACACACGAACCAAGCGACGAGCAAGTCAAGGCACTGCTGGAACAGCTTGCTGACGATATCCCCAAGGATGTGGAATCGCAGACCAAGAACAAGGGTAGTGATGAAGAAGGGGATTCCGACGACTCGGATAGCGAGGCCATGAAACGTAAAGTCAAAGACGTTATGGAGAGATACCAGGACGAAGCAGAGATGGAAGCATCACACGATGAAAAGGATTCAGAGGATAAAGACTTTCAAGATCCACATGACGAAGCGATTCATGATTCTACCGAAGCTGCCGATCTGGGCCTGCCCGACGTGCCCTCTGATCTCCAAGATCTGCCGTCCTCACCAAGTGCCGCCAAGCAGGGCACACCCGACCTCGACGACATTGCCGCCCGCATGGCCGCTCTCCGTGCCCCCAGCCACAACACCGACGGCGGCGGCGACGACGATGATGACGGAGGCTCGCTTGGTCTGCCATCGGTGCCCACGTCGCGGCCGTCCGCCAAGCGCTCCGCCGTCAGCCGCCTGCAGACGCGCACCAAGTACACAGACGACGACGTGGACAGTTGGTGCACCGTGTGCCTGGAGGATGCGACGCTGCGGTGCCTGGGCTGCGACGGCGACGGCTACTGCGCGCGGTGCTGGCGCGAGATGCACGTCGGTCCGGCAGCGGCGTTTGATGACCGCAGCCACCGTGCTGTGCAGTTTACAAAGGACAAGAAGAAGAAGGAGGAGCCGCGCAAGGTGGCGCTCGGCGCATAGCAGAGAAGTAACGGAAACAATAATCCCTTCTTTCATACTGTGTATAATACCCACTAGATCAAATATGCTATTTCGTCATCATTATCATAACCAGCTCCAGCGCTGCCTGTGTCTACATAAGGCCGCTGAAATTACGAAGATTTTAAAATACCCTTAATAATCCACTGTGAAACTCGTTAGCCGTATTAAAAAATCATTGTAAGCAAGCACGTCGGCTAAATGCAACGCAGTAAAGGAGATTCCTTACCAGCTGGCCGTTGCCCACTTCAATCGCCACCTTGTCCACCTCGACATTATCAGGCATGACGACACGCTTGCCGTCGCGCTCCTCCCACCAGATCTCGGTGCCCGCCACCGTCTTGGCCTTGGTGTCCGCCGGCCACGGGCTCTGCGTGACGAGATGGGCCTCGACGAAGCGGCGCAAGTTCGCGTCGGCGCGGTCCTTGCCCGCCGCGCCCTCGTACGCGTCCGCGCCGAGCGCGCTCACCTCGCGCGCGTCCTCCCACGGCTTCCCCGACAGGGCGTCAAACGCCGAGTTGAGCGGCGCCAGGACCGTGGTGTATTCGGCGGAGCTGCCGAGGCGCTCCGAGGCCGCTTCCCCTTGCCGCGCAAAGGACGAGAAGCTCGTGAGGGCGCGGTTGGAGCCGAGCGTGTCGCTGAGGCGCACGGCGTGCTGGATCGGATGGTCGGCGTTGGTGTCGGGCATGGCGGCGGCGGCGAGTTGCTTCTGCGCGGAGGAACGGAGGAGGTTGTTTCGTGGCGTGAGGGCGGTGGTGACGTCGTCGGATCGTGAGCTGCTGCGCACGGCGGCAATAGTGGGCAGCAGAATGAGGCAGCTGGACAGCGCAAGGATGGAGCGGCGCATTACAGATTTTTACCAGTAATGCTTCGTTAGCACGTTAAAAAAATATGGAATGGGCGTGTAGGCTGGGAAATGGTAAGTGTATTGAGAATCTATGACAGCGCATGCATCTCTGTGCATCGCACAGCAGCCCACGACGTCAGGACGACGAATCGGGCATCGGCCGCCGAGACTTGCCCGCGTAGGTGCTGGGCGGGTTGTGTGCTCGATTTAGCTTTGGCAGCGCTCGGGTCACCCAGGTCTCTGTTCGGTGCCGGTATCGGGCATTATCTCATGAGTAGTAAAATTCACAAAAGTTGCAATTTTTCAATTGTAAGACTACAACTGGAAATTCAAGACTGTCTAGACCACCTGGAATTCAGTAGGGCGCCGTGGGAGCCTGGTTCGGTGTTTTCGCGTGCGTAGTACCGCCCTCTGACCGGACATGGTGAGTCTGCGATTAAGGTCAGAGTAATTGTAGAATGCTTCTCATGACGAGTCCAATATTGGAGAGTGCGAAAAACACATACAGATAAAGAATGAGTATTTAGCAATTGATTCTGCAATTTCTTCACAATTTTCAGCCTCAATCTTCGTGCTAGGAAACGAAGCAGTTCGTGGCCGATACTAGTTCTAATGTAAAACTATCTCTATTAGACTCTGTAAGGTTGCACCTTGACTAATTTAGAAATACGTAGATCTTCGCAGATAAAAGTTTTGTCTCGTCCTTCATTTCTTCTTACGATACTCAATCGGCATTTCCAAGTCAAACTTGAAGCCGCGCGCGGGACCTCGCTTCGAAAACTTCCATCCCCCGCGTGCAAATAACTGTCCATTTTCAGCCAAGATTCGGCGGAAAAGAATTGTGCGCTCCTCATCTGTCGCCGGGATCGCCTTCTCTTCCACAACATATGGCTCCATTACGCCGAGGACTTGTTGAATCCATTCATCCACGGTGGCCTCTGAGAGCCGCTCCTTTTCCAGAAACCCCCGTCTGATCTTGTCATACGCCTCTTGACGCTGTGGAACAGGCGCAAATGCAAGACTCAGCGCCGCCAGAAGCATGTGCGACCGCAAAGAGAAATTCAGAGTGTCCACGCTACAGCCCTCCGTTTCTTTAGCGGCGACGGCGGCCATAAATTCGACCTCTTCCTCGCTCGCGAGCTCGTACACCCAGCCTCTTCGCACTGTCATGGCTTCTGTGCCGCCATCAGGCCAGCCGCACCATCCAATTATCTGTCTGGTGTTTCCATTTCTATCAGGCTCAAGCGCGAACTCGCTGGCGGCGTGCCATCGCTCGGGGGAGTAGTGCCTATCCCAATCCATTACATCGCACCCTCCCTGCGCCACGAATATGCTGAAGTAACTTGGCCCTCCTCCGGGAGCTCGATTCTTGAGCATATACTTGAGCCAAAAGCGTGCCTGCGTCTCCGAGTAAGGTGGCACCTCCGGGTGGTGCTCTCGGAGGCGGGATATCGTGTCTTGTAGAGAGTCGATGGCTATCTGAGTAATCGTATCTTCTGATAGTGCGCGCTGTCTGTAGAATGTGTTGATAACAGTGTCTGCCCACCGGGGAAGCTTGTTGTGGCATCCGACAGGTTTATCTCGCAAGAAACTATACGGGTCATTAGACGAGGGCAGGTCGCGCAAGTCGGGGGGGCGCCAGAATTGAGCTGTTGCTGGCTGTAGAAGATATCCAAGCGAGTAATATTCCTTCCAAACATCCTGGGTAATATGCTCGCGAAATTGGCGGTAATAATCGTCGAAGTGGGTTATAAAATAAGTTTCGCAGTCTTCCACGTCTCCTGAATGGTAATAACCATAGCCTAACTGGGTCAGGTAAAATACGTCCAAGGTCCTGCGATATGTGCGTTAATAAAATGGCAAGAGATGGAGCTAAAACTGCCTTACCGATTGAACCTCAGATCATCTTGCCCAAATGACCAGCCTCGCTCATGGAGCTTATCGACGGCGTCAAAAACACCACCTCCGTCCTCAGCAATATGCCAGTATATATATGCTATCCGAAGCAGCTTTTCATGGCTATCGATGAATATGATGCCGCTTTCTGCCCCTTCTTGGAACTCATAGGGATCAATTGTCATTGTAGCGATAGTGAGGGGAAGAGAGGAAGACGCTCGTCTACCAATTACCTCTACATATGTGATATTTTGATCGGGGTAGCCATGAAGGGATTGTGGGCCGACAGATCAATAGTGACATCCACCCCTGCCTCAGCCTCAGCCTGCTGCATCAGTGCATCTGCGCTCTATTACAGCAATTTAAGTTACTATCAAAATGAGGTATGGTTTTCTAACTAAATGCGATAGCTATGTCACCGCCACATTTCCATTATAAGCGGAGTTTGACCGATGCTCTCTCGGTTGTCGATTCTACGTGGATCTTGCAGGCTTTTCCTGATCTTTGAGAGTACGCTTTGCAGATGAGTATAGAGTTTTGTTACATGTCATGATCTTCTAAACACTTGTTTCGCTACGCTGGCTCGAGGATGTGGTGGTGGTTGGGGCGGAGGAACTGGTACCAGCGGGTTTGTCCGGGGCAGTGGCAATAACAATGGTATCTCAAAAACCATATTTATGTTGCCAAAGTAAACGATTTATCAGATTGACAAAAGTACAATAACGAAGAGTGTTGAAGCAGAATACACCAACCATCTATCACCACGCGACTCTTTTGAATGGTCACACGAACTCTCAGCTCCGCTGCAGTTGCCAGAAACTACACTAGTATTCGAGCATGTAGGCTGGGATATGCCGCCGCATGTACCGTCCGGGCTTGGGGTCGTGTTCGTTTGATGGATTGGCTTGATATCCACGTTGTCGAATATGGTGTCAGCGTACAAGTTCCTTACACCAGCACCGCCCTTGGCGTATGTAGCGTCCTTGACGGTAATCTTGGCAGTCTTCATGTCGTCGACAAAGATGGAAATGGTTTCACCTTGCGCAAGAACTCGCATGTGCCATTTCCCACCCCCTTGGACTTTGAAGTCTACCGACCTTGTCTCCGTCCAATCGTAATTTGCAACTCCAAAGATAACCTTATTTCTCTCGGCATCGAAACCAGCATAGTAACCGCGGTAGCTGTTAGTTCCCTCGGATGGATCGGAAACGCGAAAGATGACGCCGCCACTACCGCTAGTTATCCCCTCCGGAAACTGAATATCAGTGTCGTAAGTGAAGTCATCAGTGCGAAAGCCGTCGATAAGAGCTTTGCCGCCATTGGAACTTTTCACAAGGAGTGCTTTCGAGGAGGCATTCAGGGTGCCACCGTAGCCTGTCCAACTATTAAAAGTTCCAGAATCAAAATTGTCGTAAAAAGAGCCGCTTGCAGCATCAGCAGATGGACAGGTTGTAGTAGCCCAAACAGCTGTCATCTGCTCTTCTTCTAGGATGAGCAAAGGCCAAGATCGAGACTTGGCTTTCGCGTAAGCAGTCGACTTATCGTCTTTGCCACCGCCGTACTCATCAATTCCAAGAAAGAAAGGTTGCCCATTTAGTGGGTTGTGTCGTGGGTAAGCTGCAGTCAAATGTTAGCCTTGTACTTATCAAGTCCATTATGATTGCCGAACAATGCTGCTTCAACACCTGTATTTTTGTTTGCGTACCTATGATTTCAGATTCATTTTGAAACAATTCGCCGAAGCATGACGGTGGGAATGGTATGCTTTCAAAATCGCCGCATACACGAGCCGCGCTCGCCACTGAGAACGGCCGTTCTTCGCGAATCAGTACATCCCAAGTTCGGGCCACATATGACTCTATGTGCTTTAAACATTTGGGTTGAGCAACATCGAAACAAGATCCATTGCCGGGTGTTTGGACACCCATCCGAGTAAACAAATCCGGCATCGCGATAACGCAGGCTGTCCATTGTTTGTTATCGCCAATGGGCGGGGCTCCGGGACCCTCCCCACGCGGCCATTGCAATGACACGAAAGTGACAAATTTGTCCTCATCGTCATAAATGGAGAGTCTGCTTTCCCATGTAGAAGTTAAAGATCTCTCAAGAACTTCTAGCGTACGGAAGTCTGGCTGGGCTGTGAAGTCGACGTTGAAGGGCACAAGAGTCGCAGAAGCAACGCCAGTAGCCGTTGCAGGACTTGAAAGGTCCACAGTCGACGTGAGTTCAAAAATTTGCAGGGACTGGGCAATCCCAAACAAGAGTCCGGTAAGGACGGGAATTGGCCTCATATCGGGGGTGCACGACTGTTCAGGCTATGGGGATGGGTAAAAGTAGAGGAGCAAAGACAAGACAAGTTTTCGTCAACGCGTATATATTGCAGATGCTAGCAGTCAGCTGTCGCTGCAAGCATTAGGCGACCCCCGTCTCGACCCAGACAGGCTTCGCTTCCCATGCAAAGCGTGGATCATTTTGTGTTGGGAGAAGCGGAGATGATACATATCAATAATTTAGCTAAGATATATAGGAAAACCGTTAGGCAACAACATTCACCGTGGGTCTGAGAAATTTCACCCTTGCCTTTATTACGGTCCTTATTTTGTGGCTCTGGTGCAGCTGACTTCTTGCGTCGCCAGCCGTCCCACCGTGGACGAACTTGTCATCGCTTTTAACGGCTACATGGTCGAGCCTTGTGCTAGCCATCAAGTGTAACCTGCCATATTCCTGAACCGCGGTACTAAATATCAGACCTGAGGCATTTACCATATATTGGTCATATTACTGGTGGGTACGCTGTGGTCGCCCAACCCGTTAGATGTCACGCACTGAAGTTAGTTGACCAATTGATTAGATGGAGATTGATAACAGGCAGGCTTTGGTCCACAAATGAAGGCGTTCCAGGGGTCCAACCTCTCACAAATCCGCGTGTGTCCGTCTGGATATGAATAGCGGAGTTTGAATACGCTAAGCTAGGGCCCTACAGCCTTACCGTTGCTTGGCTCTGCATGAGCAAATTATAGACTATCGAAAACGTGCATACTAATTTCACAGAGCAAATGAGGCAAGACGGGAGCCACAATGCCACTAAACGAACAAATCAACTGCCCTATTAAGGTCCATAGCACATTTAAAAGAAATAAATTGAAATCGAAATCGTCTAAGGTAATTCTCTTGGTATTGGCAGGCGTCCCACACCTACATGGAACTGTCAGTGCCCCGTACTTCTACTACATCGTCTTAGCACCACATAATACATGGCCAATCACCATATTCAATTTATGATCCGGGAATCACTTTCGAGAAACATGCGCATCATGTTTCCCAAACTGGGCGGCATCGCCATTTTTTCGGCTTTGTCGGCCACTTTGTGTCACGCTTAGCGTGTCCTGTGAAGACATGTCCGATGGCCTGCCAAGTGTGGGCATTAGCAAAACCAAGCGGCTAGCATCTCATCAAGAATCATTGCGACTCTGCCTGGAAACGACCCCCCCCTAGGGTGATGCACTCGCGATCATGTCGGCGTCACAGTCTGAGTCGCGTCTGCACAATACCCGCCTGCTAGCGAGCCCGAGGAAGAATGAATCCGTTCTGCATTGTGATCCTGTTAAAGAAGAACACTTTTTACAGACGGATGGCACAAGTCTCAATGCTACTATTTAGGCGGCGCTTTCTTTGGTTGCTGAAGCCGGCGCCAGTAGCAAAACGTCCGTGATCTCTAGCTCAGGCTACACCTCTTCAGAACATCAAGTTCAAAATGTCAACGGCGGCCGGAATATCCAACAGGTAAGTCGAACAAAGCCGCATACACCGTTGTGAACGCCCATACAGATTCGTTTACTACTGCTGGCCCCGTTGCCAGCCAGGTTGACAATCTTCACAATGACGGAAACCAGAACACAGCGCTACGTCCTGGCGAAGATACCTGCTCTCGGTGTGATTTAATCCGCCTAATTACGCCGACTTGCTGTGCCATTGGTGGTATTATATCCAATACAAGCGAAATTGGACCCAGCACGCCAGTCCCTTGGTCATTATTCCTGTCCCGTGGCTTCATACGATCTATCTTGATAGCAGAGCCTTGCCAGGCGAGGGTCTTGCACCTCTTGGTATTGCAACCTTCCGAGTCATATTTCTCATTCCGCCAGGTCTGCCTTTGAGCGACACCTGGGCCGATGACTGGAGTAACAACAGGACAATATTCCTACCAGGAAACGTTTGGAACCGGGCCCATACAGTAATTTGCGACGACCCCTGCCCAATTATTTTTTCCATTTCAACAACGTTTAGAACTTGGATGCAGTCCGTCATCACTTACCTGATAAATCCAACCACCGCCAGCACAAACATTCCGCCTTCTACTTCACAGAGCATTACAATCAGTCGCACCAAAGTCACGTTGGCGAAGCCAACTCAAACTATTCACCGCAACCTGGACGAAGGCCATACTGTTTCAAGATCCCATCATCAATCGTCTGTTACGCCCTCCTAATTTACACCCATTCTCCCTCCAATTTCGCCAGTGACTCTGGTCCCGTTCGTCCTAGAGGCAAACCTGGGCCTACGGATGAGCCTAAAGAAGAAGATTCGTGCACCCTGAATCTGACAGACCCTGAGATTGGAGACAGAATTGGTGGCTCAAATGGCTACGATGAGGGCTATCATGGATCTGCCAAAGACATTGGGCGCCAAAACATCCCCGAGGCGGGTGCCGGTACCGGAACACCTCAGACAAGACCAGTTATTGTACAGCCCACCCATGAGCCGACACCCAATACAACATCGCCTGCAACTCCAACTCTTTTCACCATTTTGGGTCCAAATTCCATCCATTTTGTGGAGTGCGAGACATCCACGGTGACTCGCATCGCAGGTTATCCAGTAACAGGCGAGGGCAGCAGCACGACCGTCTACCTGCCCGGCAGTCACCGGAAGCCAGCTGGCACAACTCAGTCTGGGAAGCACGCAGGCGACAAGGCTACGAAATTGGTCTGCAAATATTCGATGCATTACGAATATCATCTTCCAAAGTAATTGTCTCACTCGTCAGCCAGCGCTGGCCAATGTTATGCGGTCGTGGTCGTAATCGAGAGGAAGCTTTGGACGTTACGCCGCCAGCCTTGGTAGAATTGTCTCTTTCAAGATGGCGGCGAGAATCTAGCTACACTGAAAGTGAGTGTGGCGAAATGCTCCCAGAATAAGAAAAGGGCAAATTTATGCTCCCGAATTTTCCAGTGATTTCTCGCATTCATGTGCATTGTCCTCTTACCTCATGCCGTACTGCAATTCCGTTTCAATTTTCCTCACCAGCGCCTTGCTGTTTGGTGCTCTGTGCACATGAATGAATGACGTCGATCGTGTAGTCGTTTTTCCCATAATTCTTTTTCATGGCAGTCATCTCTGCATCTCGGGACGTACCTTATAATCCATGTATTTCATGCATTTTTTGCTATCCCCTTCCCCTGGCTACGGCGATCCAGGTTTGAAGGCCACTCCGGTGCTTCGGACTGGCACCAGAAAATCCAGTTGGGCCCTCTACACAACAAGAGGCGAGGGTGAACTGCGCTGCGCGAAGATGCAACACCTTGTTAAGCATTGTAAATCTCTATCCAGAGCCAGACTCCCAGTGCCAGTTGACATTTCTATGGTTGTTTTAGAAGAAATATTGTCGGACGCAGTCGCAAACCTCACCTCCAATAATTTTTTAACGCTTACCCCAAGGCTGGCTGCGCAGGCAAACACACTTTCACGTGCGAATGCGGGCGCTCGCCAATCACGGTGCAGATATTAGTTGGTCATGCAGCTCCGCCACTGAGCAGCCAGACAGTAAGAAAGCCGGGTCATCTGACGGTGACCAGGCACGGAGAAGATGCCCCTCCAAGCTCTATTGTCCCCCAGGCGCCCCCAGACTGTGGGGAACAGTGCCCGTGGGGCACCAAGTTGGAGGAATTCACATGTAAAATGCGACCGTCACCAGACTAATGTTCATTTGCATCGTGGTTGGGGTCGTCTTGTTGTATGCAGGCAACGTTTTGGCATGTGGTAATTGGCAGTCTGAGATGATGAGGGATAGCCCATTATATCCGGGGTTTGAATTTGACGCATTTCTTGCGTTTGAATAGATGGAGGAGAAGGAGGTGGCAGCTGTTCTCAAAGGCGAAACGGGGAGGCCGAGGCTCCGTCGTCGCCCGTCAGCGTCCATGCAAGCTCCGTGTTGAGGCTTCAAATTGGCTGCCAGAAAGCATGCGCAATATCTGGCGTTCTGTCTCTCGAGATTCACGAGCTTCTAGAGCCATCGTAACATGATCTTCCGGCATAGGTAGCTTCCTGGATCGGCCCGTTGTCTCGCTCCAAGTCCCCTTACCCCAAGTGGGCGTTGAAGGCTTGCTGTGCGTGCATTGGCATGCATGGCCGTCTCATTCTTGCGGCAGCCATCTCGTGCCAGCACATGTCCTGCAACAGCGAGCGCATGGCATGGTAGAATTAGTGAGACGGCTTTGCCCTGCGCTACGCTGATACTGGCAAGCTGCCCGTGGCAAGCTCCGAAGGGGCCCTGTAATTGATGGGTGCTTGGGCCCTGGGCCGGAAAGGCTAAGAAAGTAAGCGCCGGCTACTCGGTCGGGGGACATGTGGATGCGGCCGGGAACAGAGGAGTTCGGCAGGACTTGCAGGTTCGGAAGATGGCTAGAGTCTTGAGATTGACATATTTGAATATGGTGCTGATGGCGATACTCGTGACGATGTTGGTGATGATGAACTAAATCCGTTTGTCGTGTTTCTCATTGTGCAAACGCAGGCCGAGACAACCACCGTAGCCGGCGCTGGCAGCTGGCAGCTGGCAAGCAGGCAAACAGCCGTGGTGCCGTGGTGGGGTGCTGCAGATGCTGCCAGCTGCCACCAGCTGGCAAGAAAAACGCCGCTCATGGCAACTGTCGGCGCTCTGCCCCGGTTTCGTTAGCCAGCACGCTGCTGCTGGGGGCGGGGTGACTTGGAGTTGCCGCTAGCGCTGGGCGGGCAACCAGGTACCTGCCTCTCGGACAGTGACGCATGCTGCTGCTCCCCAGTCAAATGCTCGTCCCCCAATTGACCTCGGCTGTCCCATCGTCCTCGGCGTGCTGGCTCCACCATTCCACCCATGGCCTCATAAACTCCAGAGTCCGGAAGCCATTTTAACCTTTGTTCTTCTCCTCATTCTCATCTTCTCCATCCTCGTTTTCTTCCCTCAATCTCCTCCAAGCTCATCTGTGTGCGCAGGCTTCTCTTCTTCACTTGCCTGCTCTTCCTCCTTGCGTTCCTCTTCGCATTCTCCTTTCCACACTCACATTCAAACACACAGCACAATGGCTCCCAGAGTAATTGTCGTCGGTGGTGGTCGTAAGTAGCTTCCTTTTGCCTCGGTTCCCCCGGGCTGCGCTTTTTGCATTCGCATCTGCGCGCCCGATCGGCCGCCATGGGCTTCTTGTCTTTGCGCCGCCGGCGAATGCCTTCGTCGCAAAACCGCAATGCTGACCAACTTTTTTTTAGTCTCCGGCCTGAGCGCTGCTCACACCATCTACCTGGCTGGTGGCAACGTCGTTGTCCTCGACAAGCAGGGTGAGTTTCCCGCGCAACGTATTCGCCTCCCTCGTTCAATGCGCTAACCGCTCCTCACAACAGGTTTCTTCGGTGGTAACTCGACCAAGGCCACCTCTGGTATCAACGGTGCCCTGACCCGCACCCAGGTTGACAGCAAGATTGGCGACAGCGTCAAGCAGTTCTACGATGATACCCTCAAGTCTGCCCGTGACAAGGCCCGTCCCGACCTCATCAAGGTCCTGACCTACAAGTCCGCTGCCGCCGTCGAGTGGCTCCAGGATGTCTTCAACCTCGACCTCACCCTCGTCTCTCGTCTTGGGTAAGTTTGCGCTCTCACAATTCCCGGCAGCCTCGGCTACCGACCATCGTCACAATAGCAAGACACTAACTCATTTTCTTTGCGCAGTGGTCACTCCCAGCCCCGAACCCACCGTGGTCACGATGCCAAGTTCCCCGGTATGGCCATCACCTACGCCCTGATGCAGCGCCTTGAGGAGCTTGCCGAGACCGAGCCCCACCGCGTCCAGATCATCAAGAAGGCCCGCGTCACTGGCCTCAACAAGGAGGGCAACTCCATCCTCGGTGTCACCTACGAGTTCGACGGCCAGAGCCAGACCCTCGAGGGTCCCGTCGTCCTCGCCACCGGTGGTTACGCCGCCGACTTTGGCGAGACGTCTCTGCTCAAGAAGCACCGTCCCGACACCTACGGCCTTGCCACCACCAACGGCACCCACGCCACTGGTGACGGTCAGAAGATGGTCATGGACATTGGCGGTAACGGCATTGACATGGACAAGGTCCAGGTCCACCCTACTGGTCTCGTCGACCCCAAGGACCCCGGCTCCAAGTGGAAGTTCCTTGCCGCTGAGGCTCTCCGTGGTGAGGGTGGTCTGCTCCTCAACGCCGACGGTGACCGCTTCTGCGACGAGCTCGGCCACCGTGACTACGTCTCCGGCATGATGTGGAAGGAGAAGGACAAGGGCAAGTTCCCTATCCGCCTCATCCTCAACTCCAAGGCCTCCACCGTCCTTGACTTCCACACTCGCCACTACTCCGGCCGTGGTCTCATGAAGAAGATGTCCGGCCAGGAGCTCGCCAAGGAGATTGGCTGCACCCCCGACCACCTCCAGAGCACCTTCAAGACCTACAACGCCATCGCCGATGGCAAGCAGAAGGACCCTTGGGGCAAGAAGTTCTTCCACAACCTGCCCGTCGACATCAACGACACCTTCCACGTCGCTGTCATGGAGCCCGTTCTCCACTTCACCATGGGTGGTATCGAGATCAACGACAAGGCCCAGGTCCTCAACCAGGACAAGAAGCCCTTCGACGGCCTCTTCGCCTGTGGTGAGCTGGCTGGTGGTGTCCACGGTGCTAACCGTCTCGGTGGCTCTTCTCTCCTCGGCTGTGTCGTCTACGGCCGTGTCGCTGGTGACACTGCCAGCAACTTCCTCTTCCAGAAGGCCCTCAACGGTGCCGGCTCTGGTGCCGCCCGTCTTGGTCAGATCTCTCTGCACCTCGACCCCTCTGCTCCTGGCAAGGTGACCGTCGAGTGGGCCAACGGCGGCGCCGCCGCTGGCGGTTCCGCCCCTGCCCAGATTGCCGATGCCCCTGCTGCTGCCGCTTCCAGCGGTGCCGCTCCCTCGGCTGGCACCAAGGCCGAGGCCAAGCCCTTCTCCATCCCCGAGAAGGAGTACAGCATGGAGGAGGTTGCCAAGCACAACACCAAGGACGACCTCTGGGTCGTCGTCAAGGGTGTCGTCATGGACCTCTCCAACTGGCTCGACGAGCACCCCGGCGGCCCCCAGGCCATCATGAACTTCATGGGCCGTGATGCCACGGAGGAGTTTGAGATGCTTCACGACGATGAGGTCATCCCCAAGTACGCTCCCAACCAGGTCATTGGCCGCGTCAAGGGCCAGGAGCCTAGCCTCGAGCTGTAAGCGACTGCTATCACCGCAGGGATGATGAGCAATCGTACATTATTTACTTTCCTTTGTCTACGGATTGGTGGGACATAGAGCTTGATGCGGATGAAAAAGAACTCCCCAACATGTATCAGCCCAAATGGAGATGACCTGGGAGGGGGCAAATTTGGCGCTTGGGACTTTTTGATTATTTACTTTTTATGTTTGTGTATTTGGATTACTCCCTATGTATTCTTGACGTTGTACAGATAGCAATGCATCTATATGAAGACTTCATTGGTGATGACGTGACTCCGTATGACCATTGTAAATAGAGTAAAGTGCATGTCGTATATTCGCCATTGCTTAACGGTGTCATGCGCGGACCTTGTCTTGCTGTCTTATCATCACGAACGGGATCCGCAACAGCGGCCGCATTACATCTAGGTCGGAAGACGATTCAGATTCCGTCTGGTCTACCGCGCAGCGGTGACATTCATGTCCACTGTTCCTGGACCGTTTCCCGGCCCGTTGTTGGCTAAATACACGAAGGGCTAGACCGGGAACGGGAGACTCTATTAAAAGACATGGGATCAAGATACGTGTACAATTAATTACCTGATGAGATCCATCGGAACCGGAACTGGTACTTATGCTTCTCAACTCCCATTTCAGCCTCATCGCGACGGAATCAATCGTGGCCATGACATAATTTCTTACTACTGTGACATGAAGAAAATGGCTGCTCGCGTGCTCGCTTGCCCCCCGTTGTTCCGGATTCCGTTGTCACGGCGGAATTTATCGTCTTTCACTGAATAGGTGTTCTCTTTTCATATTCATCATTTTGTTTTTTCAACATCATTACATAATGGAGGCATCGTGCTTATTTTCGACGGGGTGTGGACGGAACGCTGGGTACAAGCGGCCCGCATGTAAGCCGTAACGAGGCTCGGGGAAGCAGGCGGATTCCATTATGACATAAACTGTTTTGTCTGTTTTCTATTCCATACCTTGAGGAGGTTAAGAAGAAGAATCGGCATTTGAGGCAGAAGATGGTGACACTGCCAAGTAATCATGACCAGTTCAAGGTTAACTACTTAGGAGCTAATAGTTTTCACTAGTTCAGCAAATAGAGGTCATCGTGGCGGCTTACACGCCAAAAGAGCCCAAGAGGGGCAATGGGTGTGAAAATAGAAATCGCCGATGACATTTTTGTTAAAATGCAACCTCGGGATCTTCCGTGCTCACTTACACCTTGCGTACGAATCCAATTGATCAAATTGGGGGATGCAAACGAAGGCCCTTGCTTTTGACAGAGATTGCGCTGCATCGCAGCCTGATTTCGCTACAAGGGCCATCGTACCGGCCATAGGGCCTGCAACGCGGCTCATCGTTCGACTTAGCTCAGCCCACTCCAAAATCCTACCAGAAGGGGGCCAAATCCATCGACTTCCGCAGAAGGTTAGAACTTATTTGGCACTTGGAGAATGAGATGTTGAGAGCCCGCACTGTCGGTAGTGGGAAATCTAGCAAGCGTCGGGATTCTGCCCTACTGGGAAATCAAACAGCTTACGGGGGAGCGTAAAGCCACAACTATGACGGAAAGAAACTTGGCTTTGGATAGCGATATCCCATAGAAAGGGGGATATACATGTCATCCGAGGCTCGGCAGTGGAAATGAAACAGCTAGGCTGTCGAGTGGGCAGATGGGCCGGAGATGGAGGGTTCGCCAGGAGACATCCATGTGCGTGATGCATGCCTTTGCACTTCCACTCCCTACAACAGCCAACGCAGGGAGATTACCTTTGCATGTCCCGTCAACGCCTCCAAAAGCCACTTTCGCTCTGCCCTGTCGTCTTCTTCTCCGTTGCTCCCCGCCTTACAAAACCACGCTTAGAAGGATCGAGTCGAGCGGAACGGCACATGGCCGAGGGCCACAAGCACCGTGTGGCACCAGATACTAATAAAAATGCGGCACTGTGCATCTGGGAACTTCCCTGATGCGTATTCGTCTGGGTCAACTGGTTGCCATTTGACTGGCTCCAGGATGTAGTAATAATGTGGCACTGATATAGCCCACAGCAAAATGGCAAACTTTTGTCATGTAGTAATTTCCTTTCAGAAATGGAGACGGTGAGCTGAGCAGCTGGATCGCAGTTCTAATGATGGGATGCCATGTGCATTCCATTTCGGAACCGACGACTAGAGTCAAGTATTCGCCGGTAGGGCAACGGGACGGCGCAGAATGCGAAGAAACGAAAAAGAAAGTACGGTAGGGGATGGGCGAAACAGGAGCGAGACAGCGACCTGCACGAAAATAGGTAGCGCGCTATTTACGTAGCACAGCGTTGGCCAGATTCGTGGTTCCTTGGAATGTTGGGCGATATGTTGCAGGTCAAGTGGCTCGCCAGATTTGAGACATTTCCGAGGGAGCTGGCGCCAACAAGCCGAGGGCACATACTCTTGACTAGCAGGCAGACGATGCCTGCTGAGGGTACGATGGAAGTATTCTGGTTTAGGCGTTTCGTCTTTCTTTTCATTCCGGCCGAATTGGGAATAAAGTTTGGAGGTCTTGAGATGACAGTTTGCTTGGACAGTGCGCTAGCATCTGCTGTGCCAGGAACTGACCCGGACGGTCCCTGCGCGGTCCAAGAACAACACAGACAACAGGTCAGGTCTGCACTGTGTACTCCGTAGCAAGTGGTTCGATACCGTGCTTATTGCTTGCTGGAGCTAATAAAAGGGTGGAGATGTGAACTTGACGCCGAATGCAAGAGCCGTGCATCAGAGCATGCTAGCAGGCCCCGTCAAATGATTCAAAACCGCTAAACCGTCTGAGGCTTGGCTTGCGGGAGGCGAGGCGTCGTTGAGCAGTCATAATTCGCTGGCTGATGCGGGCTAGCGCAAGACCCTCCGCCACCAAAAAAATCAGCAGCAGGAGGTCGACAGCGTCGGCTTCGGCTTCGAGCTTGGCCTGTGCTGGCGAGAAGAGCTAAATAGGGCGTGCAGGGGGTTATTGTGGCACAAAGAGGTGCGGCAGAGCGCAGGGCAAAGACTGAAGCAGAGGCCCTTTGCATGATGAGCAAGGGCCGGGGCGTCACCCCCGCAAGGTGCGGACTGGAAGCTGGTGGGTTGTTGGCAGAGGAATTAAGAGAATCAGGTGGCTAAGACGATCATTGGCACCAGGCTGGGCACGACAAGATGGTTGCAGTATCGAGAGGCGTAGTGGTGGTGGTCGAGTGTGATTGAGGCTCAGCTGGAGAATGATGCGTGCGTTTGCCAGCGCACAAACTGTTGCTGTTGTGTCTTGGGAGGAACAGATATTCGGAACATCGCATCGTAGCGAAATGGGTTTCAGACGAACGATCGATCTTCGGAGGAAGAGGAGCAGGAGCTGGATGGGATGCAACTTGGATCCGTGACTAAAAACGGCATGGCATGGGCAAACGGGTGCAGATGGGAGGAGAGGAGGTGAGGTGGTGTTAGACGAGAGAAGAGGTGGCAGCTGGTGCTGGACTGGTGCTGGACTGGTGCTGGGTTAGCTGGAGTGTGGCGGCCACTAATGGCAGTAGCCACAGCGGTGAGTGGGCATGGGTGTGGTTGGTGCAGATTGCAGGGGATGCGGCGGCAGCGGGAGGGCGCATGAACGGACAGGCAAAAAAAGGATTGAGTGAGAAGCTCCTGGCGGCTCTCCTGCTCCAGAATTTTTCTCTTCTTTTCTACGACGGATTATAAGCGTCAGAGCTGGCATTGCAGGCAGAGAGAGAGATGGTGCTTATTAGTGCTGGCTGGCAGGCTGGCCGGCTGGCAGGAGAGGGCAAGTCTGGGGAAGCGGGGACACCGTGGACAAGAGCATTCCTGTGAGCACCAGCGCCCAACCAGGCAAAGCGCTGAGCCAGGGAGGGTGGGTCAACTGGCGCAGAGGAGAGACATGGCTGGCAGGCAAAAAGACGCTGCAAGAGGCCCTGGACAGGCAAAAGTCGAGTCGTTGAGGCGGCAGCCAAGTATCGAGACTTGGGTGAGGACCCGCTTCCGTGTGGCAGTTGCTGCATCTGACCAATCATTCTGCTTTATCCTATATACGACCCAATCAGAGCGTGTGGCTGCTGCTGATCTTGGCCCTTTTTCCTGCTCCCTTTGGTACCTTGTACTTGTGCCACACTCAGTCACGTCCTCTCACATCAACGGGACAGCCTTGAATGACTGACTCTTACACCACCGACAGGCTTCCTGACTCCCTCGTTCACATCCGCTTGGCTTGGTGTCAGCCAGTGGATGCCCTGTCGTTCCAGGCTCGTCCAGCACACACGCCCCCTCTCACCCTCCCCCCAGCCCGCCAAGCTGGACGTTTCGCCGCAGCTGCACCCGCTGTAATGCCAGCTCGCCGTCGCCGTCCACTGCGCAGCCAGGCTCCAGCCCACTAACCCATACACCTGCCAGCCCACTGCCAGCTGCCACTTTCTCGTCTCGTCCTTTCTTCTCCGGCCTCTCTCTCTCTCACCACCAACACTCCACATTAAACACCATCCTTAACCCAACGCCGCGCATCTCACCTCTCCTTTCCTCGCCGCCCTCTCTCGACGAGCACCGTTTGCCCTTACCGCCGACTTGCCTCGCCGCTTCGCTGTCGAATACGCATAATATCGCCATTTTCCCTATTTTTATAATATTTCCTTTCGAGCCGTCAACGTCGCTACCCGCTCGCGCGACCCCCCGCCCGCTGAAGAAAATCGCCCCATCGTGACGATCAACGGTTCAACAGTCTTCGTCTTGTCCAACTGCTCCTCCGACCCGACTCTTGCTTCGACGACGGCCGCCTCTGGCACTCCCCCCTCCTACTTCGAATAAAGCGCGTACAGTCGCCGCCGACGCCTACCGTGGATTGATTCATCCCGCCACGACGCCATGGCGATTGCCATGCGCTGGCATAAGCCCGACAATGTCGCTGGCTCGTCGGCCCCGGCCATCATGGTCGGCCTCTTTGTCGCTTCTGGTGGACTTTTGTTTGGCTACGATACTGGGTAAGCCTTGGAACTCGCCCTCGCGTCCTTGCCCTGCGGCGCTCGACAGACATCTCGACTATCGATATTCAACACGCGCCGAGACATCATTTGCATCCCAACTGTTGTTGCCTGGCAGAAGTTGGGATTGATATATCGATGGACGGTTCTATGGAGAGCGCACATCTTTCTATTCTTTCCCTCTCGCCAGCAATCTACATCTGCCACCTTCATTCATTTACTGACTTGTGTCTTAGTGCTATAAACGGCATCCTCGCCATGGACGAGTTCAAAAGACAATTTGCTACAAACTGCGGCTCTGGCGGCTCCAACACAAATCTTTGCCCTAGGGACTCTTCAATAATCGTCGCTATTCTGAGTGCTGGAACTATTCTGGGTGCCCTGGCAGCTGCCCCATTCGCCGATTTTCTTGGTCGCCGTAAATCTCTCCTACTCGGCGTGGCACTCTTCTGCGTTGGTGCCATCTGCCAAGTCTGTGCTGAAGCTATCCCTCTCCTCCTGGTTGGACGGTATGCTTCCCTGTCTTGCCTCTCCATTATCCTTTGTGCTAATAATATGCTAGATTTCTGGCTGGTGTCGGCGTAGGTGCCGTTTCCGTTCTCGTCCCCATGTACCAATCCGAGATGGCTCCAAAATGGATACGCGGTACACTCGTCTGCGCATATCAATTTTCCATCACCGTCGGTTTATTATCCGCTTCCATCATTAATGTCATAACCTCCCCCATCCAAAGCTCAGCCTCATATCGCATTCCCCTCGGGCTACAACTCGTACCCGCCCTCATCATCACTGCTGGCCTTCTTGTTCTGCCGGAAACCCCGCGGTTCCTCGTCAAAAAAGGCCGCAAAGAAGAGGCAGGCATATCGCTGAGTCGTTTACGTCGACTCGACATCACTCACCCTGCTCTCATTGAGGAGCTTCATGAAATCATCGCCAACCATCAATACGAGATGACGCTTGGTGACGACTCGTGGAAGGAAATCTTTGTCGGCACCCCTCATCTGGCTCGCCGCACTTTCACGGGCTGCGGCTTGCAAATGCTTCAGCAGCTCACCGGCATCAATTTTATCATGTACTACAGCACAACATTCTTTGGTGGTGCGGGCATCGACAGCCCGTATACCAAATCTCTCATCATCCAAGTCATCAATGTCGTTTCCACCATTCCTGGCCTGCTCGTCATTGAGTCGTGGGGTCGACGGAGACTGTTGATGGGCGGTGCCATCGGCATGGCTGCTTGCCAGCTTTTCATCGCGTCATTTAGCGCCGCCGCCGGCATGGACCTGAAGGATGCGCAGCAAACTATCCTCATGGTGTTTTGCTCGCTCAACATCTTCTTCTTTGCTTCCTCCTGGGGTCCAGTTGTCTGGGTCGTCACCTCGGAGATATATCCACTCAAGGTTCGAGCCAAGGCCATGTCCATCTCTACAGCGTCCAACTGGCTGCTCAACTTTGGCATCGCCTACAGCACACCATTCATGGTCGACGCTGGCCCCGGTAATGCCGGTTTCGGTCCCAAAATCTTCTTCATTTGGGGTGCATTTTGCGTCTTCTCCGTCTTCTTCGTCTGGTTCATGGTGTACGAGACGAGCAAGATCAGTCTCGAGCAGATTGATGAAATGTATGAGCGAGTCAACCACGCATGGAACAGCAAGGACTTTGAGCCCAGCTGGAGCTTCCAGCAGATTGTGGACGAAGGCTGGTCGCCGAGTGCTATTCCTCCGCCCGGGCACGAGCTGCATGCGACTGCCTCGCAAATGAGCGCCGAGACCACGCTCAACGACTCGAGCTCCTCCACCACAGCCCATGAGACGGGTCACTCGTCCTCGGACGAAGATAAGGCCGTAATACCAACCATGGCCAATGTTGATTTCAGCTACTAAGCATTTTATACCCCCTCCTCACACGGTGCTTCTCAAGCGGTTCCGCGAGCACCGGCCACTGTTTGCCTCTTTATCATTTTTGTCACTACTTTTTTTATCAGCTATTTACGTATTACGTGGCATGGATTACCAGCGTGGAGTTTATGACGCTTTGGAGTTGATTGGATTTTTTTTCTTGATTTATGCGCTCTTTGGCGGGAAAAAACTTTAGCATTTATTTTTTTCGGAAGGCCGGTCGTTTCTGCTGGAACATCCCCGACTACAATACATAGTCCCGCTTACGAGCGGCAGTTGCCTGGTTTATCCCTATTACAATATTATATTGGTTATTATTTACTACATGGGCACGAACTCCATCACCTTGAATAAATGATAAAAATTGTTTATTCTCGTGTGCCCGCTGTTTGACAAAGTATGCTTTATGCCTGTCGTTTTGAGAGTGTGTTTCGTGACCACTGACCTGATCGGTCCGCCGCGTGAATCAATCAAGGGAGGGTTCGTGAAGGGAACAAGGAGAAAAAGCAAAAAAAGTTTCATACTTGGAAATAAGGGCTGACACTGCCAAGAAGGAGAAAAAGTTACGTTTCTTGTATCGCAGAGCATGGGATGGAAGAGCAAAAAGAGCAAAAAGAAATCTCCGGGGACGGAGTCGAACCGCCGACTTTTCGATGACAATTATTCAATTACAGTCGAACGCCATGAACCAACTAGACCACCCAGAGTTGAAGGTTTGAGAGTTAATTTATTACATAAGGGTATTTCTGCCAACCCACTTTTCAATATGCCCTTCATGTCGCTACCCTAAGCCATTTTCAACATTGAAGTATTTCTTATTATCTGCCTCTTCGAGTGCATGTTTTGCTGGGGCATGTGTCTTTTACTCCGGTCCTGCTTCTATTTCAAGATTCGGGGCCTCATTATTTTGATGCACGTTCTATAGCACTATATACATCTGTTGTTCTACTCGCGGCTTCTGCTACATTACCATCCTCGATCGACGAATCCGGGTCCCTGCTCACTGTATTCTCCTGAGTCAAGGAATCCCCCAACACCTCTGAAAACATAGAAGCAAATAAACAAATAGCTCCATTGATACGTCTGGCATCCAAGGACCCTTCACCTATGCCTAAGCCCGAGGGTTGGGCACCGCCAGCTCGATCCAGATTACTGTCGGCTAAGAGCAAAACGAGTCAGAACCACGTATTACTAATTCACAAATCTTGCTCATAAAGTAAGTAGTGATCTGTGATCTTACATACACATGATACGTTAGGTTGCTGTTCACAGAAGCGGTTATGTTGAAGATGCAAAGTGTCGACATGCTGTCACGGACATGGCGCACTACTACTCGCTATCAAAATGTCGGTTTCTAATTCAAAGGCGCCCAAGGAATATGAGTAAAACACACAGGCATGTAAAGTCGTTTCTTGGACATTTGCTGCATTAACGCCGGTTGTCGGCCCTTCGCGGCCGCACGTAAACGCCGGTGCAGATGGATTCTCCATGCAGTGGCACCATGACTGATGGCCGACTCGGATACTTTCTCTTACAACCGGACATATTTTGATCTATCGCCATGTAACTTAAATGACGCCTGTTTTATTTCATACGTAACATCAAATTGCGCATAAAGCCGTAGCAGCAGCGTAACTGGCTTACACGGGTAACGTACAGTGTGAAAACCGACCTCCTTCACACCCCACACCGTATCCAGCAACCGAGGCGCTGCCAAATCAGGGGTCCTCCAATTCCAAGCTGTCGCCCCTCTCCTGCTGAGCCACGACCATCAGACACGTACTTACCAACTCTCCCGTCACTCCTTTTTTCATTATCTCGATTTTGTGGCATTGCCTTTTCTACGATCCTTACCAGAATGCGATAAAAAAAGCAGCATCGCGCGAGAACCTTTTACATAAAACCACCCACAATGGGTGTCTTTGCCTTTCTCAAAAAGGTGTACACCCTGGACACCCTCGACACGCGCTTCACCTCTCCCTCGTCGGTGCCGTACAAGACGGTCATTGAGGCGCGCAGCGACCCCGTCGCGCAGAGAGAAGCGGCCGAGAAGATACAGAGTCGCGCGCAGCCGTCGAAATGGAACACGCCAGAGTTTTATCTCTACTACCTCGTCTTCCTGTTCGCCGTGCCGTACATGTTCTGGATCGCCTATGATGTCTCGAGACGTACGTTCCCGCCCCGCGAGGCTGCCGTCGCGTGCCCCTCCTCCACCTGCCCCGGCGGCATCTTCATGAACTAACCATATTTTGTCTTGTTGCAGCTTCCGACCCCAGATACCACAAGTTTGAGAGGTTCCTGTCCGACGGCTGGATCCCCGGCCGCAAGATTGACATTTCCGATGCGCAATATCACCTGTTCCGCGGCACGCTGCCGGCCATGGCGGCGCTGCTGACCTTTCACCCGCTCCTGCGCCGGGTGTGGAACGCGGTCAAGCCGATCAACGCCAAGAAGCCGATTGCCACGGCGCGCATGGAGCAGAGGGTGTCGTTTGATTACGTCTTTGCGTACGTCTTCCTCTTTGCGCTGCACGGCGTGTCGGCCTTCAAGATCTTTGGCATCCTGTACATCAACTACCAGATTGCGACCAAGCTCCCCCGACAATACGTGCCCGCCGTGACGTGGGTGTTCAACATCTGCACCCTGTTTGCCAACGAAATCTTTGACGGCTACAGGTTGCGCAACGTTGCAGCTGTCCTGTCGCCGCCGCAGCCGATGGGCGCAAATATCCATGGGGCGGACACGCCCTTGATGGAATGGGGCAAGTGGCTGGACAGCTTCGGCGGTGTCGTGGCGCGATGGGAAGTGTTGTTCAACATTACCGTCCTGCGCCTGATTAGCTTTAACCTGGACTACTACTGGAGTCGCGACAAGACCCAAGCCGGTATTTTTGAGGTAAGTTTCTACACACAGGCGCCGTACTTGCATGAATGCGCTGCTAATATGCCCAAGAAGAAGCAACTCGACCCCGCCAATCTGTCTGAGAAGGACAGAATCTCGATCCCCGCCGATGTAAACGAGTACTCGTTCCGAAACTATGTGGCCTATGCCATTTATGCGCCACTCTACCTCACAGGCCCGATTATGACGTTCAACGACTACATCTCACAGGCCAAGTACCGCCCGGCCAGCATCGAGACGCCGCGCACCATTCGCTACGGCGTGCGCTTTGTGCTCGTTCTGTTGGCTATGGAGCTTATCCTGCACTACGATTATGTGGGCGCTATTAGCAAGGCCAGCCCCGTCTGGGCCGACTACACGGCAGCGCAGCTGAGCCTGTTGTCCTTTTTCAACCTGCACCTGATCTGGCTCAAGCTCCTGCTGCCATGGCGACTCTCGCGCCTGTGGGCGCTCGTCGATGGTATCGACCCGCCCGAAAACATGACGCGCTGCGTGAGCAACAACTACAGCACGCAGCAGTTTTGGCGCGCCTGGCACCGCTCGTACAGCCGATGGCTCGTCCGCTACCTCTTTGTGCCGCTCGGCGGCTCGTCGTTTCGTAACTGGCGGGCCGTGGCGCGTTCCATCATCACGTACATGTGCGTCTTTACGTTTGTCGCCCTGTGGCACGACATCCAGCTCCGGCTGCTGATCTGGGGCTGGCTCATTGTCCTGTTCATGCTGCCCGAGTTTGCCGCCACGGCCCTCTTCCCCAAGAAGAAGTGGGAGAGCCGCCCTACTGAGTTTCGCATGCTTTGCTGCTTCGGAGCCGTCATCAACGTGCTGATGATGATTACGGCCAACTTGGTTGGCTTTGCTGTCGGCCCGGAGGGTCTAGAGAGCATCGTAAAGGGCATTTTGCATGACTGGTCTGGTAAGTTCAAGACGCCCGCCTCTCTTTTTTGACGTGTAATTAACGTGACTTAGGGCTTGTTTTCCTGGTAACTGCTTGCTCTGCGCTCTTTGTCGGTATTCAAGTCATGTTTGAGATTCGCGAATCCGAGAAGCGCCAGGGCGTAACACTGCGATGTTAGTGTAATGTATTTGTAGCAAGACTTGTCGAGTCGTTTTGCCATTCATAAAGTATAATATAGTACATGGAATAACATGATGCGAGGCCGTGGGGAATACATGTACGAATCGAGATCGTAGTCACCGTTCTTGGACGAGATGTGACATCGGCATACTCCCGCCCATGCGCACTCTACTGGTCGCTCTTTGCCCGCCCGTTACGCGGCCAGACACGCGTTATAGCAGACACGCGTTATAGGCGGCGACGTAGCCGAGGCCGCCGATCTCGTTCTTGTGGAGAAAAATCGTAGGACTAGAGGCCCTGGTCGGCGACGGTGATGTAAACGACGCAGAGCGACAGCGCCTCGATGGGGAAGAGCCAGACGACAGGCGCAAAAACAATTCCCGAAGATGGAGAAGACGCTATTGAGAAGGTGCCCGCTGATGTTGTTCTACGTGTTAAAGGTGATGGAGAACTATGGGTTGTGGTAGAGGATGGTTTAGAAGGCTATGGTGACGATGAGCGGCAGGGTAATGATAGGTGGTGTCGCCGTGCAGCGCCTGGCGCCTACGCGACTCTGCGGGTGGTTGCAGTACCAAGCCTTTCGATTGAAAGGATGAGTGTAGCAAAGGCATATAGGGGCTAGAAACGATGCGCAAACATAATGATATTAAAATCATGTAGAATTAGCTACCGTGGTCTACCATGAAGGTAAGGGGGTGTGTAATACATACAGGGTGCTGCATTCGTGAGCTGAGGTTTTTTGGCGAACGGATGCGAGAACCAGAGTTTTTGGTTGGGGCGGAGAGGGAGGGAGAGGGAAGGGGGAAGCTGGATGACATCGAGACTGTACGGAGGCACGGAATTTTATAGATTACATTATATGGAGACAGTGCAACAGCATATTTGGGCTCATAAGTTGCTTTTTGTTGGCGGACAGTGCGGGCTGTGCGAGTTTTCCGTCTCTTGTGCTGTACTGTACCAATGCCAACGTTGATATGTGTCAAACGTATCCCTTTGAAGAGACGGAATAAAACATTCCAAAAAAGGGGATAAAACTCTGTAGGCACATACCCTTGACCTGTAGCACTCGTGGCTCTGTGGTGGTCTCATATGGACTGCCCGCAAACCTTAACCGCCTCCTCTCTCTCCCTATCTGTGTTGCGATGTTTTCACCCGCGTCTCCAGCCCTGCTGCTGCTTCAAGTGCCGAAATAGACGACCGTTATGAACGGGTCATGATCGCCAGTGTGTCTCGGGCGCGCAAGTCAGGGATGTGTGTTGCAGCCATTTTTAGCAAGAAAATCAATAAGCTACTGTTGTCGATCGCTATCAGTAAGACCGCTGGCGGGGGGCGAGCGAGTTATTAATAGTTGCGACCGAGCGAAAACTGCGACATCAGACCGGACTGGAGCTGATATAAGGATCGCAGCACTTAGTGGGAGAAAGAGAGAGAGAGAGAAAGAGGCTACTGAAACCTGTCTCTTATACAGAGATGCAAAGAAAAACGGCAGGTTGGCTGGCATGGTTGGGCGAATGCATTACAGCTACAAACCGAGGTAGGGCGCTCTCCCCCTTTTGACAGCCTTTTCAGAAGAAAATGTCATTGGCGGAAAACAGCCGCATAGATTTTTTCTGTGCAGTCGATTATGCATAATGCTTGTTTCTGAGAGTCGGTAGAACTTGTAGGGCTCCCCACAGGTTGATGAGTGGGCGAAAACCGTAGACCCAATTTTGAACGCATGTACAGCAAAGAACAAGGAAAGGCAGAAAAAAAACAAGGCAAAGAAAAAAGCTTATGACGGGTGCATATCAGTGTAAGCGGGCCTGGCGTGATGTAGGGATGAGGTTGTGCTTTGAGATTGTCATGAGGTGAAGCTGATTGGCCCCTTAGATGTCCCTGAGGTTATGCAAATCGATCTGTCATTTACAGGTTGGGTCGTCTGTTATGCATCATGGTACTACCTATTAGAGTTGATGTGCTTTTTTTCTGGCCCTGGTGTTTGGTAGCAACGCACGGAGCAGAAAAGCTTCATTGTTATCGGTAGCAGCCGTTGATTGACGTTTCATAGCTCGCTCCTGGGACGAGATTACTAGTACGCGGCAGACGCGCTCGCCAAGAGCAATGCGGAGAGCAGGATTATTGACCGAGCACGAGCGACAAAGGATGTGGAATCAATAAAGAGATATTGCCACCCCTGGATGGATCTGGTGTCATCTTTACCTGGTGAGCTGGGTGGAGAGGCAGCTGCCAGGATGCTGTTCATCTCCCGACGGCGGCAAGCATTGGACTCGAGTTATAATGGACGGATACCTGTCGAATAGCTGCAGTTTCCCTGCATTAGCGGGGGACTCGAGAGCAGTGCCGGGCTGGCCGCTGCAGGTATTGCAGGGAAGCATCAGGGGTTACGAGGTACGGTTACGGGGGGAACAGCATACAGCGCTATGACTGGGCACTATGTAGGTAACTTGGCAACTGGTTGCTGGTGTCTTTCTCTCTCTCTCGTTCGGCTGAAAACGCTGCTTTGTTTCGTTTCTTCTTTGCTGATTCATGCACTCTACGAGGAAATAAGAGGGATCAGCACATATAGCTGATAACACTATTGTTTCGTTTCCTTTTTGCTGAATCATGCACTCCGAGAGGAAAACAACAAGAGCTATAGCTTGGGAGAGATCAGGTAAGTGGCAGAGAGAGAAGAGTGTGGTGGGCTGTGGAAGGAACAGACGATGCAGGCTGATGCTATGACTGCATTAGCACGGTAATAGAGGTGATGAGGCATCGTCAGGGGTCAAGAGGGCGAGCGAGGCTGTCTCAACTGTGGGAATTAAAGCCTGGTTCAGCTGCGCTAGAGGAACGCCAGCCGGGTGTACCCCTGGGTTGGGCGGTTGATGGTGGGCGTGTGCCGGTTTGGACGGGAATGATGCTAGGAAAATTGGAAATAAAAAATCAGGGGCATCAGAGACGGATGAGGTGAATTACCATGATTTTGAAAATATAGTACATGTAACCCGGCGGTCGGTATGGCGGTTCAACTCCGCGTCACTGTTCGATGGGCAGGGAGAGGTTGTCACATAGAGTTTCTGGATGGCAGATGGAAACAATATTTACAGAAAATAAATAAAATAGACCAAGGGTGTAAAGGCTGAAAAAATATGGGGAAATTTGCCAATAATTATTTATTTATTATTTATTTTAGCATTTGCACCTTTGGCGCAAACCTGCATAGCAAGTAGTGCGACTCTGCATTACTCCGTAGTCGGCACCGAGTTGTCTTGTCTCAGAGTCTGTGCTGGCAGCGATTCTCCTCTCTTTCTCTCTTTTATTCAATCTGCAGTGGTAGAAGTATACAACGACAAAAAAAAAAGAAATTTGCCATACGTTTCTTCTTCTTCATCTTCTTCTTCCTCTCTAGCAACAACCAGTGGTGCAACTCTGCAGCGTGGGTACCCCTTGCAGAGGCGTTCATGTCCCACTGGCCCACCGCGACCACGCTAAGGTATGCACCTAAACTGGCCACGAGAAGGACCGCCACAACGTGCAGGCGGGTCGCTGTTTTCAGGCACACAACGCCCGCGCCCCTGGCAGGTACCTTAAGCTAGCCCGCTGAAGATTCCCAATTTAGGTTGGCTGGCTGCCCTTGCGCCCAATCGCTAGACTGACTGGACAGAGCCATTCGTCGCCTCGACGCAGTGTTGCCAAGCAATAATGAAAGAAGGAGGATGCAAGCTCGTAAGGTGTCGAACCAAACATGGGCGCATTTCGTCAGGGAAACACTTCCCTGCAGCCTGCTGTGGTAGCCCTTGTAGCACTTGACCTGCTGATGATATTAGTACGCGCACCACACACACCACACCGTCGACGGGCGCCTTCAAGGGCCACACACACTCTCAAACTGACACGCCCCCCCAGTCCTGTCCCTGTCCAATCCTGCCTCGTCGCCCAAAAGCCCGCCCACCACCATCGTCCCTATCCGCGTCTGCCAGACCACCGTGCCTTGCTTGAAATCTTGCTCCTCATGTCTGCCGCCCTCTTTTCTTGACTCTTGATACCCTCAAATCCTCGATATCCTCCTCACCATCGACTATTAAACCGCCACCGCCCCCACCACCGCAACCGGCTTTCTCTTCCGAGCCACTGGTCGCTCACGAAACCACGGCGCTGGCTCGCTCACTACCTTTTTTTGGCTCCCTCGCACGGCCGCTGCCTCCGAACCGGATCGCTGACCAAGTCACGAAACGAAAGCCAGCGGCTCCGATTTCTCATCTCCCTCACCAGCCATTGCGAACACAATCTCGATACCGCCATCTTCTCGTGGCACGCTTCCACGCGCTCCGCCCGCTGAGACGCCGTGATTACGCGCCGTCCCACGTTCCGCCCCCATTCGCATTGGGACATGCCGTGTTCACTGTGATCCGAGACTTTTCGCCCCGATCGATGCCTGTACGCTCGTAACCTCACCAGACAATCCTCCGTGGCACCCTGCCTTCGGCCTTGCTCCGCGCAGATCTCCCATTAGACGGGGCTGCTGCTCGTCAATCCCCCACGACGCCCGGGCAGCACCTCGTCTTGGACATCGCTCGACGATGGCCGCCACTCAGCTCCCGCCTCTTCAGTTTGAGAAGGGTGGTCTGCAACTCGTCCTCCTGCCTCAGCTCGAAGACGGCGACACCCTGTCTTCCTTTGACGACCCATTTGCCGACTACTTCAGCCGCGACTACGACGACGACGATGCCGCCGCCGACAGTGCCAGAAGCCAACAACCTAGCAAACCTCAGTCAAAATCGCCCGAATCCAGGCACGAACTGCCTGGAGAGACTCTGCAGACGACAAGATACCAGCCTAGGCAGCCCTCGCCCCAGCAACAACGACAAGACACCACACACACCCGGAAAGAACCTCAGCTGGCGCCGCCTCAGCCAGAGCAAGAATCTCAGCAGCGTGGTAAACAAAAAGCCGACGCTGCGTACTTACAAGATCCACAACACTCCTCTTCACACGACTTGGAAGAAGGAGTTGAAACCGTCCACAACCCGCAAGACTCGCCATCAACCGGAGACGACTCGGCACCTCAGCACCCTATCCCGGCATTCCAAGATGCCTTCGCCGAATCCCTACGAGAGGCAACCGAAGGAACCGCGGATCAAAAACCAAAGCTGAAAGAGCTCGATGCGAAGTCGAGACGAGAATTGCTGCTCAGCCAAGAAAAGGACGAGGAGCCCTTTGACATCAAATGGCGCTATAGACCAGGCCAGACTCAGCACGAAGTCATGAAGCTCGTGGCCCAAATTTCCTTTGGTGTCTACCTCATGTTCAATGGCATGGCAAACAGCAATGCGCAAGTCATTGGCATTCTCCAGGGCCACATCGATGAAATCGACGAGTTTCTTGAAGTCGCTCTCGACGATCTCAACCAAGCCGTCGACGACTTGACAAAGCGCATTCAGCACCTCAAGCTGCCCATGGAAAACATCACCGTTTTTGAGCAACTCCTTGAAGACCGCAAGTTCAGAGCCGAGATTCTCGACGGCAATGAGAGGATAGACGGTATCCTGACCCGTACCAACGCCGCCATGCGACAGTGGGACGACGATATCGAGGCTGGTCTCCGAAGCAGCACCGTTTTCGCCAGCTGGCTCAACGACCATGTCGACGGTGACTGGCGCGAGGAACAGCCTGACCTTATTGACGTCTTTGATGCCATGAAGGGCAACACGGAAGGATGGCTGAACGCCTTTGAAGACATGAACGATCGTGCCCAGGAGATCAACGGCCTCATCATGACACTCATGACCATTATTACCGAGATGGAAAGCAAAGCTGGCGAAGTGAGCCGAAGGACCTGGGTAAGATGCTTTGTATCTTTGCTATCAAGTGAATGGACTAACTGATTCCCGCAGACCTCCGTACAACCGTTTTCCACACCAGCTGGAACCACTATGCCCATGACCACTCATAAACCCGTCAAAGGCGCTTCGCCGTCGCCTCCACCCTCTCGTCACTCAACTGCCAGATCGCCCGATCCTTCGATGAACCAGGCATATGCACCGATCCCGCTCTCGCTCACACCGAATGAATCCAACAAGGGCGACGAGGGAGAGGAAGACGACGACGACGACGACGACGACGACGACGACGATGCGTTCTTCCCACTACCTGGCGGTCTGCCGCTGTTGCCACCAACCACGCGCCATCGTGAGACCGCGTCGATCTCGTCCAAGCCACGTTCAGAGACGATTGTGGAATCTCCCAGTACCCAACTGCAGGAGTCGTCATCAGAACCGAGACCCAGTCATCCGGCTGCTGAAGACCAGCCGCTTTACCTGCTTCAACCTCGCACCTATACCCCGCAGCTTCCCGCGCCAGTCCCGTCTCCCATGCTCCGATCATCGCCTTCGCCGACCGAGCCCGCGCCTCTCCTGCAGCGTGCCTCGTTCCTCCGCGATCGCATCACGAACCCACCCACCTCGATCCAGATCCCGCCGACCGCCACCCCCGACTCGCCGCTGTTTGTGCCGTCGCCCAACTATGCGACCCCCCGCACCACGAGCTCGATGCACGACCTGCGCAGCCCCGACACGGGCCATCAGCAGCAGCGCCCGCCGCCGCGCCACCGCATCGCCTCGCCCCTGGACACGCCCTCGTCGGACATGCGCACCTTTACGCCGTCGCCCTTTTCCGACCACCACGCCTTCCAACCCGTCCGCGCGTCGCCGCACTCGCCCCTGCAGCAGCGGCCGCACACGGCAGCCGGCCCCCAGCAGCGCCCCGGCACCGGGCAGACGGCGCACAAGCCGACGCCGCTCGGCGCCATGACCAACATGAGCAGCGTGTCGATGGCGCGGCCCCCCAGCGACCGCGGCCACACGCCGAGCAACCTGTCGCAGCACACGGCCGACCGGCACCAGCTCAAGAAGAAGAAGAGCGCCTTTGGCTGGTTCAAAAAGGCCTTTACCATGGATGAGGACGAGCGCGCCGCGTTTGAGTCGCGCAAGGCGGCGGCGTCGTCATCCCAGAGGCAGTACTACGACCCCAACACGCCGCGGTTCCTGGACGGCAAGAGGATACGCTAGTAGATTTCTCCTGTGTCTTGTCCGGCGGGCACCGCGTTTGTACATATCACACGATACTTTTTCTGAGATTGACATAAAAAGATCTCATTACACTCGTTACCGACGAAGGTTGTGAGAAGCAGAATCACATCTCGTCATATTTTTGCATTGGAAAAGAAGAAAAGAAAACAAGCGCTGGTGATGTCTTTGTGCAGTTTTCCTTCTTTTTTTACACGAAACCTGGGCCAGGAAATTGCTCTTTTTGTTATATACCAAACCCACACTCGCACCATCGACTCTCGATTTGTTTTTCGTCCTTGGAATAGAAACAACCTCTACCATAGTTACTACCATATACATAATACATTATCAACTAAGAATAATCTGCTGCTCTCATCAAGCGTGAAATGTAAGAAATGAAATAAAATTATTGACATTGCTATATTGTATCGAGGATGAAACCTGTAAATATGTATATATATATATGTGCGTCTATAGAAAATGAAAGAATAAAACATGTGTATTTGGCATCTACTCCCCCAGCCCGTAGCTTCGGACCCGGCTAAAGAAGAAGGGCTTGTTGTTCTTGAGCAGAAACTCGGCCCAGTCCTCCGTCAGCTTGTTATAACTATAAAAGCCGCACAGCACGAGCTTGTTGTTCCGCGACGACGTCGTCTTGCCCGCGCTGCGCACCTGCAGATCCATCTTGAAGACGTATTTCGTGCCCACGCCCTCCGTCTCAACCGACAGCTCATCGTCCCCGCTCAGACTCCCCTGGTTCCCTGCACCGCCCGCGCCGCCCGTCCGCGTCCCGCTGCCCGGCACCGCGCCGTGCTGCGGCGGCGAGAGCTTCCAACGTCCGCGGTGCGCGAGCCGCATCGCGGCGCTCGGCAGGTGGTTGTTGTGGCCCGCGTCGCGGTGCAGCGCTAGCCCCTCGCGCGTCATGTAGTGCACGACCTCGGCGGGCTCGTTGGACGCGAGCAGGCTGATGAGGGAGCCGTCGCGGAAGAAGCGCAGGTAGCGGTAGTAGGTGACGATGTGGATGGGCGCGCCGCCCCAGGTCAGCTGGTTGGTGGATGCCTGCCCGGAGCGCACGTAGTTGACGGTCGAGATGTAGCACCCGTCGAAGCGGATGCGCGGGCGGTTGCGGAACATCTTCTTCCACGTCGGGTAGACGGCCGGCGTGAGGGATTGCGTCATGGCCTGCTCGCGGTTGTGCCGGCGCTGCGCGCGCTCGCGCGGGCTAAGACGGCGAGCAGCACTACCGTCGGGTGAAGAGGTATCATCGTTGTGGCTGTCATCTTCTACGTCGGACATGACCGCGCTGTCCTCGGCCTCCTGCTCGTCTTCAGACTCGGCGGACAGCGGGCCCCATTCGATGCCGCGGTTCCAGCGGTAGTGCATCCCCGCGAAGCCAAACTCGGGGCCGAGGCACAGACGCCGCCAGATGCGCTGCTCGCTGGCGACGAGGTACGCCAGGCGCCGGCAGACGAGCGACAGGCGCACGTACTCGGCAACGTCGGCCACGGCCACGTCGTGCATGATATGCGTGAGCAGCTCGTCAGGCAGGTCGGCGATGGGGCAGGGCGGCGCGGGCGCGCCTTCGACGTCGGGCACGGCGGGCTCGATGTGGAGCGCGGCGAAGCCGGCCAGCAGCTCGGAAAAGGTCTTGGGGACCGCGTCGGCTGGCTCCTCTGCGGCGGGGGCGGCCTCATTTCCTGAGGCGGGAGCGGGAGCGGTGGCGGATGTGCTTGCGTTGCCTGTCTGGGACGCTGGGACTTTGGAGGAGGAGCCTGCTGAGAAGTGCTTCTCACGGTACCTGCGCTCTACACCGTGGTCCATCTAGCTTGAATTAGTAAATGTGTCAACTGCATGACGAGTTGATAATGGATAGTTCTTACTTTATATGCCTTGCGATATAATTGCAGACTGTCGCCCATGTTGCCTTGCGCCTCCTTTTCCATGGCCTCTTCGTAGTGGTCGAGCGCCGATTCCAGCTTCTTCGTCTGAGGCTTCGCCGCGGCATCGATACTGCTCGCTAGCGTCCGTGCTTCAGGAGAGATCGTCAACGGAGGCGCTGGTTCGTCAAAGATGCGGCCCCCAAGGTAGTCCGAGCCTTCATCGAGAATGAGAGCCCGGCGAGCGGCCGTCGGACTGGGCGGCCCGTTGATCTTCTTGAGCGGACCGGGGTGAGCGGCGGCGGCGGCGGAGGAAAATGACAGGCGTGGCGCATCACTACGCCGAGCATTGCTTTGGCTTTGTCGGCGACGATGGCCGGCGGAAGAGGATGAGCCTGGTGCTGCGGCTGCTGCGGGTGATGCAGGGCCTCGTTGCGTTTTGAGATCGGAGAGCCATTGGTTTCTAAACGACTCGAGCTCAGTGTCGAGAGCATCGCCTGAAGACATGATGGATGAGATGTCTGCTGGCTTTGTAGGTTGAGATGAGGCTGAATTGGACGCGTTGCTCTCTTATCAGCACACCGCCGCCGGAGTTAAGAAGTTGGGTGAATATCTGGCGTCAGATGTGATGAGAGACGAGGTTCCGTTTATAAGAGATACATTATTTCTGACGCGGGTTGCATGAGATGAGAAGGAATACGCGGTGTGAGAGTGAATATGAGGAAAATCAGGAGCGGCGTGACAGAGCACTAAGAGGGTGATCCTGAGACTGGGTAAGGGATCTCGGCAAGTGGATGCTCTTGATGCACGACTGGGAAGCTCGAGATGCAATGCGTCACCGGCGTGGAGGTTGACGCAAATGATTATTGGTGGGGTCGATGACAGGGGACAAGCCCTGTAGAGGTGCTGGCGTGGTGCTGTAACAGCCCTGTGAAGTGGTGTGAAGCTGCTGTAATTTAGGGAATGCCAGCGCTGTGGTGAGATTCGTTAGCACTTCTTTCAGCAGTCTTTCAGGCCATCAGTCGCTGATTAATCAGACCTGATGCCACCGACGATCCGAACTATAACAACCACCACCAGTCACCAGACACAGACAGTTGGTGCAACAGGGCTATCTGTTAGCGGAACACGCCTCTGCGCGCCGCCAGCCTTAACACGCGCCCGGCGCTTTCGGAGCTTGCACTGTCTCGCTGCACGCTACCCCCGAGTTACGCTAACGTAACGCATACTCGCCTCCGGCCACGGGGAGGCGAAACCCACCAAAATTTTGGCCCGCCAGCCCGTCAACGCCCGCTTTCTACGCCTTTTGCCTTTTGCTCTCAACATCTTTCCCCGTCTCCTCTTTTGTCCTGCCAATCTTATCAATCAATTCTCTCGCTCTTTCTCCCATTCATCCTACATCGCATCGTACTTATTTTCCTCTCGACTTTGCCATCCAACGCGCATCACCGACGACCGCCCTATCCGCAAACTGCAAGCTCCTGTCGCCAAACGCCGTTGCTTCGGCCGAGCTCGCCCATCCAACCTTGACGGCCTGCTGTCCCCGTTCACGGTTGGCGCCGCCATAGGCACGCGGGCACCATGAGTCGCCCTCCCACCGCTGGCCAGCTGGCCACGGCCGATTATACATCGCAAAACCATGACAGGATAGAACCAGTGCTGCCGCCGCTGCCCCAGGTCACGCCGGCGCAAACCATGGTCTCGGCCATGACGGGTAGTTTGCTCACTTCCTTGCTAGGTGCGTCCCGATATACTGCCTCTCCGAATCAAACCGAATAAAGCACACTAACAGATTCCTAGTTACACCTCTTGACGTTGTCCGAGTCCGACTCCAGTCCCAAAAGCCCCCCGTCTCCGCCATCGACCTCTCCAAGCTCGCCCTCACGCCTCACAGCCTCACCCCGATCCAAACCGCCAATCTCGGAGTCACTGCGTGCTGCCGCGAGGTCTTCTTTGCTGGCAACAATGCAGAGTTCTGCCTGGCTGCGCCGCATATCGAGGGCATCACAGCCGGTGCCGCCGGCGTTCGCGCCCACGACTGTGCCGTCCAAGAGGTCGAGAAGAAGACTTACAAATCGACGATAGATGGGTTGCGCAAGATTGCCCGTAACGAGGGCTTCACTACGCTCTGGCGCGGCCTGTCTCCCACTCTGGTCATGACGATCCCCGCCAACATGATCTACTTTACTGGTTACGACTACCTACGATACAACCCGAACAGCCCGCTTTCGAACCTCTCACCCGATTACGCGCCACTCACTGCGGGTTCTATCGCTCGTATCATTGCAGTCGCTGCCGTCAACCCCATTGAGCTATTCAAAACTCGCATCCAGGCATCCTCAGGGTCTGCCTCTGGTCATCTGATGGAGGCGCTCGGCGGTATCCGAAACATGGTTGCCACTCAAGGATATACTTCGCTCTGGAGAGGATTCAACTTGACTCTCTGGCGAGATGTGCCCTTCTCTGGCCTCTACTGGTGGGGATACGAGACACTACGGAACAAGTTTACCGACATGCGCGAAGAACGCCGCGGCCGATCACGATCGCGCGATGACGATCTGTTGACCACTCGCCGCCGGTCGCAGAGCAACGAGAGACAGTCGGAAACCTTTATCGATAGCTTCTCGTCCGGTGCGTTGTCCGGCGCCTTTGCATCCATTGTCACGATGCCCTTTGACGTTGGCAAGACGAGAACACAAATCTACAACGACAGTACTGTGCGTGCCGCAATCGGCAAATCAGCTGGCAAAGCGCCAGAGGAGCAGAATATGATTCGGCTCTTGTGGCACATCTTCAAGACGGAGGGTGCTGCAGGACTCTGGCGTGGCTGGATTCCCCGAACCCTCAAGGTTGCACCAGCCTGCGCCATCATGATTAGCAGCTACGAAGTTGGAAAGCGAGCTTTTCGATCCATCAACGAGCGCTCTGCTGAAAAGAAGCAGCTCGAGCTCGAACGATAGGCGTGCCCTGTCCATACGCATTTTTTCACGGAAAAGGAAACCGGGAGACACCTCATTATTGCATTCATTTTTGGCGTTATCTAGACATTTACAGGCTGGCTCATTTTTCTTTGGCTATGACGCTGAATTGACCTGGCAGAATTCATTACTTAATATTTAAAGGCGAAAATAGATAAAACGAGATATGTACGATAAGAGCGTAAATCAATAACAATTACTCTTCTATATATGACTAGATGTCTTGTGTTAAACTGTTGTTATAAACTGAAGGGAAAACTAAAACTGTAAAAGCACACTCAATTTATCCAATGAGACAATAGAAAATGGTTAGTGCTGGTAGAAGCAGAGAGTGACGGTCATGAGATTGGCGCAGCTGCGCTGTACTGGCAACATCGCTTGTTGAAGCTCCACCGGAAAAGATAGTTTGATCGAAGCGGGCAGATCACGACGGTGCTTCATAACAGCATCTCAATTGCACCTGGTCAGTATTGGCAGCACCCGACAGGTTCTGAACATAAAATAATACTAATTCATTTAAAAGGTACGCAGATATTTGTGTCTCGGCGCCGTTAACAGTCGCAGACTCTGACATCTCAACTAGCTGCAAAAATTTGGCTCTTCTTCTCAACCCCACCATCGTCCAAGTACAAGCAAGAGCTTCAGGTTATACACATTCCGCGCAAGGCACTTCTTCTCCCGTTTATACCGACCGTATCTCAGACGCATAATGTACACGCTCGCCAATCTCGAGAGCCATCGCTTCGGCCGCGGCGAGTCCGTCTACGTCACCGAGATTGCCCGCACCGCCGCCGGCCTGGCCGCCATCTCGACGGACAATGCGCTGTCGCTGCTCGATCCGGCGCGCCTGTCCGCCGGTCCCGTCGCCACCTGGCAGACGGCGCACGGCGCGAGCGTGACGGCGCTGCGGGTGCTGGACGGCGGGCTGGCGTGCACGGCGGGTGAGGACGGCACGGTCGCGGTGTGGGATCTCAAGATGAAGGGCGCCTCGGCCAAGGTGGCCCAATTCAAAGGTGAGTTTGTTTCGTCAACTGCTCGGATTTTGAACGAGGGGAATTAGAAAACTGACAAAATCGCACAGCTAGCGAAGCGCCGATTCTGTCCATGGCGTGCAACAAGGATACCAATACGATAGCAGTCGGCACGGAGCTGCAAGACCACATGGCTTCTATATATCTCTGGTATACTTTACTATCCACCCTTGGCTTCTAAAGTGTTTTAAATTGCTCTTGAAATCGATCTTCTGACATCACATAGGGACGTCAGCGCCGCGCCCACGGCCAAGGCGCACTACCAAGACGTCCACAGCGACGACGTGACCGAGCTCGCCTTCCACAGCACGCGGCCCGAGCTGCTCCTCTCCGGCTCGACCGACGGCCTCGTCAGCGTCTACGACACCCGCATCGCCGACGAGGACGAGGTGACGATCCAGACCTTCAACCACGGCGCCTCCGTCCACCACGCGGCCTTTCTCGCGCCCTCGAGCGAGGTCTTTGCGCTGTCCCACGACGAGCGCTTCGCACTCTACGACGTGGCTGAAGAGACGCTCGGCGGCGACGCGACGCACGATTTCGGCGACTTGCGCAGTGTGCTGGGCTGCCAGTACGTGGCCAACGTGACGCCCAAGATGGACGGCGTCGGTGCGGTGATGGGTGCGGGCTCTCAAGAGTACGTTTGCTCCCTGGCTATGCCTTTCATACGCGAATTGATCTTGTGGAGAGCTACATGCTAACAATTCTTACAGTAAGCAAATGTTTCAGCTGTTCTTCTTGGCCAAAAACGCGGAACAGAAATGGGCACTCGACACGGCGAATAGTGTTGGCCTGCCGGGCGCCCACGGAGAGGAGATTGTTCGCTCCTTTTGCTTCTTTGACCAAGAGCAAGTCGTATTTACGGCAGGTGAAGACGGCTGCGTCAGAGGATGGCGGGCAGGTAATTGAAAAAAAAAAATAGCATGCATGCCGGGTCTTTTGATTCAAGACCTATCAACCACAGGGGTATACTCTAGTAATACATTTTGCTGCCCTTTTATGATTCCCTAACAATAGCCCAAATGAAAACAAGAAGAAATACAGGCATGAAGCGCCCTTTAGCTAAACTTGTCGTGTTTGCTCTTGACCTTGACATCCAAGAGCGTCTCGTGGTAGTTGCCTTCGCGGCGCGCTCTCTTCAGCTTCTTGACTTCCTCGTCGTCTAGGCGTCGGCCAACAGCGTCCTCTAGCTCCCGTCGACTAATCTTGGCCAGTGCCTTTTCCTCCTTTGAAGCCTTGATGCGAGGCTTGAAGCGCGCCTGCATGCGGATGCGCAGTGTCGTGCTGAAGGAGATGGTGTCGGCGTCGCCGCGGACCTCGTCGCCGCCCGCGCCTGACGAGGATTTAGACGGCTTCACGGAGAGCAAGGTGTCGCGCAGCGTCTGCACCTGAAAGGTGCCCGGCGTGTCGGCCGTGGCGACGAGGCTGAAGGTTTCGAGCGGCGAGACGGCTTCCGAGTGCGCCGAGAGCAGACCAATCTTGTCGCATGCGAGATATCTGCCGTGTTCAGTTAGCCCAACGCTATGCAGCAATGCGAACCCCGGGTAACACATACCTTCCGTGGTGCCCCTTGAAGCGGAAATGCTCGGTGCCGGCAATGCGGTTCGCGACCCAAACCTGCCTCACGTCGTGCGGCTCGGCCGTCGTCGGGTTCGCGTCGACAATGTTCTCGATGGGAATCGTAAAGACCTTGCCGCTCGCGTCGCAGGCCAGCGCCGCGGGCTTGTCCGTCGGCAGCACGAACATGATGGGGCCGGAGACGTCGCTTGGCGCATCGGCCGCGACCCAGGTGTCGTCGTCGGGGGGCTCCTCCTCGGCGGCCGCGGCGGGGGCTTTGCGCAGCTGCTTGCTCGTCGAGGCGCTGCCGGCGCCGGCATCGTCGCCATCGTCAGCGGCGGCGCGTGTGCGCTTGCGCTTCTTGGGCTTGTCGCCTTTAAAAGACAATGGCTTGACCATGATCAGGCAGTGACGTATGGACTGGCCTGGGACCAGGCACGGAGGCAAGCCCGGAGCGGGGGAGAAGGCGCGGGGATCGAGAGCGGAGCTCTCGCGAAGGCTTGATCGGGCTGCCTGGAAGGGTTTCGTATACGGAAATGCAGTTCGTCTTGTCTCGGGCCGGGGCTGCGCCTTGTTACGGCAATTCAAGGTGAAATTTGAGATGGCGGGTTCGGAGGACGGCGAGCTCCAACAGTTGGCGGAGCTGGCTGAGGCCAGTCAACGTGCCGCTTTAGTCATGCTGCTCTGCAGACGGCAGTTACCAGTAGAAACAGAGAGCCAGCACCCTTTGCCTTGGCAGACCTCTAAAGCGGCGAGAGCTTTCGTGGAGCTACAGGGCCAATAGGCGCGAAAGTCCCTGGCAAAAGGCCCTAAGAGCCCTGACAGCCCCTCCCCCGCTATTAGCCACATGCTTGCCGGCCCTCTGGGGCTGCAAATCTACTTGCTTTCTTTCCTTCACCAAACACTTTGCAGTATTATTTGGTCTTGCTCATTCTGAGTCATTTGATTCTCATAATTTTTCAAGTTGAATACATAGTCTGATCTGGACTAGGTCAGAAAAACGATCTATCATCACAATGGCGGCACAGGCTCAGGCCGTCACAGTCTCTCTCAAGGACCTCCAGTCTGGTACGTTATCCCTTCAAACTGCTGCCCTAATCGTGCCTTCCTTACTCAGCGAGAATTTAACCCAATAACTTTCTTCGCTTTTCCGAGTTAACGTATTTGACTTACATCGCCTCAGGAAACGTCTCCTTTGAGACCCTCCAACAAGCCTTTGGCCCAGACTCGCTTGGTATCCTCGTAGTCAAGGATGTTCCTGAGCAGTTCCCCAAGCTGAGGCACTCGGCTCTGTCTTATGCCTCTTATCTTGGTAACCTTCCTCAAGCTGAACTTGGTATGTATACGTCAACCCCAAATCGTCCCATATACTTGACGCAACGGAGTAGTTGCTAACATGGCCTGCGTAGAAAAACTTGAAAACGCCCATTCCAAGTATCTTACGGGCTGGTCTCTCGGCAAGGAGACTCTCAAGAACGGCAAAGCAGATACTTTCAAAGGATCATACTACGCCAACTGCGCCTTTTACGTCGACGCTGCTCTCGAGTGTGCCAAGCCCACGGCGGAGTTCTCGGAAGAGACCTTCCCGGAGTACCTTTCTCCCAATCTGTGGCCGGCGCAAGAGGTTCTCCCCGGCTTCAAGCCCGCTGTGACTGATCTGTGCAGTCTCATCATCGACGTGGCTGTCCTGGTTGCCCGCGCCTGCGATCGCTTCGCTGAAAAAGAGATCCAGGGCTACCCCAAGGGCTACCTCGAGCACGTCGTCAGCACCTCCAACACAACCAAGGCGCGCCTTCTTCACTACTACCCACAAGGCCAAGAAGATGCCGCCGATGGCGACGAGGATGACTGGTGCGCCACCCATCTCGACCACGGCTGCCTGACGGGCTTGACATCAGCCATGTTCATCGACGAGAAGGATACCGACACCAAAGTGCCCGCCACCGCCGACGCGTCGCTGCCGACGCTGAAGGAGCTGCCGGCGTCGCCTGATCCCAGCGCCGGCCTGTACATCAAGTCGCGAACCGGCGAGACATTCCAGGTCAAGATTCCGCGCGACTGCATCGCGTTCCAGACGGGCGAGGCGCTCGAGCGCATCACGGCTGGCAAGTTCAAGGCCGTACCGCACTTTGTGCGTGGCGTCAAGGCCAGCGTCAGCGATGGGCGCATTGCGCGTAACACATTGGCTGTCTTTACGCAGCCCAACCTGGGCGAAGAGGTTGATATTGCGCAGCATCTCACATTCGGTGAATTTGCGCGTGGCGTAGTTACCAAGAACACTGTGTCGTAATCAAACTAGCAAGAGACGAAAATGTAAATTAATGAGTCACGATATGAAAGATTGAAAGTCAACAGTAATGTAAGGAATGTTGATAATGTGAAATCTAACGTTGCTTGAAGTGGCTGCTTCTATAACTGCTAGTATATAGTTGAAATGTCTTTGACCGCTAAAGAGCCAAAAATGAACAAGAATGTAAATAATTTTAGATCCGGATGTTGAATCCTCTGTACTTTGTGTGCTTCTTCCTCACCTGAAGTGCATACACATTCTACTGCTCAAGACGTTGTTGGAGGGTCAACGAGCAGCATGCGAGTGGTCGATCAGCTTCACCTGGTCACGAGAGCCAGTTGGAAACTTCAAGAGCCGTGGTATGAGCCAAAAATTACGCCCAAGCGCCTACGAGACTCATGCCGAATGCACCGAGGAGCACCAAGAGGCAGGCATAAACCCGCTGCTTTCCGCGCAGATAGCGCCAGCTGGCATCACTGAGGAAGTCTTCCGACAGGAGCTCAACCAGAGAGGCAAAGGTGAGCAGACCGGCAGAGATGGCATTCATCACACCCACAAGAATGAGTCCAACCTCGGAGTCGGGGCTGTAGAGAGTATGAGTCGCCAGTCCAATAGCTTGTCCAATCGGCGTGCTAAATGATGTTAGAATGCAGAATATGGTGGGGTTTCTTTGGCAGTACATACGTGCAACCATAGGCAAGAGCCATGAGCCACGGCTGAATAGTTTCCTTTTCCCACTTGACGGCCGCGATACGAGAGCCCAAAGCCAATCCTTCAAACGTTTCTACCAGAGAATGAGTATAATGAAGGTGCTGAATCGAGGGCTGACTTACGGTGAAATGAAATGGCAATCAATAAAACGATGAATTCATTTCCAATAGACACACTCAGAGCCATGCCAATAAAGACGCTGTGGAATAAAATACCCATTTCCAAGAGAATGCACTGAAGACGATCCTTGCGCTCCTGCTGCAGGGCAGACAGAGTAGGCGGACGAAACGATTCTTCATCAGATGAAGCAGCGGCTTCAGTCTTATTGGCGGCAACATTCTTCGTTTGATCACGCGAGTCGGCTGCAGTAGACATAGAGCGGCTGAGCTGCGACAAGTTCTGCGCCACGCTTGACTGCCGGCCCTTGATGGGACCCATGTCACGGATAGGATGCTGAGGACGAGCCTCCTCGCCGCGCTCCTCGGCGACAAATGTCACATTAGCCATGCAGCCCTGGTGGCCATGGCCACTATTGCCGACCTCCTCAGGCGGAATCTGTCGCGACGGGTGAAAGACCATCTCAATCACCGTCACGAGAAAGACGGCCGCAAGGGCAATCGCACCGGGCATGGCCTGGTAGTCCTTGGTCCAGAAGCTGGACAGGCACGGGTTGTTGAGCGAGACGAAGGCCGTAGGAAGCAGGTGAACAAAGGCGGTGGCGATGAGCACGCCGGTGCCAAAGTGGCGCACGACGAAGAAGAAGCGCGCCGGGATACGCAGGCCGGGAAACTTGGAGGCGAGGATGGGAAAGGCGCAACCGGTGAATGAGACGAAGAGGATGATGAACAGAGCGCCGACGTGGAGGGGCAGGTTATATTCATCGGCCTTGCCAACGCCGCCGGAGGCGCATGCCGATCTCTTGCGCCGCGGGACGGGCGCGGTGTCGTTGAGGAAGAGGACAGTAGGTTCGATGAGCGAAGCGGACGGAGCAGAGGCGGCGTACGCGGAGAAGAGGTTCCAGGCCGAGTTGGCCTTGAAAGACGAGAGTACAGAGGAAGCAACGAGAACGGATAAAATCCAGGTTACCCACCCCCAGGCGTATTGGATACGCTGAGAAATAGATGCTGGAGCACGGGCATGGCCATCACCGCCAGGCGCCGTCTGAGAAGACAGGAATGGTCCTAATTAGAGAGTTAATTTTGGGGGTTTTTTTTTCCGATGGTGGAAATATTAAAGGGTGGCATGCGGAAATTCTTACCGTTCAACCACCGGCCTGCTTCTACCGACTTCGGAAGCGGCTCCGGCGACCGAGACGCGTGCCGAAGCCGCTCATCCACTGCATCTGCGCCGAGGAGACCGGCATTGCCACCACCACCGTCGTCTTGGTCGGCGGCGACGTGCTCGCGGAGGTTCGAGATGCCGTTCAGATCCTCGCACGTAGTCTGGCTGGCCGAGAGAGCGGGCGGGCTCTGGTTGAAGGTCAGATGACGCAGGGCATGCTCATCCGCCTTGGAGAGACAAATCATGTTGTCGGAGGGGACGGGCGCGCAGGCGCGATACTCGAGACTGATGGCAAAGGGGGCGTCGAATTTGTAAGGGATTTCGCAACGGGTCCACTTGTGAGATTTGAAAGAAGAAGAAAAGTGATGCTTGTAAGATCGACGAGAAGTCCAACCTTGACGGTCTTGAATGCCAAGGCTGCGCCACTGTGGAGAGATTGGCCCGTAGCCGTTATATGTCGGGCGTCGACAGGCCTAGCTAAATCTAGGTATGTCGCAAATTATAGCCTGCACAAAGGAATTGTGGCAATTTTGAGTCTCAAATGTTTTGAATATTAAAATACGCATATAATGTTCCAGGGCTCGAGTATTCTACGGCGTGACGTTCTGAATGCGCTTAAAACAAAGAATATTTTAAGGTTGAATGTGGCTGCGCAAGGCCGGCGAAAGTCGGGTCCGTTATTTTTGGCGTTATTCCATTCCAAGTTCTTCAATGTAGCGTTGCTCCCGTGAAACGTAAGAAACCGCCAGAATCGGCCTGTGATTTTTTGAAAAGGCTACTAGAGAAGCCACTACTTCTATGCTGGGATGCAAACGCTGCGAATCTGAACGTCGCCTTTTAATCGTGCGGACTGTCTCAAGGGTTGAAGGAGTTGACCCGTCGGGTCTTTCTGATCTAGAATTTCGTACGATCGGTCTACGTTTGTTGAATATTTGCCCGCGCGTCTATCAACATTCTTAATTACATCGATTTACCTCTGCAAAGAATCACATTGAATCATCTATACTTGGCGAAAATGCGAAGAAATTAAGCACGTTCGCATTCGCATTAATGCTTGTCGGGGTCCCTCTCGACAAGACGACGATAGCGTAACATGGCCTGCAACAGATAAGAAACTGTTGCGAGAACTTGTATTAAAGCCTAGATACCTTATTGTAACAGTTTATAGTTCGTTATCAGGTCATAATGATCCGACGTCCAGTCATCGTTGTTGCTGTTCAGTACAGCCTGTGCGTTTTTCACAGGAAGTCGGCTGCCTTTATAGGAAATGAAGTCAATGCGATCCAGCGGTTCACTTTTTCCCCATAGCCTGGGCATCCAAGTAACCCCTGGCTTTTGAACTGGGCCAGGATGTACTTCTCGGTATGAGTCTATCAACCCGGCTCCCAAGAGAAGCGTGGTAACAGGCCAAGGGACTGGCCTGAAGTTGCAATGAGTGGCTTTGGCAGCTTCAGTCCAGTCAAGATGAATTAAGAGAACTATCAAGTACCACGCCTTTTTAGGGTGGAGAGTGTATACTTATAAAGGCCTTAACAATATTCTGGGAGATCCGTTGCAATAGCAAGACGCTATTATAAGTTTCGAAAGTATACATAAAACCCTAAAAAGATTCCGCGGTACGCCAACTTTCATTCAAAGCCTATGCGCACCTGGAGCCAATACCGGATCGTGCTTGCACATCAGCGGCTAAGCTGCCGAAGACCCCGCTGGAGCTGCCCTCCCCGCTGGTTGGTGGTAAAATAGCTTGCAACAATCACCATGACGCCATCCACCATCAATAATTCGCACCAGCGCCAGTAATTCTTTTCTCTCTCATCCTCATTCACCTCAAGATACCTTCATCTCTACATCAAACAACACAAACCACACCGCCATGGCCCTCCCTCCCAAGTTTGCCGGGCAGAAGCTAGTCTTTGCCCCGCCGCCCATCGAGCCGTCGTCGGTGCCGCACGCCACGCACACCCTCGAGCTGTACCTCGACTACTGCTGCCCCTTCTCCGCGAAGCTCTTCCGCGCGCTGCACGCCGTCGTCACGCCGCTCGTGCAGGCCAACGGTACCTGGTCCAAGAACCTGACCGTTCTCTTCCGCCAGCAGGTCCAGCCGTGGCACCCGTCGTCTACGCTGATGCACGAGGCGGGGCTCGCGGTGCTGCAGCTACAGCCGGCCAAGTTTTGGGAATTTAGCGCGGCGCTGTTTGACGCGCAAAAGAGCTTCTTCGACATCAATGTGGTGAATGAGACGCGCAATGAGACGTACAAGCGGCTGGCCAAGATTGCGGGCGGCGTGGGCGTGGATGAGGCGGAGGTGCTGAAGCTGCTCGTCATCCCGGACAAGGCGGAGAGCCAGGATGCGTTGAACGTGGGCAACGGAGTCACGAATGACTTGAAGTTGGTGACCAAGATGAACAGGCTGATCGGTGTCCATGTTACTCCTACGGGTGTCTTTGATGGCGTCGTCCAGGATATCGGCTCGTCCTGGGGCGAGACTGAGTGGAAGGAGTGGCTCACCAAGAATGTGGTTTAATTCCAAAACTCCGGCTATAGATCAAGATTACAGGAATAAATAAATAAATAGTGACTTTGCCACATATACCAGTTTTGGGAGCATCTTCGATCATGGCGATTCGCGACCCAAATAGCGCCGCCTCCAATTTGGCTCCACCAAAAAATGTCAAGACACATCAAACTCCCATTAACATCTCATCGCAGTTCTGCGCCCAGCATCGCCAGGATGCGCCAATTCACGACCGTCGGTCCCAGACTGCTTTCTCGGCTCATAAGCCAGCACACAGGCGGCGTACGCATTCCCGCGACGCAATGTGCCGAGCTACTGCGGCCTAGGGGGCACGCCGTCGTCATGCGCCTGTACTCGAGCAAGCCGCCGACGCCGCAGCCGTCCAAAATTGCGGCCGAAGTGTCGAAACGACAGGCTGGTGCCGCCGCAAAATCAAAATCAACGCCTGGTAAGATCAAACGCTCGCCAATGGCAGTCCTCAGACCGTACTGACGCGTTCCCAGCGCCAGACATCCCAGAGCGGGTGCTCATCTACCACGCCGGCACGGGACGCACCACGTTTCTGGCCATGCTCAAAGTCACCACGCTGTTCATCGGCGCGTTTTTCTGCTGCGTCGCCATTCCGAGCTACATCCAAGCCGACAAGCCCATTGAAGAGACTGCCAAGAGTAAGTCCCCCCTCCAGCTTCTCAGTTCTGCGTGAACAAGCTTTGCTCACAGCTCATCACCCAGTCGCGCTGTGCGGCGTCGTGCCCTTCATATTTGTCACCTACACGACCGCGCCGTTCGTCACGCACATGCACATCCACCTGCCGGCCGCGGCGCGCACCTCGCGCGCCGTCCTCGAGCGGTTCGTGCACACGTCGCTGCCGCCGTCGACGCCGGTCACCGTCACCACCATGAGCATGATTGGCAAGCCGCGGTACAGCACCATGGCGGCGGGCGATTTCGTGCCGGCGCGCCGCCGCCTGGGGCTCGTCAACTACACGCGCGACACAAAGGCCGAGCGCGCGGGCCGGAAATGGTACGAGCTGCGCGCCGTCAGCCAGTTTCACGTGCCGGAGGGCGGGAAGGCGTCCAAAATGAAAAAGGGCGATAGGAATCTGGTGGAGCCGTGGATATGGGAGGCGATCAAGGAAAAGGTGGCGAAGCGAAACGGTCCGCCCGGTACGTCGTCGTGAGGCGGACGGGCGAGTAGCGAGTGCCTGCTTGGGGCAACGGCAGAAGAGCAGGTTAGCTTGACAATGTAACATCATGTATAAATTTAGAATGAATGGCTTTTTATTGTACGTTCGTGTATGAGGAGATGGATCAAATGGCCGTATATAATAATGTTAGAAATCTTTCGCCAGTAGGTCATGAAGTGGTGGCTGACCAGCAGATTTGCTGTAAGCCAATAATAATGGATGGCTCTCTAAGCAGAAACTTTATTCGTGTGTATTGAATAAGGTTCGTATTCGACGTGATTTCGCATCTTGCAACGAAATCGTACACAATCCTGTGATTCTCCAAGTGTCCCCAGTATTCGCAGTGCCATCGATTGCGACAGGTGGCTGTTTCTCTCCGCGCAATTATCCAATAACGACAACTAGCCAAGAAACAAGCCAAAAGTGGCCAAAGTGACCATTTTTCCTCGATCGTGGCGAAACTCGATACTTGCAAATGCGAACCTGCCGGGCGTGGTGTGGTGCCCTTTATTCGCTGACAGGCATGTAGATGGTGCCGCTGCTGCCACCGCGCGCCTATTTGTTTTTCAACAACAGTCGAGACAATGATGCGATCAATGTAAGAAGCATTTCCTAGCTACCAAAGTGCTGGCCACACATCGCCCTCTTTCCGCTCCACGCTCAATGATACCGCACACATATGTTAACACGTCGCAGCGGAACATGCCGTGACCGTCAAAGCCAGTTGAACCATGTCATATATTATAAACAACCCCCCTGCGCAGGGCCGCTTTACTATCCCCACACTCTTTTGCGAGCTCCGTATCCCCTGTCCAGTATCCAAAAGATGGGGGCGCGCGCGCGACTCCTGCTTGACACCCTTTTCACTGTGTCGGGTTGCGCTTTGCATCAATCCTGTCCGAGCCGGCTTCTTGCAAATCTGAACGCGGTGTCACCACTAATGTGGCTTACGGGGTTTCCCAGTCGAACTACGTCACGTGTTCTAGTCTTACCGAAAATCGCTCCATGGACCAGCTCGAGGCCATTACCAAGAATCTCACAATAGTGATGCTGTCATCTGATTGCCAATCGAGTAGATATCTGGGCAAAGTTCACCTCAATTTGCCACTCCGCGGTATCATAGCATTCGCAGCGCAAGTCCTGTCAAGAACCGATCGAAGATACCAGTAGAAATCAAGCCACGTCGTAAAGTGGCTGCAACAACTCAAACGAGTTAAATCGTCAGACTCGGCACAAATGATCCCGCAGTAGCCTGGATTGCGCCGCTGGAGATTGAAGCCCAGGCCGCCCTGCATTCAATGGACCACTTTTTACTCAATATGCTGATTTGTTATAATCTGCTTATTCGAAGATCGATACTATTCTTCTATCAAAGTCACGCGCGACGGATCAAAGAGGTAAAACGTAGCAAATAGTCGCTAGCTTGGCACGGCTGCCTATAAATCTAGCAACAAGTCACTTGGTACACACGCTTTCAGAGAGCATTAAAATCGACAACTGCTATTTGTTTGGGAACAATCTTGCGATACCCTGATACTTGCTCATATCATTGCCTAAATAGCATTTCAAAGCCTGGAGAAATCGGGGATTGTGAGAATAGACCATCCTTACTTATGCAGTGACTAGAGTGAGCCCAAAGGTCTGCAGAATCTCATTGACAGGCTGGAAGAATGTTTCTCCTCCAGATGAGCAGTCACCGCTGCCCCCGGATGTTACACCCTGCGCCTGGGAGCCAGTAAACCAAGAGCCACCCGAATCGCCGGGCTCGGCGCAGGCGTTTGTCTGGGTAAGGCCGGTGATAGTTCCCTCAGGGTAGTTGACAGTCGCATCCTTGGCCTCGATAGTACCGCAGTGCACACCGGTTGTGGAACCTGAGCGGCAGACACTGGCTCCGACGGCAGACTCCTGACTGCCCGAGATCGCAATGTCACCCTGGCCATAGCCGTCGACATAGCCGGTGAGCTCTGTTCCCTCTACGGTCTCGACATAGCTCATATCAGCATTGCCGGGGAAGATAGATTGGGCAAAGGTTCCCAGGGACTCGCCGTCACTTGTGGTAGCACTGGAACCCGGCTGTCCGCAGTGGCCTGCAGAGACAAAACCAGTGGTGACGGAGAAGCCGATAGAGCAGCGGGAGCTTCCATCAATATAGTAAGCGTCGCCGCCCTCGACCCTAGCCCTTAGACTCGGCATGGTCTGCACGGTTCGCACGTTAAACTCGGCTGGAGAGAGCCCGACCTGCGCTGCCAGTTGCTCGGCATTGGCGCGGCTGTCGGCGAGAGACGAGATAACCAGCTTGTTGGCAGCGACATCGATATAGTACGACGCAATACCAGAGCTAGCTCTCGAGACCACTGCCCTAGTCGTAGGCTGGCCAACAAACTTCTTATCAAGCTCGGCTTTGGCCTTTTCCAACTTTGATAGATTATTGGACATGAGAACTGGTGTGGCGCCGGTAGCCGTCACCTCATCAGCCTTGGTATGGTCTGTGACACCGACGTGGACCACGCCTGCGTTAAGCCAAGCACCGGCAAACGAATCGCCAGCTACATTGCGGGCTTTATCAATGACTTCATTGGCCTGCAACTCGTGTGCAACACGAGCAATAGCCTGCTCGGCATTGAGGCCAAGTTCGCGTTTCATGGCCTCGAGAATGCGAGGGTGCAAGTTGCTCGCCGCCTGAGTTGGGGCGCCATAGGCAATGGGCAGGACAACCGCCAAGAAGGCAAGACACTTGGTAATTTCCATGTTGAAACAGATAAGAAGTGAGTTAGGTTGAAGAGATTTGAAGATGTAGGAAGTGTTATAGGACCAATATCAGCCGTGAATCAGCCTACTCATGGTGAGACCGATGCTGGGTATTTATACATATTTTCACATATATTACCTATTCACTTTACTAGCCTATAGTATAGTATTATATATTGTAGTATGAAGTATGAAGCTCTCACACATGTGCGCAGAGCAGCAGAGACCATGCACTCATAGTATGAGAGCCGTTGTGCAACTGCCGAGTACTACCTGCTGGTATTCGTTGTTATCCGCTGTAGGCCCCGCTCACAATGTGGTGTGTAGGTGATATAAATCAACAACCGTCATCAGACTCCTCCTTCCCATTTTGCCAAATTTTGCCCGTGTGATAAGCGCAGGATTTCTGTATATTAATAGAATAACCCGGAAAAGGCATCTCGGCAAATATGGAACCCCGCATTTCAATTTGCACATAATAAGCTGAAAACGTACGTTCGAGCGCTAAAACCCCCAACGGCGCGATATCACATGCCGCATTGGGCAGGAGAAGAAGCTCTCAGCGGCACGTTTCATTCTTTAGCCCAGAAAGCCGAGAAGGATGTAACAACTATCCTCTCGCTGAAAAAAATTTCTACCAATGCAAGTCAGGAAGTGGTGGGTAAGAACTACGATTTAGAGACATGCCATAATAAACTTGGTCGGTCGATTATAGCCGGAGAACCTCTCGAATCTGTCAGATGCGCACGCCTCGTAGTACGGATAACTGCTGGCTGCGTACTAGGTTGAGGTAGAAACTGTTGACAACTTGATTGAAGTAGAAACTGTTGACAACTTGATTGAAGAAGAAACTGTTGACAATTCGGAAGGGGTAGCGTTGATGCGTCTAACACCTCTTCGAACGAGTCCATGGCAATCGCAAGCCTCAAGAAACAGCAGGAAACCCAGATTCTACGCCGTGAAAATGACAGCTTACGTTTTCGCTGCTGAACGGGTTGATTTGCGTTCCCGTTTTGTGTGTGGATAGGCAGGGATTTGCTTGGAGGCGTACGAGGTTGTTGGCGTCGCGCTGTGCGGCGATAGTTGTCACCTCCCACCGTTTGAGCATCATGCCAGGAGATTCTTACATGATGAGACGATTGCCGATCAAATCGATCGATTGGAGAGCTAAACCCATACGAAATCGATTAGGCTTGAACGATTGGTCGCGGTCGAGCCGGCGCGATTGTCGACGCGGTCAAATCGAATTTCGGTCATTACAGAGGTGTTTGTTGACCGCAACGAAGAGGAGAGTCGTTTACAAGAGTTGTAGGACTATATCCCCCGCAAAAATGTGTGCCTCTCCCAAAAAGATGTGTGCCTTTGAGGCTGACAATACTCCCTGAAGGTTTACGATACCCACCCGAGGGTCTATAGCGGTGGCCTAAACGCTCACAATCACTATAGCCGTACAAGTATAAGGCCACTCGGATACGCGCCGTGGGGATTTTGCAATTGGGATTGCGTTGCGAAATTTTGGTGTGTTTATTGGTTTCTGACTGTGCTACATCTGGGTCGCCGTTCCTGGCGAGATGGTGGCTTTTACACCTATTTGCTCGTTGTTACTCTCAACTTATTGGCGCCTTTTTACCCGCGTCCCGTCGAGCTGATTGCGGCTAGTGGGCTTCTGGCCCTCGCTATTTCCAAATACGTCGACGGCTTTCTGCTTTGTCATTTCCTTCGTTTTTGTCCTTAGCTCAGCGGCGCCTCCTTGTTCGGTAATTTATTGACAAGCTGGCTGTGGCTCTTGGCCAATACTAATAACGTTCACTGCTTCATTTCTAGCCCGTCAACCAGCTGGTCAACAACGCTAATGGGGCGCCAAGCTAGCAGGTAGTGTGACGCTAAGCAGTTATTAGTTATAACAGTGAGCAGATGATGGACTGCGTGGTTCAGGTTGCATTTGACTGGGGTAAGCGTGTCAACAGTTGATGGCGCGGGAGAGTATTACACAGAACAGGGAGTCAATAATATTAGAAACAAGCGCAATAGCGTAGCAGAAAGACTAGGTATGTCAGTAGCCAAGGCAATAAGATAGGTACGAATCAGATAGAAGGCCGAATATGAAAAGCTCTTGACGATGCGATCCGGAGGTACATATATGGTAATAGTAGCACAGGACAAAATTTCGGATATAGAGCACACGCAGCCTCAGCTTTCGCATCTCGCACTCGAGATGGCGGCCGACTGCTCTCCAGCAAAACAAGGATCATCCCAGGCAGCTTGTGCGATTTGGGAAGATAGCCACCGGAAATATACGCAGGGCGTGGCTGCTCCGCCAAGCCAAGCAAGCAAACAATCACCATGCTGGTGTGGACGGGGTAGACGGGCACAATCGCGGTTCGAGAAAAAGACGAGATAAGCCAAAATATGTTTCTTATATACGGAATCCATTAACAGTCCACAACGCCCAGAATAGTTTTTGCCCCGTCATTAAATTCATGGTGATCCGTCATATTTTTGTCGTCATGTAGGCCTCAACAGAGGACACATCCCACCAACCAGCCACATTCAGCTATATTTATCCATGTAGGCAAAAGAAATGAAAGACGAGAGAAAAAGGACGCTTTTTAGAAAGCTCAGCGCCTTGCTTGTATTTAAACCCAAACCAGCAAACATATATAGAGCCTCAAGTGGCAACAATGGCCACAAAAAGGTAAAAAAAGCAAAGATTCCAAATAGATAATTATACAGTGAGCACACCACGCTTTGCGAGGCAGCTCTGTGTAGCTGGCAAGAAAAAGAAATCGTCGAGGTCATTAATAAAAGCGTCGCCAGAGTTGCGACGGTTTATTGCGTTGCGATTCATTGGTGATCCCAAGAGCGCTTGAGACCACCTTCGTACACGCTGGCGACAGACTCCTGCCACATGGCAGGGGTGATAAAGTTGGCCATGTTGGGTGCAAACGGCGGAGGCGAAGTATTTTGAGCGCTGGCCGCCATGCCAGACGTAGCCGTGTGCGTGTCAGACATGCCGGTGACGGAGGAGCCACCAGGGGATAGCCCGATGGTGCCGGTATGAGAAGTTGGCGGAGGCTCTACTGCAAATGTATTATTCCATTGCCTAGAAACTGTTAGCTTGGGGGAAATTTTCCATGCTTGGAAGATAACATACTCAAAGATGCGGGACGGATTCCAGGCGACCTGGTCAGGAAGTCCCATATTTTGTGGCATAGCGGCAGGAGCTTGGGGAATAAGCTCAAGGGGTTGGATAGCTGGCGATTCGGTCTTGCTACCCATAGGGCCGGTTGAGATTGGTGGTGTCATGGGGTTGTTGACGTAGCGAAGGCTGCTGTGCGCATCCAGGTGCTGGTCCAAAGAGCCGCTGCGCGCAGGATTGCCCTTGTAGGCATTGTTGGGCATGTGAGGGGGGCTCGATTTGTTCGAGGGATGCGGGCTTCCGTAAGGGAAAGAGGGCTTCAGAACGAACGCCCTTCGCGTGTCTGCGGAAAAGGCCTCACGAACAGTATCGATTTGCGTTTGCAGCTCGGGCATGGGCCACACCTCCATCACTTGTTCCATGATGCGCATATGGCGGGTGAAGAACTCTCTGGCATCCGCGTTGAGGTCTGGGTCGGGGGAGACGATGGCAACCTGGGCGAGTTAGTGGGGTGTTTGCGAGGTATAGAAGAGATTACATACGAGATGGATGACGACACAGGACAGGCCAGCGTAGACGGTGAAGGAGAAGCCGCGCTGCATGCACTGGAGACCCGAGAGACCAAAATTGCTGATGATGGCTTCCTGCAGTCGGCAGATGGCCTTGGCAGCGTTGTAGCTCTGAAGCATGTGCCGTTTCCACTCAACGCGGTTAGCATTGGGGTCCAGGAAAGACAACTGCGGTCGATTATATAGAATCAGCACCAAGTAATGGTAGCTGTGCAGATTGCCGAGGAAGCTATTGGGCAGCCAGGGTGGAGAGTTGTCTGCGGGGAAGGAAATGGCCAGGTCAGCCGGAAGATCGCCGACATAGGATGTGATGGTTTTGTCGAGTTCTTGGAACTCGGGGTCGATTCCCCAGTCCTTGCGCTTCCGTAGTTTGGCGTAGGTGGTGCTCATGGTTCGAATGTTGCGCACGATTCGGACAAAGTAGATAAAGTTGCGAGACACCTGATACTCAGATTCATCAGCACCAGGCATACGCTTCGGCACTGTAAAATCAACGGTATCCATCTTGACGGAGAGGTCGTGGCGACCTTGAGGGGTTCCAACCATGACTTCGCAAGCAAACACCGTCTGCCAGATGCGCGTACGCAGGTGACAGTCTGTGGGGTTGTGCTCGCAGTCAATGCCGTCCTCGTGGTCATCGTAATGCTCATCGAGACCAAGATCCTTGGCCATCTGGACACACTGCACAACAGTCATCCATGATCGGAAAAAGTAGCCGCGTTTCGGGGCACCTTCGCGAGCTTTGAGGATCATGAGCAGAGCCTGAAGGGTGCTTAGACGCGGGGTGTCCATGAAGGCGTCGGCATGTCGAGAGGCGAGGCCGAGCCATTGCTGGCCCATGGCGGGCTCTTCGGCGAGCCGGCCACCGATGGCGAAGATTGCCTCAAGAATGAGAGGCGAGATGGTTTCACGCGCATGACGCCATTGGTGGTAGATGTGCGGCTTGTGCAGTACGGGGACGTAAGGATGCACGTGCGTAAAGTAGAGCTCAAAATACTGAAGCGCAGTTTCTTCGTCAGGCATGAGCTCTGGAGGAATGCGGATTTTGGAGCCTGAGCCGGAGAGGATGGGGGGAAGACCACCATAGTCATCGTCGTCTTCGACAACAGGTTCGTCACCGCGACGAAAGGAAGCTTTATTTCGCAGGTACGGAGCTACAATTTGCGTTAGTGATTGATGTGGTACGAGTGAGGGATGGGTGCTTACCAGTGCCAACCTCGTTTAGTTTGAGAGTACCCAGCAGATCGGCCAAATCTTGCTGCTGGTACGAATCGGTGGTATACGACTCGGGCGAGGCACCGGGATGATCGGATTGACTGAGGGGAGGCGCAGGGAAGTGGTGCTGCTGCTGCGCGTACGCGGACGGGTCGATCATATTGGGAGGCGGGACGGTGGTATAGTTGATGTCATGCTGGGCCTGCGATGCGTCGTAGGGAATAGTGTAAAAGCCATTCGAGTTTTCGGTATAGGCGGGCATTTGCGCATACATGTCGGCACCTTTTTGGTGATCATGAGGAGGCATCTGCATGTTCATCTGTTGGTACTGATCGGCAGTGATGAAGGTCTCGTAGGTGGTTGGGTCGCCAGCAGAGTCGAAGCCGTTGGGGCGCACGCAGTGAAGTTTTAAACGGACACATGCCGAGCATGGCCATGAATTCGTGGTCGCGGCATCGCACTTGATTTTGCGTCGTCGGCATCCTTCGCAGGCTCGCATCACTAATGATCAGCAGGTTAGTGGAGGCGATCTAGGCGGAGTTGGCCGTGAGCCAGCAGAGAGAGGGCGAGCATGCCTTTGAGACGTTTGTGGCGGTTATGTTCGTCGACGAACACATAGTCGACTGGCATGGCGGTCAGTTGGAGACGAATAAAAGTGTTTGGTAGTATGTTGGTGCAGGATCGAGCGTACTCTTTTGCATCTCCCGGTGCTGCTGCTGTTGCTGCTGGGGATACTGATTCGGGGCAAAGGTAAACGAAGACATTTTGGCGCGCCTGGTAGCAGCCTTTCTTTATCGGAAAAATTCAAGACGAGTCGGCGGATCATCCGACAAGCAAAGGAACAAGAGGCAATCGAAGGGGGTGCGGTGCGACTGAGAGCTGGGAGCAGTTGGCAACGGCCATATATCGAGCCGGTGGGGGTGGCAGCCCGGCGGGCGAGGGTTGTCGATGTGGCGCAAGCACGCCAATGTACCAAGGCGGTGATGGGAGAAGAAGGTGTCGAGAATCGCAAACGTAGTCGAGCAAGAGTAGAGGAATAAAGGAAGAAGATTGCAAGAGGGTAAATGTACCAACAAGTGCGACAAGAGAAAACAGTTGGTTGCAGGAGGGAGTTGGAGCTGAGTCGCGAGCCGGCGGGACGCAAAAGTACCGATACCCACAGAGAAGGTAAGAGTACAAGCGGCGTTCCTGGGGTACCTATAGCAGAGCGGTTCGTGTGGCTCGTGTGGCGGCAGCAAAGAAAAAGGTGCAACAGGCGCCAGGCGATCGAGGTCGGGGGCAGGCAGCGGACAGCGGAGAGGACAAGGGCGGAAAAAATAAATAAATAAAATAAAAATGTATCCAAGAAGAGAGATGGCAACAGTAGCACCACCCACACCAGAGGAAGGGACAAAAAAAAACGGGCGCCGAAAGCCAGTGGGTGGGATGTGGACGTGTGGACGTGGGCGTGTGGATGGATGGATGATGCAGGATGGGATGTGGATGGGGATGGGATGATGGCAGCGGGCGGATGGTGGTGGTGGGACAAGACAGAAGGTACCTGCGGCGGACAGCAGTCGCGGTGCAGACGACAGGTATCTTTTGTCTGCTACCAACAACCGGCTTCAGCGGGCCAGGTGACGGGCGGAGATGGAGAAAATATGGAGGGGTTACCAGCCAGCATGGTAGGGACGGCTGGTGACTGGCCAGCGAACGAACAGGTCGCTGTGCTAGTCGCAGTAGTCGCAGCTAAGATTTCAGCGAATCCGTCATGGGTAACTAGTTAGTTGCTGATGCCGCTGCCAAACTGTGTGGTGATCAACCCCTACAACGCTACGTCCCGGGCTGGGCTGGGGCTGGGCTGGCTGGACAGGGCGTGCCAACGTGCGTACTATGTGTGTCTGTGAAGTGGCGCTCGACTCTGGGACCACGGTCCACCGCCCACTGGCACTGGCGCACACAAAGCCTGGGCTGGGTTAGGCGGGTTTGAGGGGGATGGGCAGGGGCCCAGGGGGGAGGGGCTTCAGATTAGCTTTGGATTATTTTATTTTAGGGCCTGGTTAGACGAGAAGCTGCAACGTGCTGCCTGGCCTGGCGATTGAGTTCTTTGCCCTGAGTCGCATCTGTCTAATCAAAAGTTAATAATAGCAGACCGGGGATCGTCAAGCAAGACATGGGCATCTCGCCCGCGAGTCAATTGAGACGTCGCCGTCGTTGCCCTTTCCGCTGTTCGATTTCTTCAGTTTCCACTTTCCGTTATGCGTAAATCCGGTCCTCGCGGTCCTCGCCGTCTTATGGCGTATGCTGGTGCTTTTGGCCTGACAGACAGCGCAACGGAAGCTCCGACAAGACTCGGCTTGTGCCGCACGCCCAGCATCATTGTCAGCCAATTCGATTATCCCGAGTGCAAATCCTCCTCCACTCGGAGCGCCTGTCTACGGCTCACTGACCAACATGGCTCGGGATAATCGACAAGAGCCCGAGGGCTTAGAGGAGAGGGTTGGAAGAGTGTGCCACGATGGGTTCATCTCGGCCCAGTAAACCGTCTCGCCATGTTCCTCTCGCCGACTAACACGCTGACGAACGCCGTCTGTTACTAAGTAGGTCCAGCGAGCTGCAGTGTAGGATGCGACACCCATGTTCCGCCATGTCCGCTGCACTTGGGAAACAGGCGCTGCCGCTACCACCCAGATGCTGTGTCAGTGGCGCTCCAGTGGCTTTAACAGCACCAGGCTCGCTGAAGTGACGTGAATTTCCAATGACGAAAGTATCGTTACCAACACGATTGTATCTGCGAGTGCTTTGCCAGCTCGCACCTCTCCCAACCACCACCGTACCTCGGTCCATCTTTGCCTGCCCCAGCGACCACCTGGACGATAGATAGATCCCACTGTAATAAAACTAAATGAGCGGGCGGCGCTTGTCTTGCAGTCTCGTTGTCTCGCTCTGTGACAGTGGATAGCGTAGCCACTTTACTGATGGAGCAAGCTCCTGTCAAGCCCTGGCCGAGTGAGATGAATGGATCAGGGACCAGGCCAAGCACCTTAAAGCGGGTGGAGCAACCCTCAGGCGCTGTAAGCTGTGAGCCAACGGCGTAGGTATGATTTATTACAAGTCCTTTTTATTATTATCCAGGTCTTGGCCACCGCTTCTCGCAGCCAATCTTGCCTAATTACGCCGCATTCTGCAGCCCGGTACTTGGCTAATCTGTGGTGAAGAGCCCCTGGCCCTGTTGCAACTCCTCGGCCGTAGATACGCCGTGACATCTCGTACCATTCACTCGTGCCTGTGTAGGTAGTATTATATGATTACACTTGTACATATCATGCTCCAACAAGTCACGGGCACTTTCAAGTTTCAACCGCTGCCATTTGCTCATGCACGACATGCCCATCTCAGCCTCCTCTGCATCGCCGCCGTCCTTTGTCCCACCTCGTTCAGCATGAGACTCGACCGGCGCCTTTTTCTTTTCTCGTTGCCCCTTTTCGCATCCAAGACGCACATGCAGCAGAGATGACCTCGCAAGCCGCGGGACAACGGCGTAGTTGTGGCGTCTGCCTGCCGCACCTGCAATGCCTGCAGCAACATGCAATGCCTGCAAGGCCCTGGCAGCGGGGCTGACGACGCCTGGACGCCCACGACGCCATGCGGGGGAGATGTCGCCAGTGATATCGGAACCACCAGCCATCCTGGACGGTGGACAGGCCCGCGGTTTTATTGCCGTCATGCCGCATGCCGCATGGCGGATGTAAAATGAGACGATTCTCGCCATCCTGGATGCGAATGGTCTATAATGCCAATCTTGCGAAAATACCGAACTGCTCCGTCTTGCTGTCGATAGGGTCTTGAACCGCAAGGCATTCGACAAGGCAAACGCCGACTACCTGGGCCGTGCAGGCACCAGGGTCCTGGCAATTGCCAACTGCCAGCTGTCACGCCACACATTACGACTACACTACCCCCCTTGAAATAATGTTGGCGTGTGACTTGATGGTTATCTTTAGTATAATTCTTCTTATTTACTTTTTTTTCTCTTTTTCTTATTTCTCTTATATTTCTTATTTTCCTTATCTTCTTTATTTTCTCTATTTTCTTAGTTTTATAGTATTATTTTATCTTAACTAGTATTTTAAAGTACTTTAGTATAGAACGTCGCATACTAATATTATTTCAAGGGGGCTGTGTATAATACTGTCTCCAAGCAAACGTAGCCCTGTCTATAGTTGCAATTTGCATCATCGCTGGTCTGCGCTCATTAACATTTCCTCTACAGCATCCGATATATCACAGGTGGCTCCCCTGCTGCCGCTGCTTCTCTTCCCGAACCCTGGAATACGAAAATCCTACCCCAGCCATGGCAAGCTGCCCTGTATCTGCACAGACCAGCCAACCGTTAGCTGCGCCGCTGCCATTCGACTTCGTGGCGTGCCCTCACATGCAGCTGTTCATCAACCGCGCTAATTCTGGTTTACAACCTCAAAATTTGCAAGAGCTTGACTGCGCCTTCCAACAGCCAATGTCTCGTCACAAGCTGCCGAGATGTGTTTCTGGGTGTGGCCGCCCTGCAGGTCCCTCTCCAAAAAGAACGTGTGGCTGCATCTGCCCACCGCAACCTCCACTCCGCTAGCTTGGAAATGCGCTCCCACAAGTGACAGAAGACGGTTCTAGAATGAGAAGGAGACGATGGTGCCGCATATTACAGACGATTTACAAACCAATGTTGCGACAATATCGAGTATTCGGTCAAGACCAGCTTCTCGACCACGGACTAGCGTACATCAACGTCCCCATGGTGCGACTGAGCGATACATCAACTACTAGCCGTCTCCAGCAATCCATCGTCCCTGACTTCCTGCAACCTGGTCACCGAAAGTCTGGCTGTCCTGTTAGATCTCAAGCACGCCTAACACAGCACCGACGTTTCCGAAACCCACCATCCAAGTCGTCCGGGGTGGTTGCGCGCGCTGCACAAGCGTGGCTCTTGCGCCATGCTCGCCACCGCTCGTTCAGACCGGCACTTCTCAAGCCTCGCAGAAGTGGTTGCAATCCGGATGCTCCTGGCCAAGAGCCGTGGCGATCCATCGTTTCGCAAGCCGGCATAATAGTACGCATATGAAGATTGCCAGCAATGATGGCCCTCCTTGTTTCAGCCTTGAGCATGGCTTCAATATGGATCTCGGCATCCCGCCCTACGTCTTCTAGACTTGCTTGCATCCCGACTTCTGGCCAGTATTTCTGGCTAGCTTGTCATGCAGACATACCATCCAGTCAGCTGTCACCTGCAGACACCGTACCTTGCAGCAACTCAGGTCTTCTGATACAGGTACGCCAAGCCATTTCATGCGAGACAATACACCCTCGACTCTTCGATACGGAAGACGCACTTCCACTGCGAGACCTGCATCCTTTGTGCCAAGCGACACATTCAGCTGGTGGCTTTCTCCTCCAACCACAACTGAGGTTTTGTCTCTCGCTTGCAGATGACACTCTAATTCTCCCGCCCTCCAGCTACACAACGTAACGTCTGCCCGCAATGTTTTGCCTGCAATGGGTGAGACCTGCACATCAGATGCTTGGGCCAACTACATCAGTGCGTTACTAGTGGACAGCCCCCCACCACTGCGGCAGCACAACTGCACATCAAGAAAAACGCCGCGCCTTGTAAAACTCCAATTGAGCCGGAAAAATAATTTGTACCTCCACAGAAGTATCCGAGTTATATTCCTTTGACAACCTGTCCGAGTTTGATCAAATATCAGTGCCGGCAGCACGAGAGCAAGCAGACTTTCAGTACCTAGCAGTGATCTACAAACGTATCGGTATCGACTTTTGGGCAAGATACTCACACCTGGCTGTCAAATTGTCCATGCGGATGCCACGACTGCTTTGCATTCAGAAGCTTGCGTGAATCATCAGCAGCCAAGCGTGTACCCGTACATTGGCACCGGCTCGGATCGATACTGACCCATCTCGACGAAATTGTGGTGCTGGTTGCATGGGCTTCCACTTTCACATCGCCAGGGGTGGCCCCATGCAGCCTGCCACTAACCTGGACAAGATCCCACCAAGCAAAGAAGGGCGGCGGCCCTGTGGAGCTGTCAAGGCTCGACTTCGGCCTTTTTATTTTTGCATTTGGATCAGAGTCTGGTCGGATGACGAACAGTCCAGCTTGCGATCACCCTACCCAGCCATCTCCAATATTCGCCTCCACTAAATCCCACAACCAAAGCATGGGTAGCCAAGTGAGCCGAGGCAGATATCGATGAGATGCCTGGTTCGATGCCAGTGGCCTTTACGGCATGGTTTGGTATCATGCCATAATTATTAAGTCAAGTTGGAGAAAGGTCTGATGCTACTTGAATTTCTGCAACTGTCGTGGAGTTGGAGTGAAGTAAACGACAAGCAGTGCACTGCCTCCACCATTCAGTTGCTCCGTAAAGTCTGGTCGAATGGCAGGCAAACTCGGCTCCGAGGGGCCTGCATCTTCAGCACTGGACTGGGGCTGATCAGTTTCGTTGCTTCTGAATGGCCGAGCCGAAAATAGGTTCATCCCAACTTCAGCAATTCGCCTTGTTGGCTTCCGGCGCCTGGCTAACTGGTTTTAGACGGTTATTCCCTAACCAGTTCCTCTCCATTATTTCAGCATTATGTATCCTAAAGCAAGTTTGGTCGACAGGTTAAGTCCGCTATAGCGAGATGTGGCGTTGGACGTGTTACAGTACCAAGCCGCCTATCACATGCCATGCTGCGCACCCATTCAATACGTGTTACCTGAACTCTGGCTGCCGAGGCTTGCGCCGTGCTCAATGTCGCATGTCGCATGCTGCGCAATAATGTGGCTGATCACACTCGCAGTCAAAACTTAGACACTAGCCAAACACGGTACCGGCGACTACTTGCGAGCAACGCCCGCTGGCGATCAACTGAAACGAACGCAGCTCAGGTTACCGAATGGGGAAGCTGCTGAGAGAGCTGTGCCACGCTCGATGCACTATGACGATCTGGTGCCAGCTTGCAGATTTACACAGTCTGCAAGGTTCCTGGCGTGCCGACAATGACGATAATGTATCCCGGATTCCCGCAACCCGCCGGCCTGCCGACAAGATGGCATTGGCATGTAACCAGCCGGTGATCATTGCTCCTCCAATAAAAAGACCGAACAGGTTCGGGAGATGCACGTCTCCAATAAATAAATAAATGAAAGTAAAAGAATTGTGGCTTTCTGCCGAATGGTGGCCGTCTCAGAGTGAAATCAGGGACCGTCGGTGGCAAAGCTGGCCAACCAGATGCTGGTAGCAGCTTTACGGGTGTACCAGTGGCGTCATGCTCGGAGCCAAGCAGACGCCAGAGAAGCACCGTGCTGCTGTCTCGGGAAGAAACAAGGTTTTTTCTCATCCCATAACAAAGGGACATTATCATTTTACCCACCAGTTATTATGCGGCAAGGCAAGACGGGCGATGGGGAGGTACAGTGTTACCGCGCGGGCTCGACACGGCCTGGCCTGGCCGGTATCCGATCTGACTTACGAAGACTTTTCTCATCTTATTTGCTTATGCCGTCGTTGGGTCTCCCATCACCGCAAAAAAATACCTTATCGGCCAGACCGTGTCGTTAATCTTGCTGCCTTGCGGGAGGCGCGGGTCCCTTCTTCTTGCTGACAGTGGATGTTTGCTTTTCGAGCCCAACCGCCTGCTGCGCGCAAAAAGATTCGCCGCACAAAGCCGAATCGATATTATTACGGATGCGCAGGGCAGAAGCTGGTCTGGGCACGAAAAGCGAAAAAAGAGAGCACGGGCCGGGACAGGGTATGCGGACCGCTCAACAGTGAGCTAGCAATGCCCAGCATGGCTCATGTCACCCTGCCATTCCGCATCCAGCAACAAGCGAATCAACGAGGCCGGGGTTGGACACACGAAAAGGGATCGTCTTTGTGGTGAGCTGAGATTGGCAATGCGCCGAGTTGCATGCGCGGAGAACCACAGCTCGCCTACTGTCATGGCTGGCCCTGGTTAGTCTTCTGAACCGGCCCAATCACAATGTGGCTGTATGTCACGTATGAACTTTGATGTGAGGACAACAGCTCTTTCAATTTCGTCTTTATCCCGAAAATATTGTAAATTTGCTATAGATGCTCTGCTTGATAATCTGCGAGCAAGCATTACCTATCATGGCGCTGTCACTGGCTACAGTGTGTGTAAATAGCGGGGCTTTGGTAGTGCAGTTCTGGGTCGGCACACGACATTGCATCACCGGCCTTGTGTCTTTGCTCGTAGACATTCTTTTGAACAATTCCTTCTTCAAGGCCATCGATTCAAGTTCCATACAAATCCGCAACCGCAGAATAACCTCTTACCAACTCAGCCGACCCTTCAACCGCCACCTCTCACGTCCATCCAGAGCTGGGGCTGCTACCCCTCCAACCCCGAAAAAAACATCATGTCCCCCGCCGCCCTCGACAACGCCAACCCGACCATCCTCAACGCCTCGGAGCTGCCCACGCGCAAGCAAAAGGTGATTCCCCGTCGCGGCCCGGACTCCAAGTACACAGACGTCATCTTTGCGCGGCCGTCGTACCTCTCCAGCCCGTTCTGCGGCGACGACTACGGCGCGGCCATTGCCTGGCCCCGCGCCGGCACGGGCGCCGATGACGGCGGTCTCTTTGACGATGCCTCCCCCGAACCGATTGACGAGCAAGAAATCTACGGTACGCCCCCCCCGTCCCTGTCTTTACCCTGTATCCCATCGTTCTTTTATTTCTAACGGAAAGCAGATTTAATCTCCACCATTACCGACCCCGAACACCCCGTCTCGCTCGGCCAGCTCTCCGTCATCAACCTCGCCGACATTCGCCTCACGCCCTCTCCCCGTGATACATCCGCTTTCGTATCCGGAAACAACACGCTCGTCGACGTGTTTGTCGAAATCACGCCCACCATCACGCACTGCTCGCTGGCGACGATTCTGGGGCTGGCGGTGCGCGTGCGCCTCGAGCAGGCGCTGCCGCCAAACTACCGCGTCGACGTGCGTTGCAAGGAGAGCACGCACGTGCAGGACGACCAGGTGAACAAGCAGCTCGCGGACAAGGAGCGCGTGGCGGCGGCGCTGGAGAATGACTCGCTGAAGAGCGTGCTGGACAAGATGCTGGAGACGTGCTACTGAAAACCCGAGCAGCAACGCGCTCGGCGGATGAGAAGAATACAGCAGCGGTACAGCGTGCTGAAAAGGAAGACGGCTTCGTGCTCGTCTGCTCTGCCTACCAGGGAAAGGTGATATGAACGAGGACCTGGTACGGCTGTCGAGCATGAGATGAGACGGTGCGGCAAGGTCGCGCTTGGAGACTGGATGGAGCAACCACGCGGGACCGCGCCAGCAAGGCCGTGGCGAGGCCGCTTCACAGTACGTACTGTAAAAGAAGCAAAGCCACAGGAAGATACGGCAGCCATATTGCTGTTCGTGAAGCTGTTCTATAATATAATGAGATGTCATATGCAACTCATTTTTATATACGCATATATACCCATTGCTCTAGAGGAGCTCCATCATACACTTGCAATAGTTGTCTCAGACTAGAATTCATAAATCATACACTTGCAATAAATTTCAGCCATGATTCACAGCCATGATTCACTTTATCTTATTTAACATAGCTTTTGTGATTATCAAAAAAGATTCAACTCCCAAGACCGTACGCCAAGGCCTGACTAAATTCTTGCACAAAATCGCAACAGTCCGTTTTGTATCAAATCATACACTTGCTCTCTCTCTTTCCGTCCTCCTACATGCAAAATACAGAAACGCTTTTCACAGCTCCCCCAGCATCCCGCTCTCCATCAGGCTCTGGTAAAACTCCGGCTCCAGGAACGTCTTGACGCTGACGTCCTCGCTGAGGCCCTTGCGGCGACGCGTTTTGAGCACAAAGTCGCGCGCCGTGGCCTGCACCGACGCCGGCTGCAGCGGCCGGATGACCTGCTCGCGGTCGAGCGGGTCGCCGGGCACAATGTTCCACGAGTCGAAGACGAGCGACACCATGGAGCTGCCCTGCGTCTTGATGCGCAGGTCCGTCTCAAAGCCGAAGGAGTCAATGACGGGTAGCAGGCCGTTGACGCGGTACAGCGGCGTGCCGGCGACGGGCCCGTCGGAGAGCACGTGGCCGCGGCGGCGCGCGAGCACGTTGTACACCTCCATGTACGAGTCCTCGGGGCCCGTCACGGATACGGCGTACACGGGCTCCATGAGGCGCGGCGACGCCATGAGGAAGGAGGAGTAGCACGCGCGGCGCGACGTGGGGATGATTTGGCCGCCGCCACGGAAGATGGCCTCGTTGGCGAGTACAATGTCCGTCACCTTGAACTTGGTGTTGCGGATCGGCTCCTCGCACAGGGGACCCTCGCGCGCGGCCCAGCTGAAGCCCTGGCGGATCGACTCGCGCACAGTGTTGAGGAGCTTCTTGTCGACTTCGGTGGGGAGGGTGTCGTCTTGTAGAATGTTAGGGCCAGCCTCGTCAGGACCAAAAGCCCAGATGCTGCGCGCGGCCAGCTTGTCCCAGCCGTGGTTCTCCTCGAAGAACTTGGCCGTCTTCTTGATCGGATCCCGAATCTTCACGGCGCCCGTCTCAATGTCAGTCGCGATGCCCTTTTCCAGCTGCTCCGCAACCATTGTGATTTTGTTCTTCTTATTCGGTGTAATGGCGTAGCACTTGGTCGCCGAGGTCTCCACGACTGTCTCGCAGAATCTCGTTACGGGGTCTGAGACTTTAATGTCCATATCGGCGTATAGACGACGCAGGTCGTGAAGAACGCAGTCCATATATAGCTCGCCGGTACCGAGGATAATGTGCTCGCCAGACTCCTCAACCTTGGTGTCGAGAAGGGGGTATGATTTTTGAATCTTTCGGAGGCCATCAAGCATCTTGGGGAGCTCCGAAGGGTTAATGGGCTCGACAGCAACCTTGAGAACAGATTCCGTAAAGTGGTTAATGGGGCGGAAGATGTATGCATCCTCGTCATCTTCCAGCTTGGGAGGGACAATCGTAGCTGTTTTGACAATTGAGTTGTCGACTCCGTCCAGCAGTACGAGGTTACCGGCTGGTACTCCGTCGGTGGGAATATTATATCTCGTCTCGCCAATGAATACTTGGTTAATCATCGTCATAGTCATGTCTTCCTCGTCGTCTAGAGAGTATCCCTCTCCCAGTACTCGCACTTGCACACCAGGGCGTGCAGTTCCGCTGAGCACACGACCGAACGAGTAAAAGCTCTTGGCGTCAGGCTTGTTGAAAAGCTTCGCAATGTGCACCACGAGAGGTCCATCCTGGTTGCACTCCAGCATGGAAGTGGCAACCTTGCTATCCAGCGGGCCAGTGTAGTGGCGCTCCAACATTCGTTGCGCGGACTGAACAGGTGATGGCACGTGCTGCGCAAGCATATCGACGAAGCCAGTAGAAGGCCCAAAAAACTGTTCGCACACAAGCTTCAGAATGACCTTAGCGTCTGCCTTGTATTGTGCGGGTTTCAGCTGAATGCCTAGAGACTCCAGGACAGGGCGCAAATCCTCCGGGCTGTCGCTGATGGAATGTGTGAAGATTTTGTAAATGGGCTCCAGTACAAAGTGGACGAATGACCTCGCGGTTCTATCCTCGAGTGGTTTCCGTGAAAAGGTTCGCTTCTTGGGGTTAAAGTACACATCGCCCCAGAGACGCTTGGCCAGGTCCTCGGCGCTGACGTCGCCGTATGTATCTGCGTACATCTTGGCAAAGGACTGCAGCGTGAAGCACCAGCCGAGGTCCGTGCAAGCAAATAGCACATTCCCCTTTTCGGGACTGATGCGCTTCGCCACAGACGTAGCGGGAGTAGTGTTTGTGATTATCGTGTTGACTTCCTCAATGACGTGCTTCAGCTTAAAGTAAGCGTCTTTGGGCGGTAGTCGCAGCTCGACGATGAGGCGGTCCATTTTGTTGACGATGAGTGTCAGCGGCAGGTCTTGTAGAACAGCATGCTTGATAATTTGCTCCGTGTTCACCTGCACGCCTTCCACTACATCAACCACCAAGCAGACACCGTCGACAAGTCTGAATGCGGCCGCAACTTCGTCGACAAAGTTGACGTGACCGGGGGTATCGATAACATTGACTAAATGCGACTTGCCCTTGGAATTGGGCAGCACAAAACTCATTGGAGAGGATTTCAGGGAGATGCCGCGCTCGCGCTCGAGGATGTGGATGTCGGTGTATCGAAGGGCCTCGTCGCGCTTGCGGCCAACTCTCTTGTCCAGCTTCTCCATGATGTCATGCGTCTCGAGGACCAGCATGTCGGTAAAAGCCGTCTTTCCGTGGTGCAGATGACCAGCCAGCGCGACGTTTCGTATTTGGTCGGGAAAGTTCATCAAGTCGGTCATGAATTCACGACTGTAGCGAACAGGCGGGAGATCCTCCTCCTCGATCGTAAACTTTTTCGTCTCAATCGGCGCGATGATCGGCTGGGTGAGAGGCTGCGCATCCTCCTCTTCGACGCGCGTTTCGACATCTTCACCATACACTTGCTCGGCGGTCGGGTAGTACTGTTTGTCTTCGTGAAGAATTACTGCGTTGGAGGGGCCATCTGGAGGCGTGCAACCGTTAGCTTGGCGATGGCGGCGTTTGCTGGCGCAACGTGCGCGCAACTTACCATCGACTTCCATGAGCTCCTCATCCTCTTGTACATCACCGGCATCGTCATCGTAGACATAATCACCGGCATCTACGCCCGCGTCGGAGCCCGCCTCCGACTCGACTTCCTCGCCAATGAAGTTACCGAACCTGATCGCGACATGGTCAGCGCAAAACTTCCAGAGAGTTAGATCAATACAAAACATACTCGTCGTATAAATCATCCATCTTGCCGTGTGATATGAACAACTGCAGAGGTCAATGGCAGCTGCGAAATGGACAAACACTGCTGGGTTGCTGTGGTTCGCGCCGCGCGCATGGAACTTTTTCGAGCTTTGCTAGCAGCAGCAATTCGTCACGTGGAGATTGCTAGCCTGAGGGAGCTTATCGCTGGAGGTGGGATGAAGCCGCTATAACGTCACCCACTGAAGGCGCTGTCGGTGCGGGTCTCAGCGCTCTGCCGGCCTGTATCTACAGCGGAAACAGCGCTAACAGCTCGCCCGCCAGCGACCCTGGGACCTGGATCAATGGGGCGGATCGGTTGGGGCTGCCAGGGCTACTACGATTACGAGCCGAGAACGAGGTCAACAGCCGATGCGAAACATGGGTACAAGAGTGATTCCAGTCAAAGTAAAATTAATTGCATTTTGTTTATTGAGCGTAATTTCTCCACCATTTTGTACCGTGTTCCGATCATCTCCCTCTGCCCAGGTCCACGCCGCCATCGCCACTACCGTAACGTCAGCAGCTGCCAGAGGTCCGAATACGGCGCCAAAATCTTTAATGGCCCCTCCTCGAACCCGCTTGTTGATCCAACAGAAACCCGAGTGATAAGGCGGTCGGTAGCTGGGCTTGCTCTTTTCAGACAAATTCGGCCCTCACCTCCATTAGCTTCCCCTTTTTATACTTCAACTTTGTCTCTCTCGCGGATCTCGTTTCTCTCTTCTCTTCTTCCTTTATCCATCTTTGCCATCACGTACCCCGCCAAAATGTCCAACCTTCCTCCCGTCTACATCGTCTCGGCCGCCCGAACCCCCATCGGTTCGTTCCTTGGGTAAAGAGCTCTCTTCCCCGCTGTCCGACACCGCTCGCTTCGCGGCGAGCTCGAGCGCAACAACACCAGACAGCTTGCTGACAAGGAAAACAACAGCTCCCTCTCCAGCTTGAGCGCTACTCAGCTCGGCTCCGTCGCCATCAAGGGTGCGCCGATGCCCCTCATTCCCAACCTTTTGAGCTCAGCTAACTGTCCTAGGTGCCGTTGAGCGCGCCGGCATCAAGCCCGAGAACGTCGACGAGGTTTTCTTTGGCAATGTCCTCTCCGCTGGGTACGTTCTGCCTCGATACGACACCTACACCGATATCGTCTACTAACAGAGCTTCGCCCGCAGTCTTGGCCAGGGTCCTGCCCGCCAGTGTGCCATTGGCGCCGGTCTGCCCCAGACCACCATCTGCACCACCGTCAACAAGGTCTGCGCCTCGTCCCTCAAGGCCGTCATCCTCGGTGCCCAGAACATCATGCTCGGCACCTCGGACGTTGTCGTCGCGGGCGGCACCGAATCCATGTCCAACACCCCTCACTACCTGCCCAACCTCCGCAACGGCGCCAAGTACGGTGACCAGACCCTCAACGACGGTGTTCTCAAGGACGGTCTGACCGACGCCTTCAAGAAGGAGCACATGGGTCTGCAGGCCGAGCTCTGCGCCACCGACAACGACCTGTCCCGCGAGGCCCAGGATGAGTACGCCATCAACTCGTACAAGAAGGCCCAGGCCGCCACCGCCGCCGGCCTCTTCAAGGAAATTGTCCCCGTCGAGGTCTCGGGTGGCCGCGGCAAGCCCAACGTCACCGTTGACAAGGACGATGAGGTCAAGAACCTCAACGAGGACAAGCTCAAGGGCATGCGCCCTGCCTTCAAGCCTGATGGCTCCGTTACCGCCCCCAACGCCGCCCCCATCAACGACGGCGCTGCCGCTGTCGTCCTCATGTCCGAGGCCAAGGTCAAGGAGCTCGGTGTTAAGCCCATTGCCAAGATTCTCGGCTGGGGTGACGCCGAGCGTGAGCCCGAGCGATTCACCGTCGCCCCGGCCCTCGCCATCCCCAAGGCCATCAAGCACGCCGGTCTCACCGAGAACGATGTCGACTTTTACGAGATCAACGAGGCCTTCTCCGTTGTCGCCCTCGCCAACCTGAAGCTCCTCAACCTGTCTGCCGACAAGGTCAACGTCTACGGCGGCTCCGTCGCCATTGGCCACCCTCTCGGCTGCTCCGGTGCCCGTGTCCTGACAACCCTCACCTCTGTCCTCGCGGAGAAGAAGGCCAAGATTGGCTGCGTTGGTATCTGCAACGGTGGTGGCGGTGCCTCTGCTCTCGTCATTGAGAGCCTGCAGTAAATGCACAACATAAAACTACAAAAAGTGTAAATGATTGAATGAAGGCGTGTTGTTCCACGGGTGCTTCCAGAACCTCGTCATGAGAAAAAGTTATACATACAAAACAGGACGGGCTATCGCAGTCTCTGGTAATTTATAGAAATTTAATGAAAGAAATTGGTCAAATTATTTCTAAATCCAGTCGGGCTTAGCAACTATCTATTGCGCTTTCTACGAAGACTCGCATATGTGTACTCTTCGATTGAAATAAATGGCATGTTGAAAGCTATCAAAAGTATGCATAGTAGCACCAAACAGTAATTACAACGTGGTCAAAAAAGCAAGATTCAGCCCGACACCTGTCCAAAAACACATGAGAAGACGAAGGTCCTCTTGCCTTCCGTCTTCCCCTCCTTCCCTGCCAAAAATCCGCCTCGCTTTGCCATGAAAAACATGAAAAGAGTTTTTTTACTGCTCCAAGAATAAACAAAAGTAAAAAAAGACATTCCAATTTCCCGATTTGATTTTTCTCTCTTGCTAATAAAAAACAGAAAACAACATGACGTATAGAAAAGGAAATAAAATAAAATCACTATAATCGAAGAATAGCCCGCCTCGTAAACAAGAATAATTCCAGAAAAATACGAGAGAATACACGCGGAAAAGTAGCCACTCTTGGTGCCAACTTTCCCTGCCAAGAAAATATAACTTTCATCATGTGCTAGAAACGGCAAGCTTTTTGTACAGCCGACGAGCGTCAAGCATCCTATTGCATCTCGACGTCGCCGCCCGCAGAAGGAGGCGCGACACCCTCGTCCATCCACTTGCGAAAGTTCTTGTTCTGCTCCTGGACCTCCTCGGGGCTCATGTCCTTGGTCCACGCGGGGTTGTGCACCATCTTCTCCAGGAGCTTGCTCTCGCGGAAGCTGCTGAGCGCCTTGGTGAACTTGTCGCGGCGCTCGCGCAGCTCCTTGGTCTTGGGCGCGTTGTCGTAGATGAAGTACTCGGACGTGCCGGGTGCCCAGATCATCTTGGAGCTGGTCAGGCAGATGGATATCGTCAGGTTCTCGTCATAGGACAGCGGCTTTGGGATGCTCTCCCCGTCAGACTCGGAGTCGCCAGAGGGCAGGTTTCGCGTGAGAACAGCCTTCTGCAGCCGGGAGCGCGGGATGCCCTCGGTGGGCTCGACGCGGATAAAAGAGGAGATGTAGTATTGCCATCTCTCGCGAAGCTTCATCTCGTCCATGTAGAACGTCGTCTCGTCGCGCTGCAGCCAGCGGATAGTAGCCTCGGCCTTTTGCGGGAACTATCTTGAATGTTAGCATTTTCCTCCAAGTTACAGGCAACGAGTGGTTGCTTACCCAGCAAATGACGAAAATATCACCGTCTTTGACACACTTCTCAGCAAACTTTCTGGCGCTTATCTCAGTCTGGTAGCTGGTTTCCTCCTTCTCACGGCTGTTGAGATACTGCTGGATGAGGTCAGGCGTCTTCTCCTTGACATCGGTGCTGCTGCAAGTGAGAGCAAGTCGGCACAGAGTCTTCAGCAGATCCTGAATAGTATACAGTTTCCAGCCGTTGCGGAGGTAGTAGTGTCTCATGACATCCTGGTAGCGGTTTTCGTCAACGTCACCAATGATGTACTCCTCAATGAGTTCCAGGGTCTTGGGCCAGAAAGTGGCGGGATCCTCGTTGCCCTCGAAGAAAGTCATGTGGTTCTCAGTGAAGCCAATGTCCCGTGCGGGCTTGGGGCGGTTCAGTCGCTCAATCTCTTTCGAGACTCTCTCAGAGCTGCCCTTGATATCCTGAAGACGCTCGTATAGTTGATGGAAGATGCTGAAGAACACAAACAGCGTCTGGTTGCAGAAAAAGTTGTACCAGGGTCGGCTAAAGAAACCGTCGGCCTTGAGCTCCCCATCTCCGTCCAGCAGGCCACTATCAGAACCAGTGACGACCGGTTTCGGCACGCTGGGCATCCATCGCTCGTTGGACAGATCCGGGGCAGGTGCCTCGTCAGGCACGTCAGCCATTTCTTCATCGTGGTTCGAAGTAACATCAGGAGTAGTCTCCTTGCTTCCCGATGCGCTGTCTTCCTTCTGGGCACGGGGCTTGCTGCCGATACGACCCGGATCGAGAACCCCTCTAAGGAGATCGCCCTTCTTTCCGTTTCTGCGGCTGCGGCCGTTGGTCAACTCAGGAGGCGTGTTATCTTCAATCTCTTCCTCGCCAGAGTCAGGCTGCATTCTTGGCACTCGTTCCTGGACCACATCTTCAGGTAATTCAAAGAAGGCGGGGATGAACATTTCGAAGAACTCGAGAATTCTCTCCTTCTCCTGAGTGCTGTGCTGGCCATTGTGCATGCTGAAGAGCATCATCAGGCGAAGCAAGTCCATGATGACCTCCTTGTCAGAAAAGTCCCAGCCAAATTGGTGGCGAGGCGCCTTGCCATTTAGTGCTCTTTCACGGCGTTGCTCCTCGTGTTTCGTCTTGATCACGTCGACCAGGTGCTTGGCAGTGAAGTTGCGTTTGTCTGTTGACTTGACCAGAATACCCATGTGGTCGAGACTCTTCAGGTGCATGTTTTCGGTCTGCGCGTGCCAGACCTTCTCCCACTCTCGTTGTGAGAATCGCCATTCCTCATCCTTTTGCTTCATTCTGGCGAGCAAGACGGGAACAACGTCGAACGGATGACTGTACATGTCGTTGACAACATCAATGCCACGCTCGCCGTAGATCTTCTTGCAAATACGCTTGAAAATCGACGTGCTTTGACCCACAAGAGCTCCAGGCATGTGGAAAGAGTCCCTCTCCGAGGGCGTCATGGCCAACATTTGCTGCGCAATAGGCTCCAGGAGCTGGATACACTTAAGATTGGCCTCAATGTAAAAATCGTAATCGTGGCGTTCTTCTTCAATGCGGTGAAGGCCCTCCTCGAACTGGTTCTTGCGATGAGCGACAAATCCAGAATCTTCACTGGCCCAGGTAGGATGAGAGGCCCACTGGTCATTCAGAACTGAGTTGCACAGTTCGTCACGGCCACTGCAAGGCTTAAGGCGCTCCCTCTTGGGCAGCAGTCTGTAACTGGGGCCATATCCTCGGCAGTTGCTGAGCGAAATCTTATCATTCGGGGGCGCGGGCCGATTATCGATCATGACATCCTGGGTATCAACACCCACGAATGCCTTCCAGAAAGTCATCAGGTCGGGGTTCGCGCTGATAAAGACGGCACCTTTGTGGAAGAGGGTATTCCTGTCGATGATATTTTGGCTGAAGAGATTGCATAGCTTCAAGAATTCGTTCATAGACGAGCGGTTGCTGAGGAACTTCTTGACCTTTTCGAAAAACGCGATTTCCTCCATGTTCGATGTGGCGGAAGCCCGGGGAGGGTATGGCTCTGGCATAACTGGTGTCAAGGTGGGTTCGATTGACGAACCTTCGGCAGTACCGCGAGCATGGCTCAGTCTCGGGCGCTTCCCATTGACAACGGCAGCTTGCAGGCGAGGTTGTGAAGTAACCTCTGCGAGCAGAGGAACGCCACCGGCTGCCTGCTTATCGTTTCTAGCGCGCTTCTTGTCTTTGCTAGCACTGGCCGGAGGGGCAAAGCTACCCAATGGGGGCATTTTCTGTCCGTCTCTGGCGCCAGCCTGCTGGTTGGCGGCGCCCATCAGGCCCTCCTCAGCTCGCCCAGCAGCCTTCGCTTGCCCAGCCGTCTCTGGGAGGAACTGCTTGAAATCCTCCAGCAGATCGGGCGCGGCGTTGAAAAGCGTCGTGACCTGTGCGTATACATCTTGGATGGGCTTCTGCTCGCGCTGGTACGTTTGCAGAATTTCCAAAAACTGTTTATATATTTCTGGCTTGTCTTGGAATCGATTTTTGATCTTGTTGACATAGCTGATAGCGTGGTTGAATTCAACGGGACCGCGTCGCTCCATGCCTGCTTGGCCAGCAGCAGCGCCATTGACACCGGCAGGGCCAGGCGTACTGCGCCCAGTAGCGGCATTAGCACCAGCTGGACCGGGGGCCTGAGAGCCGGCGCGGTGTCCTGTGGCCTCGTATCCGCCGCTCTGGGCGGCTGCTTGCACAAAGAGACTGCCACCGTTCTGGGCGGGGGCGCTGAAGTTGGCCTCTGGTGACCTCCACTGTGTACCACGCTCAGGGAAAATGGGCTGACTAGGTCCGTGGCCGTCAGGACCACGGCCGCCAGAAATGCTTTGGACTGTCGTGCCCATGGGTGTTGTGACTCGAATCGTGTTGGGGTCGTTGCCGCCGCCGCATTCAATTCTGTATCCTGGAGGCAAGAAAGTGTTGAAGCCTTGAATCAGATTGGGATGGCCGGCGAAAAGTTCGGAAACCCGGTTAATGACGCCCGGTGTATCAATTCTAGTTGTTTGATTAGCCGCGTCACTAGTCATGGGTCAAAAACTGCACTCACGCCTGAGATTTAAAATCTTTCATAATATCGAGAAAACGGTTATAAACATCGGGTTGGTCGTGGAACTGGACTTTAACCTGGTCAAGATAGGTCAAGGCATCCTATACGGGCAATATTAGCGCTTTGTGTTCCAGATGAACGAATGCTTTGGCAAAAGTTTTCAAGCAACCACCCCCAGCCGAGCTCGAAGACCAGCTTGACGTGCCGAATAGAGAAAAACATTAACAGCGCTGTTTTCACTTTCGGTTCACTTACATTGAGAATAGGCTGTTGTCCTTGGTTCATGGCGCCAGGGCCCCCAGGGCCACCGGCTGGCACGTTGCCCATTGGCGCGCCCTGCTGGCCGGGTCGCTGGGCCTCTGGCAGAGGCGGCTGCGGCTGCTGCTGCAGAGGACCTCCAAAAACCGAGCCTCCGCTAGGAGGAGGTGCCGGACCTCCCTGAGCCGGCGGGCCATGAGGCATAGACCCGTATCCTTGATGCTGGCCACCAGCACCTTGGCCGCCGTGCTGGAGGGGGCGCGTGTGGTCATTCGGGGGCGGGCCGCCATAGTTTTGCATCGGGCCCGGAGGACCGCCAATCGGCATTGACGAGGTGCTTCCGTTATGATTTGCCAGGAGCCCGCCGGGGCTGTGTATCGCGCCCGTGATGCGCGAGGCAACGGGCTGGTGTATGGGTATCGATCCGGCACTGCTCTGGTGTGCGGACTGGAATCGTTCGTTCTCGCGGTCCCGGTCGCGCTCTCTAGTATCGCGGTCCGGCTCACGTCTCGCCATCTCATCGTGTTGCTGGAGGGCGCGGTGCCGGTCGTCCATTTCGCGATCACGGTCGTAGGGCGCGCCGCCAGATTGGCCGTGGTGGCTCTGGTTGCTGTTCATGCTGGTCTGCCGCCGAGAATCAAAGGACAGAAAAAAAGTCAGCCACGTCGCGCTCGCTCAATCAAAATCGCCAATCCGAATATAAATCGCCGCCGACAAAAACGCCGCCTCAGCTGGGTGCGATGCGAATCCCGGGCTGCTGCGGTTTTCGACCAAGCCGACAACGCAAAGTCCAGGAGGGCCGGCGCGCGCGATCGCGATGGGAGAGGAGAGCAGAACTCACAGCTCGAAGGGCACGGCTAGGCCAGCGAATATCTACATGGAGATCAGGGCCTCCGTGTCTGAAAAGTAGTCCGAGGTAGGGAGCTGCTGGAAAGAAAGCAGGGTGCGGTGTGGAGGGGAACAAAACGCCAGCCCTGGATGCAGAACCTGGGAAGCTCGCCAGGATGGAGGGCGACCAGGACCAGATCTGTCGGGGCCATTACACAAGCGTTAGCGCGGAGTGTTCCGCATCACGTGCTGATAAGCTGTCTTATCAGTCTGATGCGGAAACGCGACAGCCTACTTGAGAATCTCTTTGACAGTGGTAAAGGAGCTTCCAGGGACTCGACCCACCCACAGTTCAGTACTTCATCTACAACACTTCAAAGTAAATAACTACTACTTTATTATCTAAGTTTATAGTAAAAAGTTCATATTCTATTTATTAATAGCCTAAAATGATTTTCTCAGTTTTATAACCTTTTAAAGTTATTTAATAGAGCTGTGTTGAGGTAGATCTATTGGGTTATTTGTACTTGGCTGAACTGTTGGTACTTCTATTACGGTGAGAATTGCTTGTTCAATGAAGTACCTCTAGGTACGCTTGTCTCTATACCTGTGTCAGTGACCTCCAAGCTCCTTTACTACTGCCAAAGGGTGAGAGACGCTGTAAAAAAAAAACATGTTTCTTTTTACTAGCTGTTACAGCGCAGAAAGCAAGTACAACTTGCGAAAATGCGGTCCCTGGCCATTAGAGTACTGGCGGTAGAATAAGATGTTTCTTGAAAAGTATTGGCTAAAACCATAGTAGTAAGGGTGAGGAATACCAAGTGTTTGGGGCATGTCCACGCATATGTGTAGCGTCGAGTGGCTAGTTGTCGATCGAGTTTGGTTGTAAAACGATGTAAGTTCGAGATTGTTGCTAGAGAATGTTGCAGGGCCAGACGCCACATTCATTCAGCATGTTAAGGTATATCGCATGGCAAGTCGCATAACATATAGCAGTCTGGAGAGAACGATGCACAATATGGATTTCTCTAACTTGGACCTGTTTCCCCGTAACGCCGAATAAATACACATAAAATTAATATAAAAAGCCAATCGTTCTCGGCTTTTCCCCCTCCAATCCGCGCCCAGTTCCCTTTACTTCATTGCCAAGTCGCTTTCCCTCTATGCTGGCGGCGGCTGTGGCTTTCGGACAATCTTGATCTTGGGCCGCGGCGCCGCGCTCGATGGTGTCTGCGGTGCAGGGCTGGCCGTGCCTCCCGGGGTGGAAACGGCCCTTGGCGGCGCGGCCGGCGTCGACGTGTTGACGTTAATCTTTGGTTTCGGCGCAGGCGTGTGCTGCGGCGCCGTGGACGAGGATCCGCCTGTGGGCAGCGGCCGGCGGGCGACGTCGCCCGATGGCAACGGCTTGCGGATCTTCTGCGGCGTGTCCTCGGAGGGCGAGCGTCCCGGCAGCGCGGTCCTGACAGGCGCGGGCGTCGATGACGACAGCGACTTGCCGAGAATAACAGCCAGTCGACTAGGGTTCTTAGTCTTGAGAGTCACCATGCGTCTCTTTTTCCACTGGCCCTTGCTGTCCGCGGGCGTGTCCGTCTTGGGGCGCTTCGGTGCCGGCGTGGCGTGCTCCTCCTTCTCCGGCCGGGGCCGCTTAGCTACCGGGCCGGGAGTGGGTGTCGAAGACCCATTGGTGTGAGGTTGGCTGTGGGCAACAATGGTATCCAGCACGACGGACGGCTTGGAGGACTGCTTGGGCGTGCCAATAATGGACGGCTTGGCGCTGATCTTGATAGACGGCGTCCGGCCAAGAGTGGGCGGTTTCTTAAATTCAACACCATTTGACACTGGTGCCGGCGCTGGTGCGACTGGTGCAGCTGAAAGCGGAACCTTTGGCTTGATCTTGTAATAAGATTTAAAGTTGACAACAAGGCGGTTGGCAAGCTGCTGTACTGGTCGTTGTGCCTTCCACCGTTTCGGAAGACTGAGTGTCAAGATCCAGTTCTCCGCCTCCTCAAACATCATGGAGGCGAGATCCAAAAGACTCTCCACCTCCACGCGACCCAGGTCAGGATGATCGAGCGCTTTGCGCATCGCCGTGCTGTAATGCCGCTCGTCGGCCACATAAGTCTCCTCCATTTCCTTCTTCAAGGCTTTTAAAGCGGAATCCAGGTTTTCTTTTCGAGCAAACATTTCTTTTCTGGCTTCAATTTCTTGTGCACTGTCTTGCACCAAGAGTAATCCGTCACCGTCGTCCGCAGAAGGCTCGATCTTAGCAACCTTTGCGTGCTCGCCAAAGGCGATGGCGGCCAGACCCCGAGCAACAGCTGCAATCAGTTTTGAGCGGACGTAGGGAGAGCGGTCCGTCATGAACGAATACATCAGGAAGCTGAAGAAGGTAGGGTCCATCATCGCGCCAAGGTCAATCAACGCTTCGAAGCATTTGATCCGAATCAAATCTCTAGTTCCGTCCAAAAGGTACTGCCCAAAGTCGGTAAAATTTTTCGGAATGACTTCCGCCTTCATCAAACGCTGCTTTGCGTCTAGGCCAGCAAGCGTCCAGGTATTTTGATACGAGTTGGTCCACTCATCGCGGCGAAGAACTCGTTCAATCTGCTCCAGAGCATCTTCCAAAAAGGCATTTTCCTCCTCGTTTGGAATCTTATTTTGACGAGTGAGCCAGTCGTCTTGCTTCGACGGGATGAGCGAAGTCGCAAGCGACTTGACAAGAAAAGCGATGTAAAAGTGGTCCGAGTATGGGTTGTCTTCGTTGTTGTTCAACCGAAGTTGGTCGAGAATGAAGCGACGCGCTTCGATAGGGCACTTGTATGTGTGGTCTCGAACCTCAGAGAGGGCCTTGATGATGGCACAGCGGACGTTGTACTGCTTCTTGTCCGAAAAGTCGTTAGGACGCGGCTGGTTCGTCTGTCCATAGCAATACATCTCTCGGAACGCCCGCATGAGCTGGCGCATTCCTAGTAGGGGGATATCTTTGATGTTCGACTGACGTGTCAGAGCCGCTGCGGCCATGGTGCGAATGCCATGGAAGTATCGTCGGTCAACAAGCGTGCGAACCAGAAATCCGGAAGCAATCGGATGCAACGGACCATGCGCAAGATAGAGCATGGCGTCTTGTTGTGCAACCACATCTCTGTCTTGCTGTAGCTGCGACACGTACATGTAAGGCTCCAAAGTCCGTGACATGTCGGAAGCCCATTCGAAATCTGCGTCGAGGCGAATCCATTCATAAGACTCTTGATCCATTTTTCGCTCCGTGTCGGGGTCCCAGTCAATCAGCTCCCAGTCACGCTGATCCTCGGGGGTTTGCAAGACATCTCCGAGGCAGTAGAGCAAAGCGTCGTCTTGGTTTTCGGTTACTTCCATGCTCTGCCCTGTGCTGTGTTTCTCTTTCATGCGCCGAGTTCGCTTAAGCCGCTTATATTTCGTATTATAAGGGATCTCGAACTTGGTGGCTCTTGTAGCATCTTCGCGAATCTCAAGAATATGTTCGTAAGGCGTTCCGTCGGCCTCATGAATACGCACTGTCATAGGACCTGTGAATAGAGGCTGGGTTTCGCCAAGGGGAACCTCAGCTCGTCGCTCCTTGATCTCTCGCAGAAAGTCGTCCTTCTCCAGTTGCGGCTTCTTGGCTTTTTGGTATTGAACTTGGTTCAATGTTAATTCAACACAAAGCCGCTTTTTGTTAAATCGGGCTTTCACATCAAATCGTGGGCAGCCTGATCCGTATACCCATTGGTTCCAGAATGTTTCGAGGCGATATCGCGAGCCCTTTTCGCACAATGTTTTGAACTTTTCGGTATCTAGGATGGTAGATTTGTCGCTTCCTTCAATCTGCGCACGCGTCAAGAGTTTTTGCAGTACTCGGGTAAGACCGTGGCCACCAGATGCCTTGTTCATGCGCTTATCCAAGATGAAAAACACGAGGGGCGCTTTGAGTGTCATTAAGTCCATCTCCGCATCATCGAGATGCAGATTGGCCCCGAGATCAAAGATGGGAGGGCGGCCGACGTCAAGCTCAATAAGCTGGTCGGACATGGTCTTCATGCGGAAACGGTATTCGTTGTTTCCGCAAATGCGCTTCATGAACAGGTCAGTCATGTAGTGAGCCATGCCCACTACAAGCCACAAGTCATTGCGCGTGTTGGGTATCATGTTGATGCCGATCCATTGAGACGTTAGGGTGAGCACAAGCTTCCTCGTCACCTCAATCTCAGTGTCGATAACGTCTTGCGGATACAGTAGCCTGTTACTCGCGAAGCCAAGCGAATGCAGTGCTACCGTATCGTCAATTAGATCATCCACAAAGCAGAGTTTGAAATTGGAGAACGGGTAGCGTGCGAAAGTGTATGTGAGAAAATCCGCGGCCATGGTGAGCGCGGCAGATGTATGCCTTACCCAATCTCCGCGACCGGGCAGGCAATAGGCGTGAACTTTCAAGGCGCTCATGCCCAGCTTGACCTCATCTTCTTCCGTTCGAAATTCGGAAGACAGATCAATGTGCTCAAACGGTCCAACGGCGAATCCTAGCTTCTGAACAGACACCTTCTTCTCAGGCTCGAACGTCATGATTTTTTTCGATTCATCGTCCGGGTCTGTAGTCTCCTCCATAAGAAAACCTGAGCAGACCACGGACATTTCCCGAAGCTTGTCTTCTTCCGCGAGCTTAAAGGATCGGTCCAGAGAGCCGGACTCTTTCTTGGTTGCGAGGGCTTGTTGCAAAGCGTCGCCCAGGGTTCTCGGGTGTTTGATTGACACGCGCCAGTCGCAGCGGGACCCATGGTCGTCGATGCAGGGGAAAATACAGCTCGCCGTGCCGGGTTGAATGGAATGGCGAGTGTACATGTGCGTGAAGCGGGCATCCAAGGAGTCCACTCCGACAAAATGCAGCCCATCGCGGGGACTTTTGTTGACAAACGGGATCGTGATTTTGTACTGCTTGTGCGACTTGTCCGACGAGTCGAGATTCGACATTGACTTCCTAACGATCAACCTCGGGCGATCTCGATCATCGCGGCCGCGTAGCTTCACTTTCAAAGACCCGTATACTGGCGTGCAACCCTCAAATTCTCTATTTTCAGCGGGGACGTCGGATTTTCGGCTGTGAAAAACTGTTCGCGCGCGAATGCGGCGAAGGTCGTAGTGCTCTGCCCTCCAGTTCCAGCCTTCTGGTTGAGACAGTTTCTTGTACGGGTCGTTGTATTCGGCCGTGGCCTTTCGTTTCGCTCCTTCGATTGCTTCGCCATGCATCTCACGCACCTCGGCGATGGTGATTTTACTCGTGTCGATTTCGCATTGCGCTGCGTCGAGGAAGACCTCTTCTACCTTGTCTGTGAAGGTGACCAGGAAAATATCAGTGGTTCCGTGGATGCATTTGTCGCGAAAGTCAACCTCTAGGTTGACTTCCTGTTTGAGAACGAAATATTCCATGACGGGGAGGTCGTCGAGCCGTGGCAAGTCGCGATACCCGTTGTGGGAGAAGGAGGTGGCAGAATCGATGGCCATGGCGACGGACGCGCGAAAAGGCGCGAATTCGTGCTAGGAGAGTCGCAAGGTTATATTATATTCCTCCTAGGCTTTAGGCCACATATGCGACCGAAGAGTTGGGCGGCGCCACCTCGATGCGAGTGGCGGCAGCTTCTTCGTCGGGGGGTTGGCGCAGGCAGCGGATTTATGTGAGCATCGCAAAGCGTGATTCGGGGCGCTCGCAGCTCAGCTTTGCGCAGAGTAAACGCGGCCGATTCCTTTTCCGCAGTTTGTGCGCGGTTCAGGAAACTAGCTGCCTCCACGTTGTTGCGCTGCTTGTCGCGATGGCGTGTGGTCGTGATGATGTCTCCAGGAAAGTCGCTGGCCGCGTTCGCCATCGAGAAGCGTCGCGCACGGGCCAACTGCGGCTCTCCAGCCAAGGACCTCTATTTCTCGGATCTCCTGAGCGCCCGCCGCCACCAGCACTTACACGCATAATAGATGATAAACTTTTCTTTTCTTTTTTCTATTTAATGTATATTGTTTATTTCTGTGTAGATTATTAAAAAATACTTTTAATTCTTGCTGATTCTTGATCTCGTTTCTGCTTAAATGTCTTGAAAAACACAGGTGCTTCACATGCGATTCACTGCACAAGATTGGGATACGTCAAAGAATATGTCATTTTACACAGCTGCAGTGCAGCCTCAGTCCATTTATGACTGTGCCAACTACAGCTATTACCTGGGTAATAAATCTGATGCGCCACGATGAACCTTCCTACATCATTCCTAAAAATATATGTACAGAACCAAACGCCTTCCTGAAGAGACCACCGATACACTGTGAAATCAAGCGACGCCGCGCGAGAAAGAACCACCCGACACAAAGGGAATGTGAAATGGAGAGAATCATGGCTTTGCACGCTTATCTCGTCTCCTCTTTCTTGCTCTAGCCTTGAGAAGCTCGTCGTCGCGATAATCTTCGGGCAGGTCAAAATCGATTTCTGCAATGTCCGGTATTGGATGGCCCCAGGCCAAAACATTTCGTCCCGCGCGCCGATGCTTATTGAGCGCCCCGTCACGTTCATATTTCTTGCTAAAAAACGACGTGAATTCTTTTGGCGTCTCGGATTGCCTTGGTGTTGAGGCTGCCGAATCGGATCGGGGGCGTTTTGACGCGGCGATTTTTGAGCGAGCCATAGCTTCCTGTCGCAGCTGCTTTGCCGGTGAGGATGAAGAAGCTTCACTGCTGTTATCTTGTGACATCATCAAGGCGTCGTCGTCTTCTTCCTCAATCTCATCCCCATCCTGGCTGTTGCTTTGGTGCGTTGGTGTGCTGTCATCGACATCCTCCATCTCCTCGTCCTCTTGCGAGTCTTGGACTTCATCCACCTCCTTGAGCTCCTCTTGCGCTTGCTCAGCGAGCGTACGTTCGCGTTCTAGTTTACGGCGCTTTTCTTCTAAGCTCCAGTTTTTGAACTTGTCGAGAATACCCTGACAGCCTCTGATGAAATGGGCACGTGCAGGCTCAAACATCTTCTTCTTTGTCTCCGTAATACCACTAACACCCATGACCCGAAGCCAGTCATGGCCTTGCAGGCCCTCCAGTAGTCGGATGATTTGGTCTTTTTCGTGTTGGGCGCGTCCCTTTTCGGTGTTTCTTATTGATCGCTCAAGCCTTTCTGCACGCTTATGTATGGGTTCAAATGTGCTGTCGGGCAGAGGATCCTCGAGGACTCTGTTTTTGTACTGTGCTTCCAAAAATCCAAAATCTATTTGCTGTGCGTCAACGACATCGGTGTATAATGCATCACCGTAGCCTCGCACTAGAAACACCTCGGGTTGGAATGGCAAGGCACCAGCTTGGGGGACGCGTCGAGAGTTGGAGTCGGTGACGATCATGGGTGTGTCGGGGTTTAGTAGATCTGAACAAGCAGGGTTTGTCAGTATGCGAACTTGTTTGTTGGATAAAAAATAAAGTGAAAAAGGAATGCTTACGCTTCTCTTTGGGTTCGTTTCCGATGACCTCGTCATAGTCTGGAAAGTAGGCGGAGAGGTCGCTTTTGAATCGTGTAGCTTCTTGGGACCGCAGCTTGCGGCCAGGCTCTCGGCCTGGTTCTTTGGTGCCGGGCATGTCGGGCTGGAGCCTATCCAGCTCGTGCTTGATGCCATTGATGACCTTGGCCTGATGTTTTGTGACGTTGGGATCTGCTTCGGGCGGCGGCAGACCGGGTGCGTTGCTCGCAGCAGCAGCAGGAGCAGTGGCTGTCGCTACCAACGCTACGGGTCGAGGTTGTTGTGGTGGTGGTCGCGGGGAGGGGGCCTGCGGTTTCTGCGATGGTGCAGCCGGACGAGCGAGGATTTCGACGGCGATCCTCGTCTTCTTGTGGTTGGCCGTGCCAAAGTCGTGTTCGGTCGCCTCGATGCCCCGTTTCGTGCGACGTGCTTGCGGCTGTTGCTGCGGCGGCGGGTGGTGGAAGAGGGCCGGTGTCGCGCGCGCCATCGGCGTTGTGTGCCCGTTCATGTGAGGAGGGAAGCCCTCAGGTCGTCTGGTCGAGCGTGTGACGGAAGCCATTGACAGTATGGCCGCGGCCTGGCATTGTCTTTGGCGAATCTGGGAGTGTCGCTCGCGCGACGGATGGCGGATGCTGTTTTTTGCGCAGTAACAAGTCGGCTTCGTCGTCAAAAAGGCCGCGGGCGCGCTGCGTAAAACCGTGAAGTGAAGCGGGTGATGCGGATCCGCCCAAACAAACCAGGTGGTGCTGGCAGCTGGCGACTTGAGTTCCAGAGGGCCGGTCTTTGTTTACAGGGGACTCGTGACTAGTTCAGCAGGGGTGTGCGCTATAATCATGCGCTGGAGGCGATGCTTCAGTGGACAAGAGCGCTGACTCCAACGCCGACGCGACTGACCAAAACATTCCAGTAGCTGCAGACTTGTAGTAGAGCTACCCTGCACATCACGGTAACTCGCAAAGAAGATGCAATGCAGAGCCAGGAGGCTTGAATCAAATAGTTTCATGTCGTCAGTATGTACTGAAGTCAATGCTCACTGCATGAGTTCATAAATTTGTCTATTCTGTGAGCTCCCATGCATGGAGATGTAACACTGTATCTACCGCCGCTAAGCTGTGTAGATACACTGACAGGTTGCTGCACTCGTACGATAGTAAATAGAACATTTCTCAGAAGCTGCAAAATAAATACAAACCGCAGCTCATATTGATAAAAGCAATCATATTCATGCTCAATAAGTAAATAAGAGGAATAAAATAAATGAGATAACTACACAAATAATGGGAATAAAAGAAGACAACTAAAATAAGAAAAAACAAGCACAAGAAGAATAATAGAGAAATATAAGAAAGATAAGAAAGATACTCGTCATAAAACGTCCTAAAAAGAGAAAACAATGACCAAAACGCCATAGGAATCATGTTTTGTCCCCCGCGTCCTTCACATTCAAGAAAACTTGACAGCCTCTTCAACCAATGTTTCAATCTTTGTACCCTTATTCAGCAACTGTAACATGGAAATCTCAACTCCAAACGTTCTGATCAACCAGTTCCTCAACTCTCCCGCCACCAAACTATCAACACCATACCTGGATACGGGCTTGTCCGAGTCAATCTCGTCAGCTGCCACGCCAATTAGCTCTGCGATTCGTGTGATGATGGCACCACGCGCAATCGCCAATTTCTCGACTGGAGTGGCTGCGTTCTTCAACTGCGTCGAGATGGAAGAGTTTTGTCCGTCTCCGCTGCCGCCACCAGAAGTGAGCGCTAGAGCCTCCTCAGAAATTGCCTGCGCCACGGCTTGGAAACGAGCGTTGCCGTACCAAACTAGGTCGTTGATGCGTCCATTGTCAAGATAAGAGACAAATCGGGACGGCTCCAATCCTGTTACGACCTGTCCAGCGCAGCTAGAGTCGAGATGCACGCCAGAAGCGGCTTGCACAGAAGCCTTTGAGTCGCAGAGCGCACCTTCAAGAAGCTGTAGAAACTCGGTTTCAGAGACGCCGTATGTGGCATTGCGCTGCAGCATCTGCTGGAATGCGATAGAGCCGCTCACGGAGCCGACTTCCAGAATCAGGCCAAGACCCAGTGCAGTCGCTGGTAAAGACTGTGACTGCCGGAATCGTGCAAAGGCATCTTGGAAGGCGTTGGCCGCGGTATAAGCTCCCTGACTTGGCGTTCCTACTGTGCCGACAATAGAAGATGTCATCAAGAAGAAATCTAGAGATAAATCTTCTGTCGCGTGATGCAGATTCACTGTGCCTGTCACCTTGGGCGCGAGAACCTTCTGAATTTGTGGCCAAGTTGCGTTGGCGAAGAGGGCGTCCTGATTTATAGTCAGTTTTCGTCTTCTCGAGTGATCTTTAGAACAGCACTTACTCCTTCTATCATGGCAGCGTGTATTACGCCCTTCACCTTCTGTCGACGGGAAATATCCTTTACGGCAGAGGTGACGGCTTCTTGGCAGGTTACATCACAGCGAACCATTTCGGGAGTGGCGCCGGCCGCTTTGAGTTCCTGCGCAAGAGCGACAGTCTCGGCTCTGTCAGCGCCGGATCGCGATAGGAATACAAGATGGCGAGCACCGCGCTCAACCATCCACACTGCAAGACTGCGTCCGAGACCACCCAGACATCCAACGAGCAGGTATGCTGCCGTGGGGTCAAACTTGGCTTGAGTCGGCATTCGCGCAACCTGAAATTCGTCAGCATCGAAATCAGCTTTTTGTGTTCGGCATAAACTTACCTTGAGTTTCGCCAGTGGATTGTTGAAGGTGATGACGAATTTTCCCGTGTGTACACCCTTAGAGAAGCTGCTCATGGTGGTGTCTAATTGAGAGATGCAAGAAGTGCTCAGGTGCTGAATAGGACCAATAAGCCCCTCTTCGAGAAGATCTTCCATCTCCGCCATCAATCTTTGATGATATTAGTACAAACGAATTTCTGTTAAAGGTAAGTATACTCACTTTGTGATGAGACCAGGCTTTTGGCGGTAAACCAATCCAAGATCAAATGACGAGAAAGTTGCGTTTCTCTTAAACACTTCCAAGCCAAGTCTGCCGCCACCAAGAACGTCCGTTCGGCCTACATCAATGAAACGACCAAGAGGGGCGATGCATCTCCACGTCTCGTGCATCGAATCGCCAGCAGAGCTGCAAAGAATCACGTCAATGCCCTTCTGATCAGTGGCTCTCATGAGATCATCAACCGCACTAAGGCGTCGCGAGTTAAAGATACGGCTTGCAGGAATGCCGAATTCTCGGATCAGCACATTGCGCTTATCATCGGTACCGACAGTCGCGTATACGACTGCGCCCCTGAGCTGGGCGATCCGAATGGCTGCCATACCAAGACCACCAGTGGCAGATTGGATGAGAACCGATTCGCCCTTCTCCAAGCGTGCGAGATGATGGAATGCGTAAATGGAAGTGAGATAGGCGACTGGCATCGATGCAGCACCCGCTGCCGAGATTCCACGGGGAACCTTCGTGACCAAGGCAGCTGGCGACCGAAGGTAGTTGCCCATATTGCCTGGTATCATGCCGAAAACGAGATCGCCTTCTTTCAAGGTCGTCACGGCTGAGCCAATACGAGTAACAACTCCGGCACCCTCGGTGCTGAGCTTGTTGAGATCGAATCTGGCGGTGGCGACGGCAAGATCCTGAAGTCGTGAGTTAGCTGGTGAAACAGAGAGCATGAAATAGTAGATGTCCTTACCTTCATATTGAGACCAATTGCTTCGGTCTTGATCTCCACCCATTTGTCGCCCAGTGGTGTTTCAAAGTCCGGATCCTGACTGAAGTACAGGGACGAAAGCACACCAGGCTGTCGGTAGCGTGCCTGGATCGGTCCTTGGGATCCAAGGTCGGCCTGAACAACATCTTCTTCAACATTGCGCAGAGAAAACTCATCATTGAGAACGGGATCTGGGAGCAAACGCTCCACACAGAAAGAATCGCCACTGATCACGCATTCTCTGTCCACACTGTCAGATGACGCGGCAGTTTCGAGCTCCTGAAGCTTCTGGACGAGTAGCTGCGGCACCCTGTTCTGGCGCGTGTAGCTATTGACATCGAGTTCAACAAAAGCGTATCTGGACTGAAGATTCTCAGCTGCAATGGAACGGAGGAAGCCCTTCATGATGGAGGACTCCCCTGGAACCATGAGATCAGCAGCAAACCACACCATTGTCGCAGCACGTGAAATGGCCTCTCGCACTGCTTCGAAATAGCTTTCGTCGCGGCAGGTAAAAACACTGCCGGTGTAGTCCACGAAGCTGATGATGGAAGATCCCGGCGCGATTTCGTGACCGGAGAACAGTTCCACGAAAACGGGGTTCAGACCTTGCTCACGCAGCACGCTGAACGTGGCATCCGCAACCGAAGGCACTGTATCACGGTACAGTAGAACAAGATCTGGATGTTGCTTGTCGGAGGTCACGTTTGTGTCTGATTTGAGGACTCTTGATAGCATGACACTCGTCTGCTTTTGGTCACCAGTGTACTATCATTGCAGTTAGTAATCATTTTGCTGAATCTGTGAGACGATATGATAGACTTACATCCTGTAGAGAGATTTCAACTCCTGAGAAGCCACCCTTTCGAAGTGTCGAGTTCCACGAAGACTCGTCCATACTAACGTGGTCGCGATCCCACTGCCCTGTTAGGGTTCGAAGAAGGACCTCCGAAGCAAGAGTAAGACGAGTCGTCTCCTGCAATACCAAAGACCCCGAAGGCTTCAAGAGAGTTTTCATATTTTGAAGAGCAATATCTGGACTCTCAAACTGGGAAACGGAGCCTGCAGCAATGATGAGATCGAATGATTCGGCATCGAACGACTGAGGAGCAGGGTCTTGCAAGATGTCCAACGTCTCGAAAGCCACGCAATTGTGACCATCGAGGCGCGACTTGGCCTCAGTGACGCACCAGCCCTGAGAGTCGGTGAAGACGTATTCATGGACGCGCTTCACTGAGCTGCGCTCCAAAGTCTCCAGCGCTGCGAGAGTTGCTCCGGCTGATCCCGCACCAATTTCGAGCACTCTCATGCGAGGATTCTTGTGAGCTAGAAGGTCGACGATGTTTTGGAGCTGCGGGTAGGCTTGCTTAACGAAAATGCCAGAGGTATACAGGTTCGTCAGAAGGTTATTCTCCATCAGAACTTTGACGCTGTTTGTCTCTCCTTGTAACACTTTGTCGATGTTGCTATGCAAAGCCACAAGGCACTGCGCCTCTGGGATGTTACGCAGAGCGTTTGAAAGCTGCTCAATTTCAGTTTCGCAACCTTCATCGGCAGAACCACCAGCAGCCTGGTGTTCTCCTGAGACCACCCATCTCGTCACCCAGTTGATGAATTGATCATGGTTTTCACCATCAAATTCTGTCGAGTCTGCATCTTGAAGCTTTTGATGAATGCTCATGAGTACGTGAGCAGCCAATTTCTCCAATCTCTCAACGGTTTCAGCATGGTCGGATGAAATTTCCTTCGCGGGGAACATAGCTTGCGCGATGGGTGCCGTTAGCGTACCAATGTCAGGTCTCGAAACCGGTCGCCAAAATGGTTGACGAGCCGTACGTGCAGCGCTTGTGTCTTCGATACCCTCGTAGGAGACGCACTTCAGTTCTTCAATGTCCAGAATCGGTGACCCAGCCGAGTCGTACATCTGAATCTTGGCATAAGCGCTTCGTAGGCCCAGAAGACTTCCGCTTGCCACTCCTAGGGCTTGCGTTTCTGGGGACTCTGGCACTCCGACTGACATATTTTCGACGAAAATGGGGACAAATGCCCTTTCAAATTTTTCGACTTGACCGGCGTGGCATGAGATGAGCGCCAGCTGGATGCAAGTGTCAAGAGTGGCGGGGTGTATCACATATTGGGACTCATTTTCGAAGGAAGAGGTAGGGTTGAGCGATACACTGGCAGATGCAACATTTTCACCACGATAGGCCTTTAACTCTGACAAGCCCTGGAAAGATGGACCATAGCCGAGGCCGGCAGTGTGGAACCGCTTGTGCCATCGAGAAATATCAAGGGACTTTGACCGGCGGTCAACTTGCAGCTTGTTTGACGAATCAATGCGCATGTTGGTGTTTCCCACAGAGACTGTTCCTGTACAATGCTCAGTCCAAACGTCACTGTTAGGCAGAATCGAACCAATGCAGAATTTGTACCACTGTGACATGGTCGCATTGGTCAATGGAAGCCTCTCCATGCTGAGGATTGTTTCAACTCCCAGCTCAGTATCCTCAACGCGTAACGCGGAGTTGATGGAGATCTGGCGAAGCTTGAATGACTTTATAGGAGCAGCATCGTCTGCTTCATCATGAAGCTGACTCGCCGCTTCAATCGCCATAGTAATGTATGCGGCGCCGGGAAGGACAGCATGAGGAAGCAGCTTGTGATCTTCCAACCATGGGAGGTCCTTCTGGCGCAGAATGTTTCTCCACTGAGGATGGTTCTTTGAGCCACCAGGAACACGAGCGCCGAGAAGATCGTGGCGAAGATGCTTTCTGAGTCGGTATTCCTTGTTGAAGCGATTTTCGTAGTGCACTGGCTCCTTGGGATATGAGTAGTTATAAGGAGGCAGATGGAGACAAAAGTGGCCATGCTGGAGAGTCAATGTTCCCGAATTCAGCTCTTCCGTTGCATTGACGGCGACAAGATTGATGGCAGCGTTGTTGATGAAGAGATCTCCAGCGAGAGAGAGCATGCTGACAACGTCGTCTTCACCGCGGCGAAGCGATCCGAGACAGGGCGGCAGCGACGAGCCGTTTTTCTCAAGGCCAGCTCGGATCTGCTTCAAAGGGCCACTCAATGCGGGATGAGGTCCGATTTCGACGAGGAGATCCACAGGGTTCTCAGTCGCAATCCTTTCAACAGCATGTGAGAACAAAACGGGAGACTCCAAGTTACGTCTCCAGTATGATGGGTCAACGGAAACGGCTTCTTTCTTCATTGTCACAGAGGACACCCAGTCTTTGACTTCAAGCACAGACTCTTGCTCCATGTAGGACCTGGTTTCCGCGAGACCCTGCAGAACCAGTTCCTCATACGCTTCGCCAAGGGCCAGCATGTGATGGGAGTGATATGCGTTGCCACCGGTTTTCAAGACACGGGCAAAAATGCCCTTGTCGCTGAGTAATTTGCTCAAAGACTGAATCGAGTCTGGTTCTCCCGACAATGTGACACTGTTGGGCGAGTTCACGGCAGCGATTTTGACCTCAGTCTCAATGCCATCCAAATACGATCTAGCTTCACTGTAGCCGAGACCGACAGCCATCATGAGACCCTTTCGAGTGTTGGTTGAGACAACTTGGCCGCGAAAATACGCGATGACAATGGCCTCAGATGCTGTGAGATATCCAGCAGCATAAGCTGCTGCAATTTCACCGGACGAGTGCCCAACTGTGACATCTGGCTCGATACCCCACTGTCGCAGAAGCGCCAGCAGTGCGATCTGCAAACCGGTGCAGATAGTCTGGGAGAAAGCTGGGTCATGAATCTGACTGGTGGCTGGTGGCTCCTTGAGTGCTTTTTCGATGGTCCATGACGGGCTTCTGGATAATGCACCCAGCACTTGGTCCAAGTACCGAACCGTCTCCCTGAAGACGGCAAACTCAGGGAACAGATTCGCGCCCATCTGGGGCCATTGCGCACCCTGGCCAGTGAAAATGAAGCCAATCTTCTTTGCGACGGTGCTTGGAGCCTTTCCTTTGCGTACTTGCTCTAGATCGATCCCATCAGAGATGATCGAGTCAGAGTCAGCGACGACATAGGCACGTCTCACAAAATTTGATCGACGGTTGCCCAGAGTATACAGAAGATCTGCAGCTTCGTACTCTGAAAACAACTTCTCGGTGCGAGTAAGGCCCTCTTTGAGAGCAGACTCATCATGGGCCGAGATCGGGATCAGCATCAACGGTCGCACACCGGCTGATGAGGTCTGGACCAAAAGCGCTGGCTCACGCCAGTTGAAAGATTGCGTGAAGTCGGGATTTAGAACAGGCCCACCATTGGTGTGGCCGTTACCGTTGGTGTGACCATTTCGTTTGGCGTGGCCGTTGCCATTGCTGTGACCATTGCCGTTGGTGTGACCATTGCCATTGATGTGGCCGTTGCCGTTGGCGTGCCCATTGCCATTGCTTAATTTGGCACTAGAGCTTCCATTAATTTGAGCAGAGGCGATAGATTTTGGAATCCCTCCCGAAATAAGAGGCAGTCCGCGAAGCTCATAGCCTGGGATGACAACACTAGGATGGTCTAGAATTGCGTGGCCATTTGCACCACCATAGCCAAAGCTAATTTATGTCTTAGCATTCACTTTCTGTATCTTTCAGATTAAACACTGGTCAGTACACACCTATTGATACTGACTCGGCGCAGCCTGTTGACTGGCCACTGCGTCATTTCGGTCACTACCTTCACCTTGGCAGTGTCGAAGTCGATAGACGGATTCAGCTTCTGGATTCGAATCGTGGCAGGAATTTGACCATGCTCCATAGCCAAGACCGCTTTCATGATTTGCGACATGGCACTGGCTGCCTCACTGTGTCCCAGGTTGGGTTTGATCTGATCGATTTGTGTTAGCGTCGATCAAGGAAAAGAACGCTCGCGTCCAACTTACTGAGCCAATCAACAGAGGATCATCTTGGCGACCCGGTGAAAAGACTCTGCCAATAGCAGAAACCTCAATCGGGTCTCCGACCGGAGTTCCGGTGCCATGGCACTCAGCGTAGCCTGTCAGGTCTGGGTTCAAGCCGCCCGCGGCCTTGTACGCCTGTCGAATGACGGCTTCTTGGCCGTCAGGACTGGGGTGAGATATTCCTCCTGTTTTACCGTTGGCGTTGAATGATGTACCGCGAATGACGGCGCGGATTGGATCACCCTGCGCGAGCGCATCTGACAACTTTTTGAGATAGATGGCGCCGAATCCCTCAGCGCGAGAGTAGCCGTCAGCGGCGGCGTCAAATGTGTGGCAGCGAGAAGTGGGCGATACAGCGCCGAGTTTTGTTGTGAAAACTTGGTTGTCTGGTCCAAGAATTACATTGGCTCCTGCCACAATGGCAGCGTCACAATCATCATTTCGGATGGCTGTGACGGCCAAATGCAGGGCATACATGGATGCCGAGCATGCGGTGTCAACCATCAGACTGAAATAAAAGTCATTAGCATGCAAGAAAATTTTCATGTCCGAAACATCTCATTCTGAAACTCACCTCGGACCTTGAAGGTTGAACGCATAATTGATGCGATTGCTCAAAATCGTCGGACCGCCACCGGTCACAACGTAGGGCAGTGTGTGGTCGGGATCGCGGTATTGCATGAGCTGGTGCTCATTGTTAAAGTTTCCCACAAAAACGCCAGTCCTTGAGCCAAAGAACTTCTCCAGAGGCTCTCCAGCAGCCTCAACAGCTTCGTATGTTACTTCAAGAAGTTTTCGCTGGCTGGGATCCAGAGCCATTGCTTCTGTTGCTGTGATGCCAAAAAAGCTGTGGTCAAAATCACGAGTGTCTTCGTCCAGAACATGTCCACCTCTTGTGTACATGCTACCCGGTCGCTTTCCGTTGGGATGGTAGAATCCATCGACATTGATGCGATCCTTCTTGAATTCAGACCAGCCATCTCGTTTTTCCTTTAGCAACTCCCAAAGCTGTGAAGGGTTCTTGACACCACCGGGCCATCGGCATCCTATCGATATTGTGTCAATACATGAACGACTGTCATCAGGTACTTTCTCAAACTTACCCATTCCCACAATGGCGATCAGCTCAGGACATTGTGACAGAGGAGGATCTGATGGCTTCTGTGACTGAGTCATGATGTCAAAATGGCTTGGACAATTCTCAATAGTTGTGTAGATTTAGGGAGTCCGGGGACGAAAGAGATGGATATTGTGTGACGATGTGGCGTCTCTATGAATCGTGGGATAAAAACAAGCCGTCCGCAGTTGAATGCTGAGATAAGGACGAGTTGTAAGTTGAGCTTATCATGTTAGCAGATATCTAGAAGATATAGCAGCCCTTAAAGACTTACTTGAAACCGAGTGACTGGCAATGACGTGCACAACGAAGATGGCCTACGTATTCCGCAGCCTATTTGTCACAATCAGGGTATATATATTTTGATGGAGATACAAAAAGCCTCCCGAATAAGTGGCTGAGACCTTGAGACGATTTGATAGGAGAGATTCAGCCGCAGGCCTCGAACACAACAACTCGTTAGATCCTTGTACTCAGCTTCCAAGCTAGTGATGCTGGCCGAAGCATATGCAACAGCATCCTGCCTTGCTGTCAACCCGCCACTTCTGTTAGCGCTTCTCGCTCCAGGGATACGATCAAACGTCCGGCAGGCAAAATTAGGCAAGAATGCGAGCCTGGGGGTGAGAGTATCATTGTGGAGCGCGGCAGATGAGTGCGCAACAGCCTGCATGTTGACGGTGAAGTTTCTTCCCCAAATACCCCAACTCCACCTACGACATGACATGGCATGAAACTTGCCACCCATGTGACTCTCGTTCAATTACGCAATTGTTTTATGATACCTGATTTCGGGTGATAGCTGAAAATGTGGCGTACTCGGCTTGAATTCACCCCGACTGATTCGAATACCCCGAATCCCCCGAGTCTCGCAGAGCCATTCTGTACTACAGAGGCTTGAGACGTTCTACCAAATATCCTGATCATTCGAATATAGAGAATTATGGCACATAATTAAATTGTTTCATAGTAGCTTTCCCATTGACTATCTAGCGTGTTTGCAACTCGACTGAGAGTTTTGCTGCATTTGACAGCTACATTTGCTTAAAACGTGCATTTAAACGGAGGAAAGATGTCGCGAAAGCTTCATAAAAATCTAAATCATAGCACTACTGGTTCAATTTAACCTCAATCAAACCCATGATTCCCTTGCCATGGACGTGAACAACCTGCTGAATGTTAGAACAGACTCACAATCGTGAAAAGAGTAGAACTTGCCTCAAATCTAGAGTCCGCTGCCTTGAGCAAAGTTTCAAACTCAATAAGAGTTCGCTGCTTCGCAGCATAGCCATTAAGCATATGAATGTCAATCTGTCTCAGGTGGTACTCTTCGACCTTGAGCTCCTGGTTGGGCGGCGGCAGCAGCATGTCGTTGATCAACAGGTTAGTGCCTGGGGTGGACTTCTCCATCGCAGGCACAAAAGACTTGAAGATCTTGACACACACCTCATCAGGGTAGTTATGAATGACTTGACGCAAGAAAAAGAGTCCTGCATCGACGACGGGCTGCGGCTCATAGAAGCTGTATTGCATGAATGAGACGCGATCTTGGACAGGCGGGTAGTCGGGTCTCTTGGGTCCTTGCTCAAGCATGACAGTATTGACGTCTTGGACAAGGAAGCTGAGATTGGGAAATTTCTGCAAATTTTGGTGAGTTTCGGATACCAAAGCGAGGCGAGGTAGGTTCCAAAGTCACACTTACAGTTGCCAGGTGGATGGACACATGTCCGCTTCCACCACCCACGTCGACGACTTTCTTCTCGCCAAGACTGGCCCAAGGGAATCTCTCAGTCAATTCCTCAGTGTCTCGGTTCACTGCAGCGGTTAGTTACTAGAAGTGTCCCGAAGCATCATGTTGGGGGACATACTCTGGACATAGCCAGCCATGGCGGAGGCGAATCTTGCTCCACGCTCGGGATTCTCCGCATACCATGTATATGGCGAAGTGCCAAATCGGAGATTGAAAGCGCTATCCTTGGCCTCGGATGCGTACGGAGTCTTTTGAATAGAGGTGGCAGTCAAAGAAGCCGCCTCAAACATCTCGTCCGCCCTAAAATGCAGATGTTAGTTCAAAGTTTTGATGCTTCGGTGTTGATAGAGATATCACTTACTCGAATGCAAAGCATTGCTCAATGTCTTTGTTGCGAGCGATAAAAGCAGACATCGCTGTATGCTCAAAACGATCGTCCTCAAGCTCTTGGAAGCAGCGCTGCGTGGTGAGAAACTTCATGACACGGCGCAGACGATCTTCGTCCATTCCTGCCTTGCTAGCCATCTCTTTGACAGAAATGGGGCGATCAAGCGGCACGATGGTGAAGTACTTGAAACGAAGCGCAACTTGCCAAGCAGCCAAGTCATGATGACAGCAGCAAAAAGTCCGAATCCACTGGAGGGGACCAGTTGCCAGCATGCTTAGGTCTGTCGCTGCCTGGTTGAGATCGTTTCGAATCGCATCGTATTCATTGTTCTCTGGGTGGGGGGCTGAAGTGGCAGAGAAGTCTGGCTCCTGTAGCCCATTTTCCTCAAGGTAGCTAACAAGTATCTCGGCTTGCTTGAGAGCCTCTCGCGCAGTGGCGAGAATCGTAGACTATCTGTGTCTTAGCATATCACTCTTCAATTATCAGAGAAGGCCGCATACCTGACGCTTGGTGACGGCCATGGTATCGTTGCGGAGTGTGTTGTGTAAAATTGAGTGTACTTCTGATATGTGCAGCTTTGGTGTATGATGATAGCAAAGTTCACGTAAAAACTGGGATGGTAGAAGGACAAGTAGGTTTACAAAAAGAAAAGAGAGACGAAAAGTAAACACAAAAGGCCAGTTATCACTCTGCATTGGCTTTGCGTATCCCATCTTCCTTCATTCAAGTCTCGGCCGCTGCGATACGCGCTGACCCCAAACTAGAACATCCCGCCCATGTTCTCTCCAATGCGGAGATTCAGCCTCAATGCGACGACGGGAGCGTTCTGTCGAGGAAGGAGACATAATTTTCTTGTTGGGGCGTGTGTGTATTGCTGTAGCTAAGCATACTATTTACATCGTATACTTCGCGATTGAGTCAAAACATGCTTCTACGTTAATTGCCTATTTTGAACTGTTGAGAAGCGGAGTCTTGCGGAGCAGGTCCAGCTGGCGTCCTTGGATCGCGGGGGCGACCGCCGGGGGAGGGGTATCAGGGTTTAATGGTACGGGTTCACAGGGGCTTGCGAACTGCAGCCACCTAAAAATGGGCGTGGGGCCAGCCAAGGCAGATTAATCCATGAACGTATTGCTCGGCGCCGTGCTCGGCGTGAGACTGGTGGAGCATGCGATGCAGTCAAGAGAATCTGTCCATCGCGAGCTGTCTTGGAGACATTTTGCGACGTTGGCAATCATTGCGAGAACCGCCGTGAAAGCGACTCAAGGACGGAGGCGTGCCAATCTGGATAAGGAATCTAGATGATCAGGTCGCGAATGAGTTGTTTTGGGAAATGATTTACGAGTCAACACAATGCGACCCCCCACGCTACCGTCCGCGAGTGGCTTACACGAGTCGCACATCGCCCGCCCGGCTACGTCAGCCATTGCCAGCCATGAGCGGGTGGCACCAGATATGGCTTCTGACGTCTGTGGGCGCATCTGGCCGGGACATGACTGCGAAGCCACATTCTCTGGGAACAATAGGAGGCTGGCGATAGGCCAAGGGGGTGGCGTTGGCTTGCCAGATAGCTAGTAGCAAGGGCCTAGACTCGTCCCCAATCGCCCACTTCCACTAGGTAAGAGTTAGTTGCTTAAGCTTCTTTCCATGCGAGCTGGACCCTTTCTTTACCCACTTGATATCACCCCGTTGCGAATGTAACGCACTAACCATTCGGGAAGCTGCTCTTGTTTTCAGCTTCATCCAAAAATTCGTTTATTTTCAGCCTCAATGAAGCCGACGGGTGAACGGAGGGTGGCGATATGCCGAACAACCACGTAACAGAGCGCCAGCTGGGTGAATCACTGCATTGGTTTTTGTATTACGTCAAAGAAAAAGGCGAGCAAAAAATTCTAAAAAAAAAATACGAGAGACTGGGACACTTGATAGGATGTAACAGTAGTGCAAGGAGAACGCGTTGTATTTTTTCCGACAGCGCAACTAAGACCAAAAAAAAAAAACCTCCCCTCCAAATCAACCAAGTTATCCACCCTAGTCAGCTCTACTTTGTCTCAACTACTCTGTCTTTGAACAAAATTTCGTACTCGGGATTCGGAATATCCATATCAAAGAACATGATATTCTCAGGTCGTCCACCTGGGCCCAGCTTCAGGTCGTAGCGTTGAAGAATCTCAATCATGAGCAGTTTGCTAATCAAGCTGCCCATAAATCGTCCAGGGCACATGTACCGCCCATGTCCAAAATGAAGACTACCGCCGTAAGATGAAGTAAATTGTAACCCGTTTTGTTCCTTTTCACTCTTGCGACGAAGGCGCTCGAAACGGAAACCGTCAAACTCTTCGGCACCTTCGAAGTATTCCTCTGACATGGACATCGGAACACCTGCAAAGCAGACGTGCGCGTCCTTGGGAAGAACATCGCCGGAGGATAGAGTGTGATCTTTCATCATCTTGCGATTGACAGACACTGTATACAGTTAGGGTTGTTCAAATATTTTGCAGTTTTAAAATTCGCTCTTTCAACCTGGCGCACATACATTTTGAAGGTGGGTGGAATCTCTGCGATTCCTTCAGGAAACTGTCGAGAAGCCACATTTTGGACAGGGAAGCGTTTGTAATGCCCTTTGTGTCACCGCCGAGAACATCTTGAATCTCTTGTCGCAGAGGAGGAGCCCAGCGATCAAAATCATTGGCCAGATCCATGAGCGCGTTTGTGATGGTATTAGTGGTTGTGTGCGCAGCACCGAAGCTGACACCAGTGAGACGATGCGCCATCAAATAAATTGTGGATTCTTCAGGCTTTGAGGTTTCAATCAGCCACTCAAGAGTAGTCACGTCCTCGCTCTTGATATGCGCCTTCCATGATTCAGGGCGGTCGCGGCGCCAGGCCATCTTTTGCAAGAGGACGGGGCGAGTGAGCCTCCGAATGGTGCGACGATAGTTCTCGATGCGCCACTTATAGGGTGTAAGGAGAGTGACAAGAGGCCGTGCAAAGTCTGGCACAAGTTTGAGATAGACTGTGCACGAGAAGATGTTTTGCGCATACCCAATGACAGCCGGAACCCAGTCTGGGTCGCGACAGATGTCGGGTCCGACAATGGTACGAGCCACCATCTGGGAGACCAACTGCAGGATTTTGGGCTGGGCTACGACAGGAGTATAGTCTATTTACAAAAACGTTAGAAGAAGGAGGTGTCTTGTTTCTAGATATTTGTACTGACCTTCATAAGAGCCAAAATGTTTGTGAAAGGCATATGCTGCTTCGTTGGCGGCAGGTTCAATCTGCTGTCCAATTTTGGCAATATACTGCGTCTTGATGGCCTCGATTGTGGCATGACCAAAAATGTCATAATCCAAGCTAGTCCATGTGCCAACAAAAAACTACTCAAGTGTTAAATTATTGATAAGATGGCGTGCTGCTAAGGGAGACTTACATCTGCGGTCGCATGAGAGTTGCTAGCGATGGTGTGTGGAAGATCTCGAATTTCCTGCAGAAAGCGGGGAGGCAGAACAATGGAAGTACGATCAAGACCAGGGAGCGTGAAGATGGTATTGGGGAATTTTTTGAAGGAGTTGTGAATAAGCTCCGGGCCGTGCTTGAACCAGTATAGACGCTGACGAATTCTTTTGAAGAAGCGATGCTTCAGGTCATCACCCACAAGCGGATAGTGACTTTTCGCGACGGGGTTGTTCGTGTAGATGAGAAGCAGCGCGACCGCAGTCGCTGCAGCCACAAGACCGACGAGGGTATTCTGGGAGATTCCCAGGTTGTGGTTGATGGCTTCGACCACTGCAACGAACATGATGATGTCAATAATTCAAAGTAAAAAGATTTTTTTTAGGCTTCAGAGCAAAATATCGGATACCTGCTGAAAAGGAAGGGTAAGAAATCAGGTAGAACAGAATGCCGGATGTTATATTTGCTACGCTCTACGGTTTCAAAGAAGCTTTCAGCTGAGTGGTCCTTGCCCTCAGCACGGCAGAAAAAGAGACTGGTTGGCTCTGTGATCACTTCTTGTGTCTCTGACCAGGCTAGGCATAGCTTACATCGACGACCGTCTGGTGAGTGTCTCGCACCAAGCATGGCGATCTCCCAAGACCTCCTAGTGGATTCGGGCCCGTTGAGCCCCCATGAGCGCTCCACTCTGTTGGACGTACCCCAGGTCTAACATGTACGTGAGGTTGCCTTGGTCTGTTGGGCATGCCGCACTCGTCGGCTTTCGTCCAGCCGCAATGCTACCATGCACAAGTCGACGACGGCTTGACGAGGCATACACGTCAATGATTTGCGAATGCAGGGGCTCGGGGCTTTTCGTAAGGAGAAGGTGTTTCTCCTGCGCTACTGGTAGCTTAACCAACTAGTATTTTCAGCTTTGCCGAGAGGCGTGCCTATATTGAACGCCACACCACCGTAAAGCCAAGCTCCAGGCCCTGAAATCGCTCCTGCGCCCCCACATCAGAGTAACAACGAAAGAGGAGTATATCTTAGCGGAATATACATGACTGAAGTGAGACATTCTCCAAAATTAGGGTATCAAGAACTACCTGAGGCTGCGAATCGCTGCCCGGCGATGTGGCTGCCTATGGGCGCTGCCTCGGAATACCCTTTCTGGGAGCGCCTCATTCTTCAATCACTGCGTCATAATTGTGCGTCTTTTTTTCTTCGCTGCGTCATGCAATAACTGCCTCACGGCGCTGTCTTTGCAGAATGTTGGCAGCCACTAACTAACAGACCCAGCTCCCAATTGTCTACGTCAGAGCCTTATCGTAGCTGCTGCAACTGCATCTAACAAGTTCTTTTTTTTCCCCAGCAAAGTGGGACCCAGAATCCACTTAATAACAAACAAACAATTGCACGTTTCTATTTGCGCAAGGTGCTTGCGGGCGGGGTTGACTTGTTGGACCTTGTTGGACGGCTCGGACTTTGCGGGCGACGCAGCTGCAGGCCATTAATAACCCCTCCTCTCTTCGTGCTTCTTTCTCTCCTACAGCTTCATCATCGGCTTCAATTTTCGCACTTCTCCCTGCGTTTTATTGCTTTCTCAAGCACTTGAAAATACCACGCGACAAATCTCTTTTTACCACATTGCCCAATCCCACCATCATGTCTGCACCCATCTGGCTCATCACTGGCGCGTCCAACGGCTTCGGCCTGGCGTTGATGCTCCATGTTCTGGAGCGTGGCCACAAGGTCATCGGCTCGGTGCGCAGCAAGGCCAAGTCAGCCTCTGCCGTGGAGCAGATTGAAAAGGCGGGCGGATCTGTCATTGAAATGGACATGACCGAATCCAAGGAGAGCATCACCACCAAGGTCCAGGCCGTGGGTCGCATTGACTACCTGGTCAACAACGCGGGGTACTCTATCCTGGCTGCCTGTGAGACGATCACGTAGGTCAATTTCTTTTCTCCTTCTTTTTCCGCTATCTTCTCTCCCCCGCAAAAGCCCCGAACGGAACTAGCAAGGGGCTGAAGGGGGGGTGTGCGTTGGATCTCAGGATCGAACCCGAGCTAACTCGTGTGTGCAAACAGCGACAAGGATGCTCACCTCCAGTTCAACACCAACTTTTTCGGACCCCTCTACGTGATGCAGGCTGCGCTCCCTGCCATGAGGGGTAACAAGTTCGGGACTATTGTCAATGTTTCCAGCGCCGCTGCCAGAGACCCAATGGCTGCCTGCTCTCTCTATGCAGCCTCCAAGGCTGCCTTGGAAGCGGCGTCCGAATCGCTGGCCAAGGAGCTCGCCCCCCACAACATCCGTGTTCTCATTGTCGAGCCCGGTAATTTCCGCACCAACTTTGTCAGCGCTGTAAGTTCCTTATCTGGTGGCTTGTTATGCGAGCGCCACATGCTAATGCATGACGGTAATAGCTGTCCGACATGAGCCCCGAGGTGTCTACCGTACCCGAGTGCTATGATGATCCCGTCGGCGTCATTCTTCGCAAGTTCCTTACCGTCCATGGTAAGCAGATCGGCAACCCTGAGGAGGGCGTTAAGCGAATCTTCGAAGCCGTCACTGGAGAGGGTGGACTCGCTGGCCCTCTGAGTGGCAAAGTCCTCCGCCTCATTCTCGGTTCTGACTGCCTGCGTCGTGTCAAGGCTTGGAACGAGAACTGGGCCAAGGAAGTTAGCCTACAGGAGGAGAGTGCTGTGAGCACCGACTTCAAGGAGTAGATTTGTTTTGTCCAGGTGCCTTCCCGAGCCGGAAGCTAGACTAAGAACAAGTACCAATATCACTCGCGCTCTTTACATGCAAACCTGAACCTCCGTGAACTGCTGGATAAATTACTAGTAGACTCCTCCTTTAATAACGTTAGCGTGTGGCTTGCTGAGCCGGGGCACATTTCAGGGGGAAATGGAAATAAGAACCCATATTAAAAGAAAACGTAGAACACGAAAAATACGAAAAATACGAAAAATAAGCATAACAACTTAATATATTCACTAAAATGGCTAGATAGTGTAAACGAGTTTCTCCGCGCTCACAGTATGCCCGGCTATCATCTCTTCCAGCCCTTTGAGGACACCTTCAAGTCCACTGCCCGACTTGTTCAGAATTGCTCGGAGCGGTTTGATGCTGCCATTCTCCAGCAAAGGCTGCGTCAGCTCCAAGAAGAAGCGGTAATACTCCATCTCGGCCGGGTCAGGCTGAACAGGCGACTCGCCCAGCCAGTAGTAAAATTCGCCTTGCGTGTCGTATCCGCGCATAAACTCCTGGCCAGTGACCTTGGGATTGGTCTTGGCCAGCAAGTCGTAGTCGGACGGCATGATGGTCCCGTAGGTGCCCTGCTCCGAATCCGACATGGCTGCCGCGCAGATGCCCGCGCCGTCGCCGGTGCAGTCCCATGCGTACGTCAGCTTGCCGTTCGTGAATTTCTTGATGTCGGCCGCGCAGGTGGGGGACTTGTAGTCAAAGGCGGCGTCCGCGCCCAGGGACTTGACCAAGTCAAAGTTGTGGGCAGAGCACGTCGTCACGACTGTCAACCCGGAAAGCTTTGCGAGCTGGATGCCGATCATACCCGTCGACGTGCTGCCGCCGTAGATGAGAATGGGAAACGGCACTTTGGCGGGCTCCGTGGGCAGTGGGAGCTCCAGTCGCTTGTACATGCCTTGGCCCTGTTGCACTCTTGTCAGCCATGATCATCTTTTTCTTGGAATGTCAACTTCAAACGTACGACAGTCATTATGGAGACGCCGAGCGCCGCAGCGTCTTTGAAGCTCATGTTGTCAGGGATTTTGCGCTGCACCGACGCCTTTGCGATGGCGAGCTCCGCGAACGCCCCTGATTCATGATTGGCACGGTTCCTAGAATACGTCAGTGTCTTTTCTCATTCAATTCTGCAGTAAGGCAAAACAAGTTTCAAGGACTTACGAGCCATGGATCCAACCGCAGATGCGATCACCCTTTTGGAAATTGGTGACGTTGCCACCAACCTCCTCCACAACGCCCGAATAATCGCACCCGACTCGGCATCCAATGTCAGCGGCGCCCCAGGCGACGTGTTTCCAGTCTGTCGGGTTGATTGCGACTGCTTTGATGCGCACAAGTACCCAGTCGTCCAGGACTTTGGGCAACAAGACGTCGCGAACCGCAGCCTTGGTCAACTCGACGACCACAACAGCTTTCGTAGTTCCAGGGGCCATTTTGGTAGAATGCGTATATAATTTTCTGCGTCAAGGATTTTCAGTATGTCTCGTCAAGGAACTTGGATCAAAAAATCGTTTGGAAAATTTTCTTGGATTCCTGGGGGTCAGATCGTACGTCATGCCCGATCACGGCAGTTCTGTACACACCCGGAATTAAACGAATTCTCATTCCCCTCTGCGGCTGAGACCAGTCGAGCCCCCCAACTCTGTAAGTCGGATCTCTATTACGCCGCGAACGCCGCCACACCGGGGAGCGGCCGGTTCCCGTCTACCAATGACTCAAGCAAGCCGCCAATTCTGCCATCCCGCGTCGTTTCAGCCGCAAATTCAGCCACTGTTGGGGTAACGACCGAGTTCCGCCTAACAACTCACTACTCTCGCTAGCATCTGGACCCCACATCGTAGCATCTCGTTTGGCACCATCTCGTCTGCCACACTCCCCCACCCGGTGCGGGCCGCGGGTCAAGGCCGTGCATCTCGGCCGTTGACTTTGCTAGTCCCACGCCCACCTCTTGCCGGCAACTGTTGGCACTCTCCGGCACTTTCTGGACGAACGAATGGAAGGTATCCCGAGGATGTATTAACGAGGAATTACAGGATCGCCTGTTGCCCCGAAGCTAATTCTTCAGCTCATGCATCTATGTACTCAGCTCGTGTTTTAGTTTACCCCGCACAATGAGCAGTGTCGCTGAGACTGAGCCTCCACCCGTTCGAACCTTCCTGTCGCGGCCGTAGCATGCATCGTGAGGGGACCCCTGACTACATGCCACACTACTACACTCTAGTCTGTGCGAATAGATGGCTCCTGTCCGATACTGATCTTTCGTTTGGGTATTCTTCTTCTTTCCCTCCATCAGATTTTCGCGCGACGCCCTCTTCACAACCCAGCATTCAATACACGTGTAATAACTGACAACATGGAGCTTGATACTGACGTCCTCATTATTGGGGCTGGTATGTCAGGTCTTGGATTTGCTGTCCAGCTTGTTAAAAAATATGGACTCAGGCGTTTCGAGATGATCGAAAAGTCGGAGCATATTGGAGGTACTTGGTGGACGAATTCGTATCCAGGATGTGGAATTGATGTAAGTCCTCATCATGAAGTATTGTCACAACACACGGCTAAAGTGCTAACAATTTTATAGGTAGTCGCACATTACTACTCCTATTCGTTTTGTATGAACCCGAACTGGACGCGCAAGTTTCCCCTCCAGCCTGAGATCCTCGCATACTTTGACAGCGTCGCGGCAAAATACCAAATCGAAAAGCATGTCCAATTTCGCTCTCAAGTGGAATCGGCTCACTGGGAAGAATCTACTGGCACCTGGCTGGTAAATGTCAAAAATTTGCAAACCTCCAAAGTGTATCAGCGCCGGTGCAAAATTCTTGTTTCCGCGGTCGGCATTCTCTCTCAGCCCAATGAATGCGACATCAAGGGTCACGCATCTTTTCAAGGCAAGCTGTTCCACAGCACGCAGTGGGATCATTCTTTCGACTACAAAGACAAGAGCGTGGTTATTATTGGTATGTTTGGCTCTCTGAAGCTTTTTTTGGTGTCGGCTTCAGCTTCTAATTATAATCACCAGGCAACGGCTGCAGTGGAAGCCAGATCGTCCCCGCTATCACGGAAGGCGACGGTGCCGCCGCCAAAGTGACCCAATTTGCCCGACAGGCCCAATGGGTGTTCGAGCGGCCGAATCCAGAATATTCCGAGCGATTCAAGTTCATCATGCGCTGGGTGCCATTCGCCATGCGAGTTTATCGCGCTGTGCATAATTATTACGCAGAGATGGACTTTAATAGCTTTCCAACCGTCACAGGAGCCGCGCTCCGCCAAATGTATGCAGACTATCAGGGTGCATACATCAAGAGAGTATCGCCAGAAAAGTATCATGATTTCCTCATTCCCAAATCCGAGGTTGGCTGCAAGCGGCGCGTCATGGACTCCGATTACCTGGAGAGCCTTGGCCGCGACAATGTGGAGCTTGTCTACGACGATCCTGTTGAGGAAATCGTCGGACAAGGGGTGCGCACGAAATCGGGACGCCTTGTTAAAGCAGACGCCATTGTCTTGGCTAACGGGTTCCAAGTCCAGAAACCCCTTCTGACCTTGGACTTACATGGACAGGGTGGTGTCAGCGTTGCAGAGCATGTAAGTCAAAAATACTAATGATCATCTACGTACCTCATACTGACAAAAGTTTGGCAGTGGGATCAATTTAGTGACGGCGCAGCTTCTGCGTATTTTGGAACCTGCCTGTCTCAGTTCCCCAATTACTTCATTTTGATGGGGCCAAACACCGCCAGTGGCCACGGTTCTGTCTCGTACATTACCGAATGCCAGATCAACTTTACTCTGCGCGTCATCAAGCCCGTATTAAAGGCGCTCAACGCTGAAAGATCTAGCCTGCCAGTGTTTGGACAAGTGGCCGACGTGGTTCAGGTGAAGGCGACCGCGGAGCAAACAGATATTGACGACGTGCAGGAGAGGGCCAAAGACTTGGTCTGGGCATCGGGCTGCACGTCTTGGGCGCTCGATGAAAAGTCAAAGAGGAACACGACCATGTATCCCGATTTCCAGTATCGCTACTGGCTCAGGAGCGTGTTCGTCGCCTGGAACGACTTTGAGTTCACGACGTCCACGGCCTTTGGGCAGTCAATGGCGAGCAAGACCGCTGGCATCGGCAGTTGGTCTGCTCTTCTTGCCGGCGTTGCCATTGTCGCAGCAGCTGTTTATGACAAAAGAGATGTGGTCAAGACTATTATTGGAGTTTGAGAAGTTGTGTAGATTTTTAGTGTTCAATTGTCGTTTTCTTTTATCGTGGCTTGCAAGCCTGCTCTTTTTGATCTCGGTATTACATGTATGCAACCGTTATCTATTAAGTCAAGGACCGTGATACATATTCTAGCTTGTTAGAAAATAAATTATTCAGACTTAAACACATAGTAGCCGGTAAGCATTATCCGTTAATGGTTTTTTGAAAGCGGTTGGCGAAGAAAGTGCGCGAGGCAACCTGAGACCCAGCAGGACCTCGATGTAGCGGTCCAAAACACCACTAATAATAATAGCAGGAGCTGAGCTGAAATGAAGTGGAACCACAGCCAGCTCGCACTTTCGATAGCTTATTCTTTAAACTCTCTGTCAGCCTTAGCTCCATCGGTAAATATAATCGCACGCCAGTGGAAAGGACTTAACATGGGCGTGGGGGACAGCCCGGCTCAGCCATGGCCCGGGCTTCCAAACCACCCCCCGGTCCGCAGCTGAATAGTCTTGCACCGTTTGGGAAAACAAGCGGACACACAGCCCAGAGGTCGTAATCAACCAGTTTTCCGACCAAGACAGCCCCCAATTAGGGTGATAAAAAGTACAGCTGGGGGACGGCTTGCCATTGCGGTGCAATTTCCGCGGAAGCCTGGCGCCACGAATGGCCGGGCCCTGGGGTCTTAGTTGGGCTGAATTGAGACAGCAGAGTATAAATTGCGTAGGCTGTCAGCGATGGATTGAGCTTTCTTTATAAACCTCGTGAATCGAATCCGGTGTGCCAATTCTTGGCCTTCTCTCTGTACCTTTTTCTCTTCTCCCGTTTCTTTGACTTTTCTAGAAAGAGAATGCTCTTCTCCAATCTGAAGTCATCTGCGGTATGCGCCCTCGCGGCGCTGCTCGCTGCTCCAGCTGATGCCATTCGCCCTTCAGGTAGCTCTTTTGGAGTTCCTGGCCTGAACGCGACATACGACTACATTGTCGTGGGCGGCGGCAATGCTGGCCTGACACTCGCGACCCGTCTTGCGCAGCAGCAGGGCGGCAGCGTCGCCGTCGTGGAAGCGGGCACTTTTTATGAGATTGGCAACGGAAACCGAAGCCAAGTGCCCTTCTTTGACCACTACTACATCTCCAAGGCGAAGGATGACTTTCAGCCGCTCGTGGATTGGGGGTACATCACCAGCCCACAAAAAGTACGCTCAAACTTCCCCAGAGGCACTAATGGGCTTTTGTCAATTGTAAATTGGTTGCTGACACTGTGAATTATATAGAATGCGTATGATGTTGAGCTGCATTATGCGCGCGGAAAATGCCTTGGCGGTTCTTCGGCCAGAAACTACATGATCTACCAGCGTGCCAACAAGGGTGCCTACAAGCGCTGGGCCGACATGGTCGGAGACGACAGCTATACCTTTGACAAATTCCTGCCCTACTTTAACAAGGCCATTTGCTTTACGCCGCCCAATAACCAGCTCCGCTTCGCGAACTCGACACCGTCCTATGACGCACCTGTCATGGGCAACTGCTCAGGACCGGTCTCCATTACATACACCAACTATGCGCATTCGTTTGCCTCATGGTCCATCATGGGCTTGAAGGCGCTGGGCTTGAAGGTCTTCCCCGGTTTCTCCAGCGGCTCGCTCGTGGACGGTATTTCCTACGTCTTGTCCGCAGTGACGGTCAAAGACCAGACCCGCGACTCGTCCGAGACGGCGTTTATGCGCAAGGCTCTGGACCTGCCCAACTACACGGCTTACACCTTGACACAAGCGAAGCGCATTACCTTCTCTTCTGATAAAAAGGCCAACGGCGTCTGGGTTGATACTCTCGGTTCTCGCTATTATCTGTCGGCCAAGAAGGAGATCATCGTCTCTGCTGGCACTTTCGCGTCGCCCCAGCTCCTCATGGTCTCTGGCGTCGGTCCCGCCGCTGCTTTGAAGAAGCTCGACATTCCTGTTGTAGCAGACCTTCCTGGTGTTGGACAGGGTATGCAGGACCATCTCTACTTTGGCCCATCTTACCGAGTCAATGGCCTCACCACGTCTTCACTGATTAATGAGGACAATTTGGCGAGCGCCACCCGTGACTTCCAGGAGCACAGCACCGGCATGCTGACCAACCCTTCCAACGACATCATCGCGTGGGAAAAGTTCCCCAAGCATCTGCGCTCCGGTTTCTCCAACCACACCGTGCAGGCGCTCGCGAGCTACCCCGCCGACTGGCCCGAGATTGAGCTCCTCGCCATCAGCGCCTATCTCGGCTACCAAAACACCTCCGGGTCTGACCCGAATGACGGATACCAGTACGCGACCATGGGCGCGGCGCTGTGCATGCCCCGCTCGCGCGGCAGCATCACGCTCAGCTCGAGCGACAACGCCGTGCAGCCCATCATCGACCCCAACTTCTTCTCGGACCCAGCAGACATCGAGGTAGCCATCGCCGCGTACAAGCGTGTGCGCGAGTTCTGGACCACCCCCGTGATGAAGCCCTTCCGTGCCGACGACAAGGAGGCCTTCCCTGGTCTCGAGGTGCAGACAGACGCTCAGATTGAAAAGATCATCAAGCAGAGCTTCCAGACCATTTTCCATGCCGCGAGTACCTGCTCGATGGGCAAGTCGACCGACAAGATGGCGGTCGTGGATACCAAGGCCAGAGTATACGGCGTGACCGGTCTCCGAGTGGTCGACGCCTCCATTTTCCCCTTTGTCCCCCCTGGACATCCCATGAGCACCGTTTGTGAGTTTAAATTCTTTTGCGCATAATACATTACATAAGGTGCTAACAAAGTTGCAGATGCACTTGCGGAAAAGATTGCAACGGACATCACCGGTCGCTGGTAGAAAGGTGGCAAAGCCACAACACTGTCAAGCGTTGTCGTCAAATAGATCGTAGAAGGACGCATGGGGCCAAATCCAGTGTAGATGTTGCCAACATATAGAAAATTTGACTCAGCTTGTAACCGACCAGCATAAAAATATCACTTCCAGGCAGAACAGTGTGCAATTTTTTATTTATTATAGTTAATACGCTCACCCACTCCGTCTCAGAAGTTACCAACCCAGGCACAGAGCAGCGGCGGTGTCGCTGTTTCCAGTCTCGTGTGATCAATAGAAAAATGCATTGTTCTGTCGACAACTTCGGAGATTCTACACTCCGGAGCCACTATGAGCGTCTCTCGGAGTTGCAGTCCATGCTTGTGTTTGAGACTATTGCGACAGGTTGAAGTGTAACTGGAAGTGTTGCACACCGAATAGAATCAGCGGCATAAGAGGAGCGCCCCTCGGTTTAACGAATTCAAAGCCCCCAGGTGAATTTACCGGAATTCATTGCGTCTGGCCAGCAACAGAAGGCATACAGCGGTTAATGTAATCAAGGGTCTGCTAGAGACAAGGTACAAAAAACAAAGACGATGACTTGAGATCACGATGGCGTATTGTTTCGACCAGCAGAATCTCGGGATGAAGCGGCGGATTCTAATGGTGAACAAAGTGGCCGTAAATTTTAGGGCTCCATCAATAACAGAGTCGTTATTGTAAACTAAAATTGCTAAGATTGCTAAATTCCATGCATCATAACGTCCTCACTTCGTGCTTGCCTCCAATCAGCCCGCTGTATCATTGCGTTTTTTCTCTTCATAACAATCGAACCGCATCAAATCTTTGCTAAATAGAGAACGGCCCTGGCTTGTCTCCCCTGCCCACACCATTTTTCTCTCTATGGGTCATAAAAAACTCAGAAAACATGAATCACAGCCATGCTGGGCGTTTCAGAATGTTGGAGGGTTCGGAAGAAATATTCGAAGCAAAAAACCATGACTGACAACAGACAACACGTCGGATCCATAAGGCTTGTGCGCCAGAAAACTGGGTTTTCCCCTATGCAAAACTCTTCTTTCAAACTGGAGTCCTGATTACTCTGAGTTCAGTAGGCGCATAGAGACTTTTGCGTGGTTAGGCGCCACTCCCGCGGCTGGCAATATAAAGAGACTGCTATCGCCAGTGCCAGCGACCAGGACCAAATCAACTCACACTCAAAATTTACGACGAGAAAAAAACACTCTTCCAATCACATTCATCATGGCAGCCCGTTTGTGCAGAATGCCAGTCGAAATCATCTTCCTAATCTTCGAATCGGCATCCTCGCCAGAATCTACTGCACTTGATACTGGCATCTCGCCGATATCATCAAATATTTTCAGCAGCACCCAAACGATTCATCGCCGCCTCTTTGAAAAATTCGGTTCCTGAGCAGTTATGGGCGGACTTCTGCGCCGCTCGGCATGTTCAAATCAATTTCGGTCCTGTACTGGACAGAAATCTTCTAGCAGCTGACAGGGCCAAGGTTCAAGCCTTCATCCGCCAATATTTTAATCCGTCTTTCAAATTCGAGCTGTCAACTTCGCCTGGGGAATTTCTAGTGGCCCATAAGCTGCATCACAAAGTATCGCATTTCATTTCCGACTTTACTCGCAAGGCTTATAAAGAAGCGCTTGATATCGCCGACAACGCCACGGATATCACTCGCGGATCCATGCATGCAAATTGTGTGCGAGACAACGATCAAGACAACACCTCAATCAGCGAAGGCATTTCAGCCTCCGAGCGACTCCGATTATATCGAGCTTTTTTACGATTCGAGATTTACGCTACACTCTTTCGACCAGCACAATCCTGGGATGAATTAACCGGCTACAGTGGACAAGCCCAATTTCGATGGTTCTTACGAAATTTCACAGCATCGGAAGTCGAAGAAATAACCTGCATTCATCAATACTTTTCGGATATTATTACAGCCACATTGTCTGAACTGCACCAGGAGTTCGAGGCCGAAATAATATCTCGAGATATCGAGGCATCTCAGAACATGACGAAAGGGTCCAAATGGTCTGGTCTTTCTTGTCTATTCGACAGCGAGTTAGATCTTTTTTCGCAAGATTTTCAAGATCATTCTTCCAAGGCTATCGGCTCGATGACTTCATCTGGACTGCCCTATTTGTTTAAATTCCTGCAAAGCGACAAAGCCACTCGATATAAGCTGCTACGAAGAAATGATTTCCGAAAACCCCCATTTTTATTGGAAGCATTATCTGCTAATGCACTTCCTGCGTCCATGTTGAAGGTATTATCTGATGATGAGGAACTTCAGGAGTCTATGTTGGAAGCATTGTCTGATGATACACCTCGGGGGTCTCTGCTGCAAATGATGTGTGCTGGGTTTGCAGAAGGTCGCGACAATCATGGCGGTTCAGAAGCCGCAGAACATGGATATCTCAGCGCCGATGGAGGGATGCAAATTACCGCGTGCCGTCGCCTTGGTTATGTTTTCTGGGATTCAAACAGGCTTCAGACTTCACCAATCCAGGAGGCGCTCCTCAGAGCGAAGAGCACGGAGTGCCAGTGCCAGTTAGCTACCGCCACGAAACTTTCGGCCCGTAGAAGTCCAGAAGAAAATCTCCAAAACGTGCGTCTACCGGAAGAATATTTTGACAAGCTCATCGATGATTTTGGTCCGATATACCTGGCCATCGATGACGCAGGACCACGCGGACCCGGACATATTGAGACCACTGATAGTCTTTGAGAACTTTGGCCGCCCGTGCCCACAACCAGAAATGGTCTCATCTCCAACGCACGCAGACGAATACTGGGACTATCAATCAACGGATTTGAATTACTGGGAATATCTTCACACGAAGCTCCATGACGTCAGAGAGAGCGAGAATAGCGGCCCTCTCTTCAGAATTGTATCGCATTCTGCAGAGAGCAGACGCCGGATACGCCATCCACGCGACGCTGAAGATGTTCACAGAACAGCTCAGCCTTCCAGAGACAATGATCGTAGTTGCGTATTTTTTTTTCTTTTTACTATGCGACTGCCTCGCCGAGCTTGGCACAAAAAAAGAGAAGCGCTTAAGGATCAATATCTTGGTATTACGAAAGTCATACGAACGACGTGAGTTAAAGGACGTCCGTTTAACTAACAGCAACGGCAACTCAGCAGGCGCGATGACGAAGGTATCGTGGAAACGTTTATTCTGGCTTTCAGCTAATAGCTTTAGCAATTCTTATTTTCATTACTCTCTCAACGTCCCTTAAAAGACGCTTCTAGCCCCTCTTTAGCGATACCGCCAGCGGCGTGCCCCAGGTGTACCTCGAGGGTGCCTCCGACGTGCTATGCAAAATGCGTTCAGAGGGCCATAAAGAGTACGCGTACCACATATCCTCGGTGTAGGCACGTTGGGGTTGGGAGGGGGTGGGAGGTTGTATACTCAAGAATAAGAGGAATAAGAAGCATGTGATTACCATTATATATCTTATTTAATGCTAAGTTTCTCCATTGACTTTTGCGGTGGTTTGGTTTCCGCCTTGTCTTTCGTTCGTAGCAGTTTGTTCACCAGCGTCTTGCTCTTCTTGGTCGTCTTGACGTACGTCTCCAGCCCAACCAGAACTGCATACGACTTGGAGACGGTGAGATGTCCCATATCCACGCCCTTTCCCTTCAAGCTCTGAAGAAAAGCGCGAAAGTTGGACGAAGGCGGGCGGTAGTGGCCGCTGAGAGGGGAGAGGGATTGCAGGCGGCCATTCTTGATCTTGATGAGCCCCGCGGCAGAAATGCGGCCGCCCTGGAGAAACGACGAGTGCTGAAAGGCACCGGAATCTTTGATCCCGACATAGAGTCGAAAGTTGGTATCGGCGACAAAGATCCAGCAGTTTTTGCGCACTGATTTTCGCAGCAGCTTGTTGATAATGGTCGATGTTGACAGGTGATGGATCTTTTTCAGGCCAGTCGCATTGTCAAATTCCGGGGTGGCATATTTGGCAGCGCGATCGGCTTCAAGTTTGGACTCGATCGAGGAATCCGAATCCGAATCGTCGGCCAGGGGGTTGGCACTCGGTCTAAAGGCTGGCGTCTCGTCGTCAGCCGGAACGATACCGTGAATGCTGTCCTTGAATTGCTCCGTCGTGTCGATTCTGGCGCCATTCTTTGCCCAGCACAGTCTTCCTTCCGCGTCGACCTTGACCAGGTAGTGCTGCCTCTCTTCGCGCGACAAGTAGCGCACTTGCTCACGCTCGAGCTGCTCGCGGGAGCAGCCCTCCAGCTCGACGCTGCGTCCAGCGCCGTGGTCCAGCCAGTACAGGAAATTTTCTTGGGTGTTTGATCTTTTCCACTCTTCGTGGTATACTTGCAGGTTGCTTCCGTAGCGGTGTTTGACATCGATCATTTCCAAAAAGTACTGCAGGCCCATTGTGCGAGCCTCTGCCCGGCGCTTCGCATTTTCCTCTTGGCGCTTCTGTCTTCGGGCAGCCTTGTCTTGGAGTCTCGTCTCCTCCGGGTTATCCGAGTCCGAGTCCGAGTCGCTGTCGGTATCATCGCGACCAGCGCGGAAAGCCACCATTCCTGCCTTTTTCCATTTCTGGCGGGCGCCGGCCGAAGGAGGCCGCACGTCTTCATCAACGGTCACGGCCTGCGACAGTGCTCGTGGGCGTGGGCGGTGTGTCTCGCGGAACTGGGCATCGCGCACGGCAGCAGCCCATCGTGTGCTGGGATTGATGCTGTAACCGTCTATTTCGCGACGCGCACGATATCCACGGAACGTCTTTTGAATCATTCTTGCTGCCGCCTCTTCATCTTGGTCGTGGTCGTGTAGGGGTGCTGGTTCTGCAGAGAGCCTCTTCTGCTGTTTAATCTTCTTCCGATTCGCCCCTTCCTTCTCAGATTGTATCTGAGCAATCTCATGGAACTTATCCACGGACGGAGGTACTAGTGAAGCCATGTAGGTGTTGTGCGCTGAACTGGTTGATGTTGCCGAGCTCTCGATGTCAGAGGCCGCCATTGTCCTCTTATAACCCGCCTGGATGCGGGGCCGTGGCTCCGGCAGCGACAGGGAGAGGCAGCTCGTGGTCAGCGGTCGTGTGGCTCCAGCAAATGGGAGAGGCTAGAACAGGGTCCAACGCAACGAGGCGAACGATATTGACTAGCGTTTTTGGACAACGAATACCAGCGCTGCCGTGGCTGATCTTGGGCTGAGGCTAGAACGCGAGCTACCAAACTGGGAGACGAGGCAGCACGAACCTGCCAAGAGATCTACCGTTGTATAGCGGAAAGTGGCGTGCAAAGAAGGTCTTGTGTGTAGGGCTGAGGAGAATAGAAATACTTGGCTATGAGAACAGTAGAGTTGATTTTCAGGCTTGGGCAGCTACATATAAGAGCCATGATCGGCATCTCGAGGGTAGGCAGGTGTGCTTCATGGTAGGTATGCCCTGCAATTGCTGAGCCACCCCTGCGGCCTCCTGTTAGCGCCTGTTGCGGCGGGGCTGGAGGAGCCGACTCTGCCAAACGATGACAGCCTCGCATGAGAGCGAACAAGCTTGAAGGACAACTTAAAAAAATATCATACACTCTCACCCCTAGAATAACATTAGCGTAGTACTTAATAGTTATCTTTATTATAATTATAATTATTTACTTTATTTTTCTTATTTTTTTTTATCTCTTTTATATTTCTTATTTTCCTTATCTTCTTTATTTTCTCTATTTTCTTTGTTTTATAGTATTATTTTATCTAAATTAGTCTTCAAAAGTACTTTTGTATAGAAAGTCACACGTTAACATTATTTCAAGGGGGGAGTGTAGGTGAGCGAGTCGCGTTTGCGTCCAAATCCGGCATGGCTGTAATGCGCATGGTGGCAGGGCACGAGGCTAGGCTCAAAGAAAGAAGCTTTTTGCGGTGCAGAGTGGCTCAGCACCGCGGCGCCACAATAAATATGCCGTGCCAAACCTCCGACTCGTCATCCGCAAGGCTGAGTTCGAAATCCTTCATATATCATGTTATAAAATTAGTATATAAGATATGTCGTAGCTAAAGTATGAACAGAGAAGAAAAGATTGCCATCAGCGCTTAGCTTTGGTGCTGTGGATATATCGCTAAGAAAATAAAAAGTCCTTTAATACTGGCGAACCAGAGAATTCTGGATTCAACATTATACAACTACTGGCTGTCAGCATGTTGCGGATCCCTTATCGCAATAGTCAATCTTACTTGAGAAAATATTGCAGACCGGCCCTGCGCTTTTCGAGAAACTTGGGCCGGAACTTGGATATCACGCTCTTGGGCGGTAGGCTGGGCACCGCCGCATCAAAGTTCGGAAACGACTTCATCAACCGGTGGCGCAAGGCATCGAATTCTGAATAACGCTTGCGAATACTCATGAAGCTTCCCTGTTTCCCTATGTCAACACCGCCGTCTTTTGCTCTGTCGCAAGGCCGAGCATCCATCATCCATCGTCCGTTGCTTACCTGAAGGGTCTCTACCCGCACATTCCACACCACAAACGCGCCGATGCTGGTCGCGCCGCCATTGACAATCGTGTAATCGACAATCTCGACGCTCTTGGCCCAGCAGGCGTTGTTGCGATCCTCTTCTTCCTCGTCCGCCTCGTTGTCGAGTAGCTGGATCGCGCCCGACGGTCGGCCCGAGTCTGACGATTGCGTGGAGGCGGCGCGCCGCCGCGACGGCATGTTGTGCCAGTAGGGCGGTGATGTAACCGAGGTGTTCGAGTGCGTCGAGGCGTCCATTGTATTTTTCGTGCCGTCGCTTTGGCCGTTGAGGCCGGTGTCTCGCAATCCGTCCAGCCGTAGCTCAAACGGCGCTGCGCCGCCGCCGCCACCGCCGCGCGCGACATGTGTCTCGGGCTCGTTTGACGGCCGTGTCTGGGTCGTCCCAACTCCTTCGTCCTCCCCTGTGTAATCTGTATTTAACGTCGCTTCCATCCAGACATGTGCGCGCCGTGTGCGACGCAAGCAAATCCCTCCGCGCTGGCGGTATCCAAACTGTTGAGCGAGTGTTCTAGCGGCGCGGGGGAGCTTGTCGCGAGAAGCTCTACGCTGGCAGCTGTCGATGGTCGTGGCAGCTATTGATATTGGGAGGAGCGCGCGCGGGATATAAGCAATTGTTGCGAATGTTGAAACGTCACCATTCGCCGTTGCAGCGACTAGAAATCAAGTCACGCCGTCATGTCACGCCAGCAGAAAAAAAAAGTGTTGCTGATGCCAATCCAAAGCCGGCGCTACTCCCCAGATTTGAGGAGTGGGGCCGGCGCCGAGGCATCCCGTTCGGCACATAATCATGAGTTCGGTATAGGTCTGTAGGATCTGATATATCTTGGAGCCTCACCTGATATATATGAGCTGAATATTCTGTATGGTCGCATACACCATGGGTTGAAGATATGTTAATTACACACCCCGCAGCAGCACTGGCAATCGTCTACCATACACAGCACTGTCTCATTACGGCCACGTTAGTCCGCCGCATTATTATGGCATTGTGTAGAAGGGAAGTGACACGCTCGTTCCTGAGAATTGGAAATTGTCAAAAATTTGCCCAAGATTTGCAAAGACACCTTCACCGCTGGCTCTCATCTTGAGACTTGGCGGCGAAGACAAGAAACGGTGAGCAAGCCACGACCTGGCTGCTGTGTAAAACATACAGAGTTGTCGCAACGATGTCTGATGAGCTGGAAGGTGCTCCGGTGGCCGGGGCTGTGTATTGTGCAGTGCTACATGGTTTGAAGTGGGCATGGACCCTGAAGCATATCTCTTCTTGTTCGATTTTGTTTTATGCCATCGCGCTGCTGGAAGCTTTATTGCTTTGTTGACTTGACGCTGAAAATAGAAAACCATAAATTTTGAGTGCGCTGCTGCTGCTGTTCGGTGCCAAATTGATGCATTGAATCAATCGAGGGTCAATGGGATGGTCATCCGTGCCGTGTTTCGGCATACCATGGTCAACGGCGAAGATGCCTGCGATGGCATGCTTGTCGAGGTATTATGCATGTAGCTGAAACGCATCACATGAAGAAGAGCAAGGACGGGGTTTCCGAGAATCGACGGCGAGCTTCGGCTCCGGTTTACAATACCAGTCTTCGTTGCCTGTACTCGTATTTGGGGCGTCTTCGCAAAATTCACATCGTATCATTGCGTAGCCTCTTCGATGTGGCAAATATCGGGTTTTAAATCCTGCCGCACACGATCTCTCTTCGCCCCTTCTCGCTGGCAACACGCGCTGGACCGTGCCCCATTTTCACGACAGGCAAGTCATTCAACGGTTGAATACGGCGCACCACGCCCGTGTGCCGATACTTGTCTGTGCAGTACGGAGTAGCATGGACGCGAGGGAACCCCTGCTAATTTCGCAAGCTGGGCATCAGCCAGCGCAAGCAGCCCCCTGGGATGATCCAACTCTCCCGTGTCCGACTGTTGTTTACTTGCCAAGTTGTCAACATGATTTGGTGTGTCTGACTGGCCAAGACCTCTAGCCAACTTTGTTGGTAACCGTAACTTGGTTCAGATTTCCGGGGAGTAACCAAGACGAGCCTGTTTCGCGGCGACCTAGCGGAAGCGGCCGCTGTTCTCTCAGGCGAGCTTTGGCCTGTTCCAGTTAGATGAGCTCTCATCTAGCGGTGCCCACGAGCAAAAAGCAAAGCAACACGGTGGGTATGACTGGTAGCTTTTTTGGGGCTCACAGCCAGCTAGTGCACGCCACCCTGGCCCTTGTGGCGGGGGCCAAGATGCACCTGAGGGCGAAAGTCGCTATTTAAAATGAAGCGCTATTGAAAACGGCAGAAAGCTCTGGCCATCATCTTGCGTGGGATTGGAGCTTGCTGATAGGTGGTACCGGAGAGCTCTGAGCACTGCCGGAACGGCGCGCGCGCGCCTCGCCCACTCACACGGCACACAATAATACGATGTACTCGTGTATTGTGTACCAGTGATCGCAACCCTACTAATGACCCCATGAGATTGGGCGAGAACGAGAAACCTGGAAAGTCCCGGAGCAGAGAGCCGGGCCCTGTCATCCGTAGCCAGCGTTTTCGGTGGGTGGGATGGGCTGGTTATAATCTGGCTCTGTCTCTCCTGTAGCGTCCTGAGTCTCACATTTTTGCTTTGCGCGCCGTGCGATTTTCCAACTTGTCGCCCCTCCGACCTTTTCTTCTTCCCTTTCGCTCCGATCCTTTATTCCTAACTTCGTCTCTCTCGCTGTCGAATTCTTTCGTTCTCCTTCTTTGTTGTTTGCATAATACACGTTCCTACCAGTTACACTCGTTTTCCAACCCACTCGCGACGGCCACAGCCTTGGATTCCCTCGTTCGGTAAGTTGCAGCTGCCGATCGCCGCACTACGATATACTTTGGACCTCACTTCCAACTTGAGAGACGTTGAATTAACTTTGATTGCTTTCTTGCCGATATAGATTACTCAACCGATCCTAAGCACTTCTCGAGTCGGCAATTGACACGCCCGCCGCCGCTTTCCTGTTCCCATATACCCCAAACCTCGAACTCTTGAAACTCCGCCATGGTTTCCTTTAAGACGACTGGCTTTGTTGCCGCCGCCGCTCTTGCGACTTTCGCCCAGGCCGATTACGAGATTGACGCGACCTCTGTGCCCATGGCCACCCGAGGCAAGTCCCGACATGTTCTTCAGACGCCAACTACCATTGCTAATGCAGTGTTTATTCTAGAGCGATGGTGCCGCGATGAGAAGCTCACTTGCCCTCTTATCTGCCAACAAACCGAGCCGCGCACGACGCTGGTCAACGACTGTGACCCCGTATGTCGACTATTGACCTCTTATCTAGAGCCACCACTGGTATACCGATAAATACTAACACGTACCAGGAATCTCTCACCTATGGCTGCCTCTGCGGCGACAACAAGCAGCCCAACGTCTCCGAATACAGCCTGAGCCTTCCCTACTACGTCTGCACCGAATGGGGCCGCCAGTGTGTCGCCCAATGCAAGAACAACAACATGTGCGCCTCCGCCTGCCTCGAGAACCACCCGTGCGGTGCGACCAACCCCGAGCGCCACAATGCCTCGACAACATCGACGCAAGGAGCCACGGCCAGCAAGACGGGCAGCAACGGCATCTACACCGGACCTCCCGGATCGTCCAACGCCGGTGGCGGTGCGCCAGGAAACAAGTCGGGCGCGGGCTCGGCCATCGAAGTCGGACGCGCGTACGGATTCGCCGTGCTCTTTGCCGGCATGTTTACCGGATTTGCGATGCTGTGAGGGAAACCTGCGTTGAGGAGGACTGAACATGCAGAGTGTGGCTGTGTCAAAGCCCTGCTGCGATGGATGCAGTTGCTAATATTTTTTTTTGAGCGGTGGCATTCAAACACAGATACAAGAAGCGTTATACTAATACTAATAATACCACTTTACGTACCAGGCAAACGGGATGCACAGGCAACTGTATAAAAATACATGCAAGACACTCGTGGCGGGGATTTCTATGACGCGATTGAAATCCACCTGATGGACTGGCTGTCAAGGTCGCTTATAGCAATAACTGGCGAATTTCTTCTCGGGCAGTTGAATGGTGGAGAGTGGTGCTGTCTGTTGTTTGGTTGCTCTTTGTATTTTTTTTTCTTTTTGAAAGCTCACAAGGACATTGCTGTTTTTCATGCTTCATTTTGATCAATGATCGCATTTGGCACTCATAATCGGCAAATCGGATTTCATTTTGTACTTAGGCGATCAATCCTGTTAATTATCTACGAATGGAGAAAGTCTAAGTTTCTTCTTTTCATAAATTCGAGATTGACTTGTTCAGAGTATTCCTCAACATCAGACTTCCCGCTTGGGTCGTCCAAGAGCAGGTGGCTGGCTGGCGGCGTCCACTTTGGCCAATACAGGCGCCGGTTACTTCCAATATTAGGAGCGAGATTAAGAAGGGAACTCAAATAGTACACTAACCCCTTTAAAATAATATTAGTGTGTGACTTTCTAAACTAGAGTACTCTTAAATAATAATAAAGATAAAATAATACTATAAAATAAAGAAAATAAAGAAGATAAGGAATATAAGAGATATAGAAGATATACAAAATAATAATAACAATAATTATAATAAAGATAACTATTAAGTACTATACTGATATTATTTTAGGGGGAGAGTGTATGTTCTAGTATACGCTGTAGCTTTATCAGTGCCAGCGAACAACATAACCACGCCAGAGCCATGCCTGTTGCCATACCCTGCGGCACGATCATGCAATTATCGAGTTGGCGGATGACCAGAGAGGCACTCTAGGATGCTGTTTCACCACATCCCCGGAATTTAAGACAGCCACAAAAACACGGTATCCCATGGTAGAGGATTCATTGTCATTGAACGGGGGCATCTGACCAAATGAGAGCATAGCGCCTGTTGACGGTCCTCAAACTGTCACTTTGCTGGGATCGCCACCGCGAGAGGCAATATTGCTGCCAGCCCATCCAAAGACTCATACGCTGTTCTCGGAGTCGAAGATTTGTCCGGACGTTCAATGGAAGGCAGATGACGTAGATGGGATGAAAGTTGAGCTGAGGGATGTACGTGAAGCTTGATGAAGCAGCTACCGCAATGCGGACCCGGCGTGCATGCCTCCAAACGTGGCACTTTGCTCGGAGCTGGCAAGGCTGCGGAAGCTGCCCTAATACCTTGCATTTACGGTGCAGGCACCGACAATCTGTCGTGCCCGAACAGAAAGTAGAGGTAGGAGAAAAAGAGTTGGGTGACGTCAAGGTGCTGCTTGCGAGCATACGTACCGACGACAGTTGGGCTGGTGAAAGTTGCGTGTCAAAACTTTGCGGCTGTAGCACAACGCTGGCATTGTCTCGGAAGCTGCACCAATATCTCATCTTGGTGTAGACCGTGCCGACGATCCATCATATCCGAGCAATTAATAAATGGATTTGCCTTTAAACAATTAAGATGCACACTTAGCTTCCCGGGCAATTCGGCAGATCATAGTCTTGTGCGTTGCACACGAGGCTTAGTTGTTTGACGATTACTGGTTTTGATCGTGAGTGCGTAACCGCGACCCTGGTGAGAGCATATACCAAGCATAGGATCCGAGACATCATGAGCAGACAGGCCCGGGACATGAGGGGCAAGATACATCGGCGCGGCTACAGACAGATTGTATAAAAGCCCAGCTATCCGTAGGCCACGACGGAAAGCTGGCGTCTATTTGCAGCACGAGAAATAGTGTGAAGTTGAACTTTGGAACTAACTCATCATCTCAACATGCAGCTTTGTAATCTACTTGTTTTGGCGGCGGCATCGTCAGCATATGCCACCGAGGCTGCCTCTCCCGGAATTGGAGTGAGTATCGCACGAACGTGGCGCCGCCGAAACACTATCCCTCTGTTCACTGACACACACTGCCATAGGTCACTTTCTACGACAAGATCGACTTTGAGGGAAATTCCTTTGAAGTGCCTTCGTGGGGTGCATGCTGGAAGATTACAGAGAATCTGTGAGCCACCGACAGCGTCAAATGGAAATCAAAAGAGCCGACCGTGCTAACGAGTGACGGGAAGCCACGCCGAGCCGTTGTCCGTTCGATTCGGCGCGGTGAAGGCTAGATGCGCGCTGTATCGGTACGTTTGCACAAGCGGCTGGCAACGGCGACACACCTGTAGGCGGTGGTTACTAACAACGTGAAATGATGCAGCAACCCCCGATGCTCTGTTCCCGCCATTGTTGATGGTGTGCAGAAGTCAATCCCGAATATCAGAGCCATCAGCGATGGCTATATGATCAATTCCGTGCGATGCCACCACAGTATCGACGATGATGAAATTTGGACGCCCTCTGGTGGCGAGCTGTAGCCATGCCTTGTATAGGTTTTGTCCTTGGGGTGCAGGGTTTCCCTATGCTGGAATGCGAATGCAGAGGCGCGGCTAATGAGCTAGGTGCTGGGTAGTATCATGCAGAATGCAATGAATCTATGAGCCCAATGGCTACTGGTATATCCCTGCCGTAACCTGGTCTTGCGTGTCGTGAGTGGGTGAGTGCGCGGCGGTTGTACGTGATGGCAGCTGTACCTTACGACGACAAATGGGGAAAAGAAACCCGAAACTCATGTATGTAGACTCCAAGATGTTTCTTCTCCCCTTCTTTATATATGTAAATGGCATTATGTGGGACTATGTTTCGTTTCATTTTGCCTTTCGGGTTTTCGTCACCTCTCCTTCCACCCCGGCCATGCAAGCTGACGTTGTCTAGATTTGAACCATTCACTCAAGTACAGTCTACACAAGTGCTGGTGCTACTGCGACATGAAAACATATCTACCAAGAAGAGTACGCCGCCTACTGGAACATGGAAAAGCTGGGAATACCATACGCGCCGTGCGATGCTCGGGGCGCCAACCCAATTCGGCGTGGTGGCCTTTTGGGCGGTGAGGCTTTTTGACTTGCCAATCGCAGCCACGACGCATGACACTTGAGGAGAGCACACGACCTTGTGCTGTACCTACATCAGCATGCTCCACTGCCATGCGTTGTTCCTCGGTCCCTGGGGTGTTGATCGAGGAAAATGGTTTAGCGGTTGGGAGCTTGTTGGGAAGAAGTCGGGGTCAGCTTGGGCTGGTGATGAAAGTGTACAGAATGTGAGGCAACTGTACAACAGTAACAGCAAAGCAGAAAATCAACGAAAAGGGCCAGCAACTGATCGAGTTCCTTTTGCGACAAAAGGAAAGCAAACTTTCCCTCAAGTTTCCTCTCATATTTGGACAATGGTTAGATCGGCTTTTGACAAAGTGCCTGTGGTGGCCGCCGAGAGCTTCACGTGCCTATTTGCCAGTGGAGTCGTAGCGGCGAGTTACACCGCAGGACAGCATTTTGGGGCCACGGCGCGTCATCAGCTGCTAAATTGTGGCGGCACCGTCTTTTACAGCGCAATGCAAGCAGCTTGAAGGAGTTTAGCACAGCGGCGTTGTAGCCTATTCAAGCCTGTTTGTAAACCAGTGTGTGGCAGTCCAGTGTTCTCCCGAGGCTCGCAATGAGGAGTGGGCTCTGGGCTTTTTGCAGGCAAGCCAGCCCCCCCTTACATGCCAACTAGCCTGAACGTTGCTAGCCTTGCCATGCCATCACTTTTTTAATTTACAATATTTAAAATAAATATTTTTCCTCTTAAGAGGGGCATAGCGCAGGGGCCTTATGCAACCCGCTAAAATCTACGCAGCGAATCGATTCGTCCTCCTCGTGCATGTTGGCTTCCTCAACAATCTGCAGGGCCCCGCGAACTTCTGCAACCTGTCGACGCCTCGCGCCCGCTCTTTTTTTTCCTGCCCGCCTGTTCTGCTTGCCCTTGCCTTACCTTGTGGCACACGGCCTCTCTGACGGCCTTGCATATTCTTTATAGCCTCTCCTCACCCCCCCGCTTTGCTTCCTCCCATAGCTACCCATCATGTCGGCCAACGAATCACTACCGCTATTCCACGACAACGCTGCTGCTGCTGGTGAAGGTACGGACACCATGGTCCCCAATACGAGTATGTCTGCCCATCGCCATCCACTACGAGATTTCCCTTGTTCGCTTGCCGGCTGCCCAGCTGCCAGTCAGTGCCTGCGCGACAGCTCTGGGCGACGCTTCGAGCTCCCAGCTCCCGGCTCGGCGCCCCTTTGCGCATGTGGGACGACCTCGCTGACTGCCTCCCAGGAAAAGCGCAAATCGAGTGCATCTCCGACGATGCCCTCATCCATCTCAAGTCCTACAAGTACTCCAGCGTCGACAAGTCGCCCGTTTCCAAGTACATTCTCGGTCCCTGGGTACGATCTCCCGCCACTCCCCCGGATGCTCTCCGTCCTCCGCCCCCGACTCCGTCCTCGTCTGTCCCGATCCCCCTCCGCGCTCGGTTCGCCCCTTTACGAATATATTCTGCACTCCAATACACTGCTCAATACCATCGGGCTTAAATACCAGAATGTGATACTAATCCGTCGTTCTGCAGTGGAACTTTTTCGTCACCCTTCTGCCGCTATGGATGGCTCCCAACATGGTGACCCTTGTGGGCTTCTTCTTCATCCTGGCTAATGTTGCGCTGCTCGTCATCTATATCCCCGACTTGATCGGCCCTGTACGTTCACGCAAAGGCAAAACGCCACTTCCCCGCGCGCATCCAACCTCTAACAACTTCTCAGGGCCCTTCTTGGGTATACTTTAGCCTCGCCATTGGCCTCTTCATGTACCAGACCATGGACAATGTCGACGGCAAGCAGGCTCGCAGAACCGGCACCTCCAGCGGCCTCGGCGAACTCTTCGACCACGGCATCGACTCGCTCAACTGTACCCTCGCCAGTCTCTTCCAGGTCGCCGCCATGGCTCTCGGCACCTCGCCCGCAGGTGTTTTCACTGCGCTCTGCCCATGCGTCGCCATGTTCTTCTCGACCTGGGAGACCTACCACACCCATACCCTCTATCTCGGCTTCATCAACGGCCCTACCGAGGGTCTTCTCATTGCCTGCGCTATTATGATTACCTCGGGCATCTGGGGTCCTGAGATCTGGAGCGAGCCCATCGCTGGCCTTTTCGGCGACAGCTTGCCCGGTCTGACTTCCATGCTGGGCGAGACATCTATCCGCGGCATTTGGGTTCCCGTTGTCGCCATTTCGCTTTTGGGAACGCACGTTCCTTTCTGCGTCCTCAATGTGATCGACGCCCGCCGCAAGCAGGGTCTTCCCGTGGCCCCCGTCTTCCTCGAACTTGCGCCCATGACCGCCTTCACCGTCACCATTGTCGCCTGGCTCGCCTCCCCGTACAGCACGCTCATGAAGGAGGACCACCTGATTTTGTTCTGCTGCACCATGTCCTTTGTCTTCGGCCGACTCACGACCAAGATGATTCTTGCGCACCTGACGCGCCAGGCGTTCCCCTACTGGACCGCCATGCTGTGGCCTCTGGTCGGTGGCGCCGTCCTTACCAACTTGCCGCGAATCGGATTCCCCCAGCTCGGCGCCACTCTGGAGCTCTACTACCTGTGGGCCTATTTTGCCTACGCCACTGTGCTCTACTTCCGCTGGGCTTTCCTGGTTGTCAACGCCATCTGCAGCTTCCTGGGCATTAACGCCCTCACCATTCCCAAGGACAAGCAGCTTGCCAACAAGCGCGCGCACGACGCTGCCAAGCTGCACTAAGCCACCAATGATGAGGTCAATGAGGCCGATGCATTCTTTTATTTTACTTTCTCGGGCGACTTGCCCAACATTCAACATGAATGCCCGCTAGACACGAAACTTGCGAGTCTACTGCGGGACGCTGCCATACACTTACACGATGTCACTTCCAGTGGCGTTCTTGTGACACATGTCTTAGGGACAAAATGGCCCTAGAGCGTTGCATTTTTTCCGGCGCATGGGACCCTTTGACAACGATTTTTGCCGTTGTACACATATATATTCATATATACTTATGCTTTATTGTAATCGCCTTGGGTGCCGTGAGCACTGACAGGTTTCTATAAATTTGAAATAAATGTTCAAAGCAATTGATCTGAGTGCAGTGAATGTGTTTAGCAGCAACATATAATATAGAACGAGTAACCGCGTGTGGCGTGTGTAAGACACTTTGCCTCTCATGGCAGATCCACGGCTGTGCGGAAAGCGGCCAGGTGTTAGCTTGGCTAGTGGCCGAGGACGCACCATGGCTCGTTCACCCTGCATCAACCAAGACGAATTTACCACCTCTACAAAACGAAAACACAATTTGCCGAATCGTTGGCTTGGATTAATCGCAAACCAATCGCCGTCGAAGCCGCCATTTATCATCCCGCGAGGAGCATAGAATGCGCGGCCATTAGGCTCAGAATCGATACGAATTGAAACACATCTCGACAGCCCGCCCACCGATTCTACAATGCGCACGGCCGGGGCGCTTCTCTGGACCTTTGGGACGCTGGCGTCCTTTGCGAGCGCCATAGGCGGCACGCCGCTGACCGACGATGACCTGCGCAACATTCCCTCGCCGGGGTCCGACTTTGACATCCAGGACGGCAAGCTGTTGGCGCCCATCCTGATCCCCCGCGTACCCGGCACGCCAGGCCAGGTCAAGGCGCAGGAGCATCTGGTCGATTTCTTCAAGACGAACCTGCCCGGCTGGGAGCAGATCTGGCACAACTCGACGTCCAAGACGCCGGCGACGGGCGATCGCGACATCCCCTTCAACAACCTCATCTTCCGGCGCGACCCGCCGTGGGCCAAGGCCGGCGACGTCGGGCGGCTCACGCTCGTGGCGCACTACGACAGCAAGCTGACGCCCGAGGGCTTCATCGGCGCCACGGACAGCGCGGCGCCGTGCGCCATGCTGCTGCACGCGGCGCGCACCCTCGACACGGCCCTGCAGGCACGTTGGAAGGCCATGGAGGAGGCCGGCGAGGCGGACACATCGCTGGAGCCGGCGACGGGCCTGCAGATCTTGTTCCTCGACGGCGAGGAGGCGTTTGAGCACTGGACTGACGACGACTCGCTGTACGGCGCGCGCGCCCTCGCCGAGCACTGGGAGACGGATTTCCACGCCAGCATGTCGACGTACCGCACGTCGCTCAGCTCCATCAGCCTGTTTGTGCTGCTCGACCTGCTCGGCGCCGAGTCCCCCTCCATCCCGTCGTACTTCATGACGACGCACTGGGCGTACCGCAAGATGGCGCTCCTCGAAAAGCGGCTGCGCGATCTCAACCTGCTCGAGGCCAAGGCCCGGCGCCCGTTCCTGCCCGACGCAGACAAGGCGGCGGACAAGTTCCGGCACGGTTTCGGCGGCACGGTGCAGGACGACCACGTGCCGTTTATGCAGCGCGGCGTCGACATCCTGCACCTCATCCCGTCGCCGTTCCCGCATGTCTGGCATACGATGGACGACGACGGCGAGCATCTTCACATGCCGACCACGCGCGACTGGGCCAAGATTGTGACGGCGTTTGCGGCCGAGTGGCTGGACCTGACGGGCAAGCTGCCGGAGCTGGCGCCGGCGTCGAAAAAGCAAAAGAAATCAGAGACGGAAGAGCGGCCTACGGAGCGTACGGATTTGTGATTTGGGACTTTTATTATCAAGTTGGTAGCTTATTATGTGTAGGCTCATACTGTGATGCATCGACTGGCGTTAGGTAGCGGATTTCATGCAACTTTGCAAACTTAAATAAGCTGTTTCATCAATGAAACAAGAACATAAATACTACTTTTTAAAAATAAGAATTCACTCCAACAATTATCTTTCATTCTACCTCAATTCTGTCACAGCACTCTTTGCTGGTGGTGGGGCGTCGGCCAATCACAGTCGTCCAGCAGCAACCACGTAACCAGTTTGGGGGAGCTCCCCTGGTCGAGCTGTGTGGCCTCTTCGAAACCTCGTCAAACCGCCAAACCGCACAAAGCGACAACCACAAATCCATTCACGATGCGCTTCTCTCTCGCCACGACGCTGCTGGCGCTTTCCAGCGCCGCCTCTGCTGCTTCCCAATGGGACTTTACGGATGGCTCCGTGACGGTCGGCCTCAAGGGCAGCGAAGGCGTGACTGAAAAGTACGTGACCGAGGCGCCGCCCGTCAATTGGCATTGAACTACGATAGCTGACTGACTTTTCAAACAACAGATTCACCTCTGCCGTTCGCGTCAAGACCGAAGTCAAGCTGGCCTCCACCGGCAATATCAAGGTGTCCCTCACGGCCCAGGAGGACTCCAAGGCCAAGCGCCCTCACCAAGCTTTCCTGGTGCTCCGCGAAAAGGCCTCTGGCCTCGAGGCGCCGTTCCCTCTGACGATTAAGGATTCGGGCAAGGGAACTGTCAAGCTGGTATGGACCCAAATTCTACGACGTGGAGGCAAGATCAAGCAGGGTACAAGTTGAATACTGACGCAGTCGCAGACCCAGAAAGACCTCCCCGTCCAGCTCCTCAACTCCGCGACCCCCCTCGAAGCCAAGATTGTGCTCGGCTCCTTTGGCGCCTCCAAGGCCATTGTGGCGACCGTGTTCGAGGTCAACGTCGTGCGCGACGCCAACAGCGCCAGCAACTACGAGGCGCCGCTCCGCTACGGCAAGCGTCCCGAGATTCACCACATCTTCCGCGCCGACCCCAAGAACCCGCCCAAGATCATCTCCCTCGTTTTCGCCGCCGCTGTCCTGGCGGCCATTCCGGTCTTGTTCATCAGCGTAAGTCAAAAACTGAAATCTACGCAGACTTGATGCGATTGTTTGCTAATACGGATCGCGCGTGGAACAGTGGCTTGTTCTGGGTGCCAACCTCAGCCACGCCGGCAAGGCCCTTGGCGCGGCCCCCGTCTCGCACGCCGTCTTCTACGGCTCCATCGTGGCGATGGAGGGCGTCTTCTTCCTGTACTACAGCACCTGGAACCTGTTCCAGACGCTCCCCGCCATTGCGATTGTGGGCGTCGTCGCGTTCCTGAGCGGCAACAGCGCGCTAGGCGAGGTACAGCGCCGTCGTCTGGCGGGCGAGCGATAAGGCTGTGCGACTACATGTTATGTTTAGTGCAAAACAAAATAGAAAGGAAGATTGGGAAGCAAGTGTAAGAACAGGCACGATCTATTTGGTCATCTAGCTACCGAGGTCAGCCCCCGGAAGAACAGACGAAATGGTAGCCGAACAAGTAAAACGGGGACGGGTTAGGTAAATTGAGGTGAGGGGCCGCTCCAGTGTGCTGCGGAGAAGAGTGGTGAGGAGCACGATAGATTGCCTCACCGGCCCCGAGACGGAAAAATAGAAGAGAGGCTGATTTTCAAAAACATTCTGTAAACTAGCCGGCTGTACATGGAATTAAAAAAAAAATTTACAGCAAGAGTTGTTTACTTGACACACAAGTCATGACCGTCCAAAAGTAGCATGCAGCATGCCAGACTGACATGCTGCGAAAGTCTAATAACCGAGGAAGCGTTGGGGGTGCCGGGGCCGAAGACCCAAAGCCGGACGCCGTCCCGGCCAGGCGTGGCTGCCGAGCTGGGCCGAGCGACGTCGAGGATATGGGAGATGGGCTAAACTAAAGTATTATTCAGTCAGAAAAGAATTAATGTATTGATACCCACTCTGTAGGATAATTACAAAAGGAAAATGTAAAAAGAAGAGAGATCCCGGTCGGCTGGAGTTGTGCTCGGCAAGAGTCGTAGCCGGGGAAGAGAGCATCTTGGGAAGTGGGTTGTCGGGTTGGGAACATCGCACAGCTGTCTCACAGTGGCTGACGCGCAGCCAGCCCGTCCCGCCCCCCTCCTCGAAATACCCCGAAAGCGAAACCCGGTGTTCATGGAACCCCAAATGTTGAATTCATTTTTCTTCTCTTTCAACTTTTAGCCAGAGAAAAGAAGAAGAAAACGTAGCGCGAAGACGGCACACTGTGATAAAAGACCCGAGTAATGGGCGAAACGACTTGCTACGCCGTAGACGGGCAGCATAGCCAATGCAAGACCCGCCACCAGTTACAAGAGGCAGCGTTTTTGGGGTAAATTGACTAGTTTTGTACAGCCCGTGTGAAGATCATCGAGTCAGCACCCAGAGCCCAGTTTGGCCGGTGCTCCTCGAGAGGGGGGGGTAAAGAGGGGAGGGGGGACCTCTCCGCACGATCTCTCTGGTTACTATTCTTATTTCAGGCGGGAGGAGGGAAATTGAAAAAGGACCTACTGATGCCTCTTCTTTTTTTGCGGGGGTGCCGAGAAAAGACCAACTGAACGAGTACATGGCCAGTGGCGGCGGGGATCTTCTTGTACCAGCAAGTCTGCCCAACAACATTTCTTTTGCTTCCACCCATCTTCCCGTGTGTGGTTTTCTTTTTTCTTGGTCATTGAAAAGAAAAATAGATTTTCCATTTCATAAAAAACATCTCGGCAACATTACGGCTCTGGGCGACTAGCCTCTACCTATTCCAACACTGCACTTGTTGCCTGCTGAATCAACCCCCCCCCCCGCTGCTGGCGCGCCCACATCCGAGTCCCGACAGTTCTACCTTGGCTTAGAACAAGACAAGACATCTTGGAAACATCTGCAATAGCCATGGCCTCGGAGTAAGTCACGAATCTGTCCCTATATCCCTGCTACTTATCACACGACTTATTCCCATTCACTCTGTTTACTTCACTTTTCTTTTTTTTTCCTTTTCATACTCTTCATTCTACTGCCCTTTTGCCTGTCTACTTGCGCCCGCGCCGCCACCACATCCCTAGCCTGATAGCCTCGGTAAAACGAACTGGCGACGAAACACCGTGGCAAAAAAAAAAAAAAAAGTCCAGCGCTCATGCTTCCTCAACCTCACTTTAGTGCTTTTCGGTTCCCGTCGCTTCAAGAGACGTTGAACCACCCCTCGTACCCGGGCGCCAAATGGGATCTCGTACCAGATAGCCAGGGCAAGGCCACTGTCGCCAAGGATCGCTCCGGGCCGCTGGATATCTCCTGGCAGATTCACGGCCATGGACCAACAAAGATTGTGGTAAGTCGATTTTTCTGAATTTTGCCCGGTGCGCAAGCGTCGCTTTGTGTGATGCAAAATGCAAAGCACAAGAAAGGAAAACGTGCAAGTGTGCAGAGGAGCTGCGCAGCGGACACGGCATATATGCCTTGAGACGAAGAGAAGAGGCTGACGTGAAACTACAGCTCATCATGGGCCTCGCTGCCAGCATGAACGCCTGGCAACGGCAGACGTGCTACTTTGGCCACCAGCACGCCGACCAGTACTCGGTGCTGCTGCTCGACAACCGCGGCGTCGGCGCCAGCGACAAGCCGCTCGCGCGCTACACGACGAGCGACATGGCCGCCGATGTCATCGAGGTGCTCGACCACGTCGGCTGGACAGGCCCCCGCTCCGTCAACGTCGTCGGCCTGTCGCTCGGCGGCATGATTGCGCAGGAGCTCGCCTGCGCGCAGCCCGAGCGCATTCAGAGCCTGTCGCTGCTGTGCACGACGGCCGCGCTCGAGAGCGACCGCCCGCTGCTCGAGACCCTCTGCGACCGCGTCAACCTGCTGCGGCCCAAGTCCGTCGAGCGCATCGTCCACGACACGGCCCTCCGGCTGTTTGCGCAAAGCTGGCTCGCAAGCCCCGACGAGGCCGCCTGCGTGCCTTCGCCGCGCACCACGTACCGCTGCGGACCGGCGCCGCCGCCCCAACAGCAACCCACGACAACACTGCGGCCCAACGACTCGGGCGTCGACCTGTCGCCGACTTCATCGGCCGAAGAGGCGGCCGCCGTGGCCGAGGCGTTAGAGAAGCGCCTCCACCTCAACGGCACTGACGACAGCGGCGACGGCGAGTACGGCCGCTTCGGCAGCAACTACCAGCGCTACCAGGCCGAGGAGATGCGCAAGCACCTGCCGCCCAACGTCTTCTCGCTGCAGGGCATGCTGTGCCAGATTGCGGCCGTCATCGGGCACCGTAAATCCGCGTCGCAGCTGCGCAGCATGGCCGACCGCGTCGGCCGCGAGCGCATCCTCATCCTCCATGGCGCCCACGACCGCATGATTGGCCCCAGCAACGGCGAGAAGCTCATCCGCATGGTGCGGCCCGGCGTCGGCCTCATCATCGACGGCATGGGCCACGCACCCATCATGGAGCGCACCGAGTGGTTCAACGAGCTGCTGGAGACGCGGCTGGCGGCCTGCGCGCAGCTGGGGCTCGAGTCGAGAATGTAAAGGTTTTTTTTGTCTTTTTCTTTGGCAGAATCTTTGGTTTTCTTTCATGTCATTTTATTCCCAGTCTTTCTTTCCCCCGTTGATGTTAGGAAATAGTGCTTCTCCCCGTGTGGCGTATATAAGAGGATGACGATTTGAACTTTTTTGTTGGGAGGGGAGCTGGCCGCTGGCGCTCATGGTTTATTGAAGCAATTGTCGTACACTCAAGCATAAAACTCTCTGTAGCTTTAACATTTGTTTATTTTTACGCCAACTATTTAATCGTCCATTTACATCATTTCGTTTATTCTAATCATGTATGTTCCGATCCGCATACCGCGCACATCCCAGACACTTTTTTTTTACGGCAGGACCAGACCAACACCGCTCAGGTTCTTCTCGTCGAGCTGGCCGTTGGCTTCCATGCCGCTGGTAATGGCCTTTGTGCGGTAGTTGAAGAGATAGTAGTGCAGCTGGCCGTCGCCGCGGGCAAACTTTTGTTGCTCGAGGAAGAGGCCGTTGTCCATGAGCGTCAGGGCGTTGAAGACGTCAAAGTTGCTCTTCTTGGCCATGGTGAGGGCGTCGCTCACCAGCGCGTTGAGACGCTTCTTGAGCGCGTCGCGGTCCTCGGGCTCCTGGAGGCCCGTCTCGGTCGCGTAGTAGAAGAGGTAGGCGACGCGCAGCACGTTGTGCCGCGCGTTCTTGATCACGGACGACTCGACGCAGTAAAAGGAAACAAAGTCGGTAATCTTCTTATCGGCGCCCTCGACGACGTAGGTCCACACGACCTGCTCGCCGCTGGGCTCGACCTTGGGCACGAGCCAGTGCGCCACCTCGTCCTCGGAGAGCTCGGGCGCAATATCGTAGCGTTTCGAGTAGCGGTTCTGCAGCTCGACGACGCCCTTGACGTCCTTGGCCGTCATGACGCGCCAGCCCTTGGTGCTCGTCGACTCGGGCACGGCGTACTTGCGCACCTGGTACTGCGGCTTGCTGCCGTGCGGCAGGTAGCTGAAGCCGACCTCGTACAGCTTCTGCCAGTTGAGCGGGCGGTGGTAGTACTGGCAGGTGCTGACGGGCCGCGGGAGCACGACGCCCGCCGTGTACAGGCCCTGCCACACGCCCTCGAGGTTGCTGATGCGCGTCACCTCCTTGATCAGCAGCGGCGCTAGGCGCTTGCCGCGCAGCTTCTTGTGCACGCAGAGGAAGTTGACTTCGGAGCAGGTAATCGTCTTGTCGCGCACGCGGATGTGGACGGGGATGGCGGAGATGAAGGCGACAAGTCGGCGAGACTGCGAGGCGCGGACACCGACGTGGTAGCGCTTGTGCCAGCCGGGAGCCATCATGGCCCTAAAACGATGTCAGACCTCTACAGGATTTACACCAGATATTGGGTTTACGTACCATCGAAGAATAGAAGGAGAGTAGTTGAAGCGGAATGTCGAGTCATCGTCCTCGACATAATGTCCGTTGAGAAGCTCGTAGACTTCCTTAATCTCTTCGTCGCTGGTCAGGTCCATTGTAACCCATTCGAAGCCGGCCACAAGCGGAGCGTGCTCCTTGGACACCTCCTCAACAGTCTGCACCCGGAGAGGGCCGTCCGGGACGGTCTCGTCCTCGTCGAAGCGCGGCACGGGCTGGGTGCCCCAGAACTTGTACGAAGCCATGTCCTTGACGTTCTTGCCGCTCGCCGCGAAGCCCGCCATGAGGTCCTCGAGCTTCATCTTCTTGAGCATCTCGGCCGCCTGATCCGGAGTCGGGTTGGACGTGCCCGTGGCCTGCGCCACCTCTTGCGCCAGCGCAGGGTTCAGCGCAATCAGCTCCGACAGCTGCTGCGGGGAGAGCGTGTCGATAATCTTCTGCACGTCCTGGGTGGTGTGCTGTTTTTCGCCAGTGCCACTGCCGCTGGGCGCGTCGGCCGCTTTCTTGCCGTCAGAGGCCATTGTGTGTGTATCTTGGGTTCGCAGGTCGGGTAAAAGTTGTTGGGGATCGGAGGTTAAGTGGCCAGGTAGCTTGACGATGGATGGTGGGGTTGAGGTTTTCTGCGGGGTGTGTCGGGTTTCTCTCGTGCCGGCTTACACGTCAAGGTGGACGGCCGGTTTAATAAGAGCACGACAATGATAGTGCAGAAAATGTGCGGTCGGGTATTTTTGTATGTTCTTAGTATTAATTGGACATGGTCGGAGTATACTGTAGGCGTTTTTTATGCTATTGTGTAGGTGTTTTGGGGACGCACCCATGCGTACCCAGAACGCCGGCTGAGCAACTACCGACCCATACTATTCTTTACCAGATAGCTTAAATATAGACATGTAAATGTAAAATCCTTCCTCACCTCTCTATAAAAAGCTCAACCAAGGATTTACGATGGACTAATCCGAATTTCTGAAGCCAAGCCTGTGTAATATGACGCCACGAATGAGGAGATGTAGTTGGCCACCAAAAAATCTAGTCAGAGTTGTCCGGTAAATATTTTATAAAATCAATCATCGAAACATCGCATGACGGCCATGACCATGTTAGAGGAGCCCATTATTAGATTGTGTCCTGCATTGATTAGCAATGCAAATTTGCGTAGCGGGCGGTAACGTACCTCCGTAAGGAATCAACTCTTGTCGAATGAGGATATCTGGCTCTGATTTCCAAGTAGTTACGGCAGAATCTTTGCCTTTGTGAATAGTTCTCTGTTCCTTCATGGCCAGAAATTCTGCCTCGTCAACGCTGCCGAGAAGCTCGCCAACGGCGGCTTGGAAGAGCTTATTGTCCTCAGTATAGGGAATATCAGAATCGTCCCTGGCATGTACGAGGCTCAAACGAAGGCGCGATTTTGTATGGCGGACAATATTGACCAGACGATCTGATGAGCGCCATTTGTCAATGATGAAGCGGTCTAATGCCTTGACAAACCCTGGCCAGTAACTGAATGGACCAAGCAGAGGCACGAGGCCGCCCATGCGGTAGCCGCCAATCATGGTGGCGAGGTCACTAAAGCCAGCAATGAGAACGATGCCGGCAAATTCAATGCCTTGTACGGCATACTTCTCAGCAACGGCACTAGTGACGGCTGTTCCCAGGCTTTGGCCAAGAAGGACGATCTGACTGGGCGGAACACCAGCAACTTTGATGGCCCACTCGACTGCCGTGTATGCATCCTGAATCAGCCCGGACTCGCCGGGGGAGCCGGTTGAATAGCCATATCCACGGTAATCAATTGATAAAACATGATACGAGCTTGTGTCGGTTAGTCCATGGAAAGTATAGGGGCGCATTCCCTGAGCGATATGACCAGCATTCTGCAAAGTCGTTAGCAGTGTGTGACGAAAAAGACAAAAAGATGTCCAGAGAATTCATACTCCATGAACTGAAAAAAAAGTTAGCAAGGAAAAACTCTCGCATACGGATAGATACTTGCATGATATAACTAGCTTTGCGTCGGGATCATTTTTTAGCAGTTGAAATGCCTCAGTTGTTGTTATGTCCTCGGACAAGCCTGACTGCTGGGCCGCAAGCTTCTCTTCATTCTTGTAGTAAAGCGGCAGAGGAAGAATATGCCAGGCATAGATGGACTCTTGATCTGGCGTGGTGAGAGTAAATGGCGTTACTTGATTCTCTGAGGTACATATTAGCGCGAACCTCGTAGGATGCGCTCGCCGAAAAACATACTGGCAAACCCCCATTGGGTCGGGTCATTCACATCATATAGGAACAATGTGTTGATTTTGTGAGCATACAATGCACTGAATGGGTTAGCTAGCGTCAGCAGACGTGTTGGACTCAGACTCACTGGCGCTGGACAAACGGAATAGTCGAGACACCGAGAAAGACTGTGTAGAAGAGGAAAGGGGCAGCAGCAATGGCCAAGGACGATATGAGGAGCCCTGGAGCCATGATGGCCGATTTCGGACGACCAACGACCGTCTCGGCTTTTGAGCTTCAAGGTTGTTGTGATCAGGACAGTGATGAGCGTCGGTGTGCTGATGGCAGTGAATGGTTGTAGTACCCGTGGTGGTGTTAGTAGGTATGGCAACACAGCGCAGTGGATGGATGGGGTGGGCCTGAGCCTGGAGGGGAGAGCTGGCTAGTACGAGCGCCAGCAGCTTTCCTTTTGGAAATAATAAACCAATGCTGATTTTTCCTTTGGTAATATCTAGAGTGATGCCAGCGAAATACTTTGCAATCTGTTTTAAATCCATTCCATACAATTTGCACACTTCGTCGACCCCAGCGACGGAGAGACACTGGTGTGTCGCGTTTCAATGTGGGTCGTGAGGTGCCATAGCCGCCGAGCTGGAGTGGGCTTCGGATGGCCCTGTGCCTGCTGGCAAGGAGCTTTAGCGGCTGCCAGCACCTGCCTGGACCATTCTAGCACCTGTCGTGGTGGCTGCAAGGCCCGCAAAGGCCGCTAACACCTGCTCAAGCCTGCTGAAGGCTGGGACAGACACCACGGCGCGTGCGCGCCCTCTCTCCAAGCCCAGAGCCTCGAAAAAAAGACAGGCCCAGCTTGGCTTGGCTGCTGCAGGCTGCTGCCCTCCCCAGCGCCTCTCTAGCGGGCGGAACCAGGCTTTGGGTCTGGCCAATCCCGAGCCTTCCTGGCTGGGGCTGCCGACTCCGCCTTGCGCGTCGGCCAATCATGGTGCGCGCCCAACACAGTGCCTCGCTACCGCTGGCGGCGGACCTCAACGGGCACTGACGGTTGCGCTGCTGGTGCTGGTGCTCTCGTCTGGGCCTGCCTGCCTCTCCGTTTCCCGCTTCTTCCACCTCGCCTCTCGACCACGGGACTCCCAGAGCAATCCCTTTTGCTTCCGATACGCACGCAGCAAGAGAATCGCAGCTGTTGCTCTCTCGCCTGACAAGGCAGCTCGCTCTGCGTTCCCGCCAGGTATCATGGTTTGCCCGTCTCTCGCCGCGTCCTAGGCCTGCCACTCACCACTCTTTGTCGCGATGGAGAGGAAGAGAAAGCTGCCAGCACGGGCTGCGGCCCGCGCAGAGCAGCTCGCCAAGCGCCGCAATCCCTCAACCCGCTCCCGTACAAAGACTCCGACCCCTCCGCCGCCGCCTCCTGAACCCGTCATTGAGGAACCGACGCCAACACCGCCGCCCGCGCCGTTACCAACCTCCGTCGAGCCAGGCAAGCCGCTGCCCACCATCGAGGTCGCGCAGCCCCACGACTTGTCCCCCGAGGACTATCAATCAATCTCGGAAAGGTTCGTACGCGTAATGGCAGAGAATCCTACCGCCAATTCATTTTCTCGCCGCCTGCTAACTTGTTTTCTCCCACAGCGGCGTGCTGGCCGAGTCACTCGCACGATCACGACAGCGATGGATCAGCGAAGGCTTGTTCGAGAAGTACTGGACGAAACCGCACAAGAAAAAGGGCGTCCTCATCGAGGATCCAAAGAACCCCCCGAAAGATTCCATGACCAAAATCGGCAATGTTACAATTACCATCGAACCACACATTGTGGAGGCGACCATGTACGCTGTCAAAGGACCCAAGCAAAAACTTGCGCCCCAAGAAAAGATGCCGCAGAAGCAGCCTCAACAGCAACCCGCTCGACCTGTAATCCAGTACGGCCCTGCCAATGGCGCTATGCCACCGCCGGCACAGCCGCACACCGGTGCAAGTCCGATGAATAGGCAACCGGCGACTAATTCTCCATCGCCGCACCCTCAAACCCCTCAGCCTGGTGCGCAGCCGACTAGCCAACAGGCTACTGCATCTCCCGCACCGCAAAGCGCAACACCCAACGCAAGCAATGCACAGCGGTTGCCGACGACTGGAAACCATGCGCAAGGAGCCACCGCTACGCCAGCCACTCATCCTGCTCCCACGGCAGGGACAACCTCGGGTCCGAAGCACTCTCCCGCCGCTTCGCAGCAGCGGGCCACACATACTGCCTCCCCGGGACCCTCGCAGCAAGCGGGAGCGCAACGAACTTCCGCTACTCCAGGCCCCAGCCCTGCGCCCACGGCCGCGAAACCGGCTACAACAGATCCTGTCATTGCGCTGCTGGCCCAGAAAGCTTCCGGTGACCCAGAACTACGAGACCTTATGAAGCGTGTTGCTGTCGGCCAGGCCAAACCGGGCGAACTGGCTCATTTTCAAAAAATCATCGATCAGCTCAATGCCGAGTATAAGAGCAAAGGCGGCCAGCAGGGCCCATCCGCAGATAGGTTGCTGGTTGATGGGAGAACTGTCAAATACTTTGCCGAAGAAGTACGCACTATTCTAGACATTGTGTTGGCCTCAAATCCCAACCAAAAGTCAAGCGAACTGCGGCCACCTCCAGGAAGCGATCCTCTTGTCGTGCTGCTGGTTAAAACGGCGCTTGAAGATGGGCGTACCAGAGACATGATTCGCAGGATTGCAGAAGGGCGCCCTGGTAATACAGATGCAACCGATCTCAAAGATATTCTGGATCGCCTCAATAGGGATGCAAAGACCGCCCTTCAAGGCTATCATGCGCAACCGCCAGGACGGCAGCTTACCCCGAACGGGGTGCCGAACAACGGTATGAGGATGCAGCAGCCACATATGATGAACAACATGAACGCCCAACAACCCATGCGCGCAAAAGCTCCTGCATCTGCCTCTAGACCGGACATCGCTTCTGTTGTTTTCGATTTTGGAGCGGGTGACCGATTTTTGTTTCCCAAATTCAGCATTCTGGAGTTTTTACCGACCACTTCGGGCCAGCAAGTGGTCGCATCTTTCCTCATCGTGCGCAGAGGCAGTACGTCGGAGTACGGAGGCGACCCTGAACTTGACTACTATCAACCCGTCACCATCCGCCTGCAGACGAACACTGGTCGGCATCTGGAGAATCTTGCCAGGGTAGTTGCGCCACAAGATGAAGTTCGAAGATACATGGACGATGTCATGGATAACATGACACGTGCGGAGTATGTTCTTCTTGCCATGCAACTACCGCGCCATGCTCAGGATCCAGAGGAAATGGAAGCACATGGCGCTGCTGATAACGACAGTCCAAACTCCACTACCGGAGAGAAGGCAGAGATTATCAAGCCCGGCGTGCTATGGACAGTGAGTGCTGGATCCAACCGGTCATCGATGACCCCATCTCGCCAGATACCCCGCATCGATGCCGAAGAAGAGTCGCACCAAAAGTATCAGCGACTCATTAGATCCATCGAAGAAAAGGAATATGAATACGTATAAGTAGCGGATCAGAATATATACAAGGCGGGCCAGTGTGCTGTTGGAGTAGATGGCAAACTGCCCGGGTGGCACTATGGAACTTTTTGTTCGGTTGGGTTACTGGTCATGATTGGCGTTCAAGGCGTGAGTTTTTTTTGTATGAGATATATGACGAACTGTATATAGCGAAGACAGCTTAATCGTAAAAGCTCATTCCAAGCTACTATGCCAAAGTACCTATGTGCTCTATAACAGTCCTTGCTCCAGGTTCTCGAGAACCGCAGTCAAGTGAGCATATCTAGATCGCTTTTTAAATCCTAGCTAGAGTTTTTGTTCCAATGAGAGCAAAACTGCACTCGAATAAGTAAATGCTCAAGAGAGCTGCTTGGACGCAGTGGCGCCCTCGGACTCGATGGCCGCAAAGGCTCAGCCCCACCAGTGACGTTTCTAGCTTCGTTCATCCAGCGCTGTTGCCTGCTACAACCCGAGGCGACTTGAAGAAACAGGACAGCAAGTGTTTCAATCATTGCCGTACGAGAGACAGGTTCACTGCTTTATTTTTCTCTCAGCTTTATACCGCGACTGCGCGGCCGCAATATATCAGGAAAGATGGGACAGACACTGTCAGAACAGCAGCCGACGCACCGGTCCAAAGAAGAGCTGCTGCAAGAGCTGGTGAGTAGCCAGACGCATGCCGTCAACTTTTCAACTTGCGACGTAACCTAATTGTTTCATGCGCAACAGGCGGTGCGCTTCAAAGAAAAATGTTTCACTTCACTTGAGTTTTATTCCTTGAAGGATGTCTTCAAGACGCTGGCCGATCATCAGGGCGACGTCTCGTACCTCAAGGAAGAAACTATTGCGCGCTACCTAGAGATACCTGACATTCTCGGCGCCTCGCCCGTCTTATTCCAGATCGTGTCGTATATCGGCGCGTTTCCGTTCCTGGCGGAGGCGCCCGTCATCATCGAGCTTCCACATTTAATTATGGTCGTGGTGATCATGACGGAGCGCTACAAGCGGGTGCTGGCGCGCGGATCGACGGACCGTACAAAGCTGCTCTTCAAGAGCATGGCGGTATACGATCGCAAAGCTTCCGTGACGAGCCCTACTTCACCAACTGTGAAAAATGACGATACGACCCAGTCTGGGAACAGATCTTTGGGGTTCGACGTGGATCAGCCAGGGCTGGACGAAGACGACGAAGACGCCGAGGACGATCTCGTACTTACCGCCTTTGAATTACTGGATATCGGAGACGCTATCAAGCAAGGCAACATTCCCGAAGTACATGGTGCCATTTTACCGACAGATAACTTTCGCAAGCTTGTCATGCTGCTGCTGCTTGTGGCGCCTCTCGGCGAACAAGACAGTCTCTCGCACTATGCGGACCGCGTCTCCGGCGACGCATTGGAGCAACTGCGATCCTCCGCGGAAAGTATTGTGTCGTCATTTGTAGACGCGGAGACATCCCCCGGAATCCGATACCACGACTTCAAGCGACTTATTCCCGTCATAGCGCCGAATATCTTCAGCGGATTCAACAACCTCTTTGGCCACTTCTTGTTCTCAAAGAATTTAGACTTTACCAAACATAAAGGCGACGAGGCCAAGACAAAAGAGCAGCCCGCGAAACTAGCCCAACCGCTGGTCCTTACTCAGGGTGAGATATTGAATGATCATCTTTTGGCTCAAATATCGACGTTCTTACCTGCATCCGACTTGTTCCACCGTGTCCGCCTATTGTACTCTGGAAATGAGTCTGGATTCTCCATTGGAAGCTTCGAGGGCAAGGTTTTCAACTGGTCTGCGCCGACACTATTACTCGTGAGCGGAAGCAGAATTAGCGATAAACCAGACGGCGGACAAGAAGCCAATTTTGCCGAGATCCTGCCTCAGAAGCGTTTCCCCAATGGCAGCAAAGGCGAACGTGTCACTTTTGGCGTCTACGTAAGAGAGTCGTGGAAACATACACACAAGAGCTGTTTTGGCGACTCCGAGACGGTTCTCTTTCAACTAGAGCCCGTGCACGACGTCTTCCGGGCGTCCACGATAAACACCGACTACGTCACCTTTACCAAAGCACCCGCGAACCAGCCTTGCATGGCCTTTGGCTGTCCGCACCCCAAACCGACAAAATCGGGCCGTACCCACGGCGTATTCTCGCTTGGTGCCGTGTCGCTGCTGCTGGACGACTCTTTTGAGTTTGGCGTCTTCAACCATGACTACTCGGCGCGCGGCGGCGCGTTCCGGACGAGCGAGGTGCGGAAAACCAACTTCCAAGACCGTTTCCAGATTGAAAAGCTCGAGGTCTGGGGCTGTGGCGGTGACAAGGAAGCTGCTGCGCAGGCAGAGAGATGGGCGTGGGAGGAGCGGGAAGCGGAGGCGCGCCGCAAAATCAATCTGGGTTCGTCCAGTAAAGAACAGGATAGAGCATTGCTAGAAATGGCTGGTCTGATTGGCAACAATCGCAGCGGAGGGTCAATGGTCTGATGAGCGACAGGAAGCTGACGTTAATTCTCACCTGCTTTGAAAAACAAATTGGTCTATAATATAGAATTTCTTCTTGGATTCGTTTCATTTTATTACATGATCTGCCGCTCGCCTCGAGAGTAGAGATGAACATCAAAGCTATATCGTATCGTACAGTAGAGGCGTTCTCTTTCCAAAGAGTGCTATATTACATGCCATGGTCTGTCCAGGGTCTGAGCTTTTACTTTTTAGATTCGCCGTCGTCCTTCTTCTTTCCATACACCTCTCCCAGAGCACCCAAAGAGCTTCTGGGGTTCTCTTTTCGTTTCTCGTTCGCCGCCTCAGCCGCCGCCGCGACCTGCTCCTCGGCCGCCTTCGTCTCTGCCGGGCCCCAGAGCCCCATGCGGCCGAGGATGCCGCCAGTGCCCTGCTGTGTGTTCTGCTCGGCGTCCTGGCCCGCCGCGCCCGAGTGCGCGAGCGCCTTCTTCTCGAGCATGGCGCGCATGGCCTTGTCCTCGTCGTCGCGGGCTTCGAGCTCGCGAATCCACTTCTGGCGCTTCTCCTCGGCGTCCGTCTCCTCCTTGATCTTGCGTAGCTCCTTGCTCTGCTGGCGGTCCTTGTTGTAGTACATGCTGCCGGCGACCATGGCGATGATGGTGAAGCCCTGCGCGGCGACACGCGCGCGGAACATCTTGTTGGCCTGCTTCGAGTCGCCTCGGCGGAGGGCACGGTATGCGTTGATGAAGGCGAAGACGGTCAGACCAATACCTGCGATCGGGAATTGTCAGTACAAAGTGTTCTGCTGATTGGAATTGGTGTTGGGGGGCTGTTTACCAAGCGGTACGAGGGGTTCTTCCTTGATCTTGCGGAAGACCTTGTGCAGTGCCTTCTCGTTGCGCAGTTCGCTATTATAGTCGCGTGAGCTGCTGCTGCCATGGGAGATGCATCAATGCAGGAACATACTGGTCATCGTCAAAGGATGAGGGCATTCCGCCCGCACCCGGTGGTGGTAATTGCGCCATTGTTGGTGGTGCTGCGTAACTACAGCTGTGGTTTAGGAAAGGAGAGAAACGTGCTCGCGGGACACCAAGGGTCGGATCATCGACTGTGGAAGTCGCCAGCTAAAATGCGCAGGCGATTTTTTGGCGGCGTCGCAAGACCCACCGAACCACAAGCTTTCCGCTGGAGGCAAAGTAGCTTACCAACCTACCTGCCATCGTCAACCCATTTCTTCCAACGCCCGCCACGCATAATTTCTCGAGTATTTCTACTCGTCATAGAACAGGTGGCGCGGCGCCTACCGAAATCGCGACATAACTCGACCAGAACATCGGAAACGAACAGCGAGAACGTCGACCGAATACGACCAAACTGCCAGGGGCAGTACGATCAAGCATCGATCGGCATAGCATGATGCAAAGGTAGCGATGTGGTCTTACGCACCCTCTGCCGAGAGCCTTACGAGGCCGCGGGTGGCTGTTGCTGTTGTTTCAGCATTGGCAGCCATCTCGGCAGGCTACTACGCCTACCGCAACAGCTCTCCGCATCTGGTTCTCGAACTGCCCGACGGGACATTACGCCGAAGCAATGCAGTCCGTCGAAATCGTCGCCGATCTAGACGATCGGGAACTGTGTCCAGCGGCTCCTCGGATGTCCCCGGCGATGAGAATGCAGAGAATTCAGAAATGCCACCTCCACCGCCGCTGGTTGAGGGCGAGGAAGGCATGCAAGAGAACAACGAGGATGAGTGGTGGAACGATCCGAACCAATTGCCCCCTCAGAGGGCCGGTCACAACATTGTGAGCTTATTGTTCCGAGTTTCAGAGGACAATGCTCGCCGGAACGGTTGCGTTCATAGAGGATGTCAATGTAACGCCTGTGGCATGGTTCCTATTCGCGGCATCCGCTACCGGTGTGCAAACTGCGCCGATTTCGATCTTTGTGAGACATGCGAATCCCAGGGGGTTCATATCAAGACGCACATCTTTTACAAGATTCGAATCCCGGTTCCGCCGTTTGGCCATAGACAAATGCAGCCTGTCTGGTATACTGGTGACCCAGAAACCTGCCGCCGTGCCGTGCCCCGGGGTATCATGGCGAGGCTATCCAAAGAAACCGGATTTGAGAGACCAGAGCTGGAAGCATTCTGGGAACAGTGGACGTTCATGGCCAACACAGAATGGAGAGACGACCCAGATCAGTTCTGCATTGCAATGGATCGCAAGACCTTTGAGCGATGCCTGGTACCAACTGGCGCTTCTGCCTATGCGGAACCGAACCTGATACACGATCGCATGTTTGCATTTTACGATTCAAACAATGATGATCTTATTGGCTTCTCCGAATTTCTTCATGGTCTCTCCTACCGACGACGCAAGGATAAGCTGCAGACAGTGTTTGACGGCTATGATATTGATGGTGACGGATATGTCAATCGTCGAGACTTTCTGCGCATGTTTAAAGCATATTATGTCTTATACAAACAGATGCATAGAGATATATTAGATGGATTGGAAAATCAGCTGTTAGCGAGCACTGAAGCACAGCAGCTGGTCAATGGTCGACAGCCACTGAGCAGTCTCTTCGGGCGCGAGGAAAGAGTCCCGCAGGCAGACTCGAGTATGCGATTCGAAGGCAAGACATATCATCCTGATGGTCATGTGGAAGTCGAGAAAGACAAAGAATCTGCCTTTGTCGAAAACGAGACAGATACTGCCACACGACGAGACATTCTGACAAGTCTATTTGCCTGTGAAACGGACAGAAGAGCAAGGAGACGACTTGTAATCGGTCATGATGGTGATGGAAACTGGAGAACAGCTCGCCGAGTCAGTGGCGCAGACGCCGACGGTAGCTACTGGCTGACTCTCCTCGACCCGCCAAACAATTTGGAACAGCTTTCAGACGTTCTACTCGGTAATAGCAATGGAGTTGATGAAGACAACGCCCAGAGAGACTATCCTGACGAAGATGACGCCAATGCTGCCGATGAACAAGGTCGTGAATCTAACGATCCCGAGGCCAGGGCGCCAACAGAAAGCGAAGCTCGTGCTCGTGCCATTGAACGCAGCAGGAGGCAAGGTCCTAAGCTGGACAAGAAGCGGCGTGATATGGCCAGACGCAAGATCCATGATCGATGGAGGCGTCGCCAATTTTATCTGGACGAAGAGGAAGGCGGCGCTGCACCAGACGACTGGAGTGACGGCGAAGATATTCTTGCCAACGCAGAACACGCCGAGAGGCTCGAGAAGAAACGGCGAGAAGATCGACAAAAGGACAACTCTGCGCCCATTGCTTCTGACTCGGAATCCGACGGCTATCCTTTCGAAACGAGACGCGACAACCCCCAACATCGCCATGGATTTGCTGAAAACGACGCTGGAAAAGAAATTTTATACCAAGTGACGCAGCAGGCCTTCAATGAGCTACTCGACGTTATTTTCAAGCCAGCAGAGGATGTTGCTGTTCGGGTCGCCGAAACTAGACTGGAGCGTGCCCAGTATGCGGATCTCATTGAACAAGTCGACCCTACCGAGCAGGATACAGAAGACGAGAAAGAAGATGTCGACAAGAATGCCGATGCTGAAAACCCGTCTGACGACAAGCCGGTTGTGGACAAATCTTTGGACGAACTGCTCGTCGATAGCGGATATTCAGTGGAACCATCGGAACCTCGCAATGCGGTCGAGTTGGAGCAGGGCACTAGGTTTTCGGAGACGCTCGAAGAAGAAGAACAGGACGAGAGCCAGGTTGAGACTTTAGTGGAAACGACTGAATATCGCGATCCTACCCTACCACAGCATCGGCCAAACAGCTTGGTGGATGCAGCACAGGCGGAATCTGCGGCACCAAACCAAAATGAATCTTCTACTCCCTCTAACAAGACACTCAGGGAGTGGAAACGACTGAACCTTGCAGAAGTGGAGGCCACGAACCGAGGGGCTTGGGGAAAGCTCAATTTTGAAGAATTCGAAGAAATCTACAAGTCGCAAGAGACGCAAGGAAACAGGCTGGACTACTTGGGCAGTTGGATTGACTTTTGCATCCCTTAGGAGAGAGACTGGAGAAAGACCAATGCGAATCGGGACACTGCATAGAATTCAGCAATGGAGGACGTAACTGGACACTCGGCCGGAGATAACAGTGGCGAGAATGGTGCACAACAGCGCGAGCGACGGATCTGGCGCCGGATCCTATTACGGTTGTGGCAGAGGTTATGTTGTATCATAAGACGAAGCGACATATAGTGTACAATACAAAGCGAAACAGAGCCTGGCTCTTTTGTTCTTAGTCGCTGCTGCGTTCGCGCGTGCCTTCGTCATCCCAATCGATGAAGACTACAATTTGGCCTGATTTCATGTGGTTAAGAGGCAGTTTCCAGAACATCTCTCAGGTGTCAGTGGAGATGGGTGGACGAATGTGGGTGGGGAGTGTTCATAGACAAACAGCCCTGGCGCGCTCAAGCAGGTACTCATACGGAAAGTCTTTCACAACGCCGGGCAGAAAAGTTGCACCAGACGGCATGAGAATGAAGACCCTAAAAACAAAAGTTCTCGGTCGTACTCTGCAGACGCATATGTGTGGCCCCGCGGCCTTTCGCGCTGCACTTATAAAATCCGAATGTCGGCCGGCGGGGACGGTGATTCGGCCGAACACCCCACACTTAAGGCTGACCACCAAGTTTCTGGAAGGCCCCCAACAGCTCTGCAGAACCTGGATGAGGCTGGGCTGAAGACCTGGCCCTCATCGTGATCCCGAAAGCCCTGTATATCGTGCTGCTCTGCCGACGGGGCAGTCAAGAGGTCTGTCAGCTGGTGAACCCGGTTTCCATTGGCTGACACGTTCAATTGCACCAGGTTAAACGGGAGCCCCAGAATAATTACAAGGAACCCGTATTCAGAAATTAGCTGCAACAGGAGACTCGTAGTGACCGCCGAGATCATGTTCAGGTGGTAGTGACGTATTGAGCTGTGTGCCTCGCTCTCGCCTCGTCCGATTTCTCTGGAGAAACCCGGCACCTTATGTCTTGCAAGGCGCTGTGTCCGTTTGGCCTGAATTCGTTCCCGGAGAATGAAAGTTCCCAAAATACGGAGAGTTGCATGGTCGTCTGACGGCGGGGCCAAGCCTGCCCTATTTCGACTTGCCAGTGCGAGGTGTCGATTGAAATAGCGCCATCGGCCCCCACGCCGGCAATCGGCACGGAGATCAAAATTGACCTTTCTTAAGGCTGTTCACGTCCACGATCCTAGAACCTCATGAATAACAACATAATATTCAAAAGTCGCCGTGAATTCCATCATGTTTAGCAAAACGCAGCCGCGCCCGTCTCGCTGTCCCCGCTGCAAGCGATGCCGACAGAAGAAAATCAAGGTGAGCTTTCTTGCTGGATCTCATTGGTGAGATGGCCCCTCGGGGAGGACGACCGCTGATTGCCGGGGTGTGCTGCCTCACAACAGTGCGATTATGCCCAGCCACGCTGCGGCCACTGCATCAAGGCCAAGGTGCCATGCCAGCCGTACAAGCAACAATATCTCTTCATCCACGCGGAGTCGCAACCCCAAGAGGGCAACGAACGCGTGGCTGCGCCCCTTACCGCCGCAAGGGGTGAGCGCAATGGCGGCGCGCAGCCGCTTCAGCCACAGCCCTGGCGCGTGGCCACGAGCAAGCAGTTCTCCAAGCAACGACGCGCACGTCAATTGGCGCCGTCCGAGTGCGACGCCGAGTATGAAGAGGCGCCGGACTGGCAGCTCATCAGGCCACCTGCACAGGAGCCGGTGCTGCTGCCCACGGCGCATGAGCTCGTGACGAGTCCCATGCTGATGACGGGCTCGCTGGCGCGGACGGCCGTCTTTGACCAGTTTTTGAAGTACTACCTGCCGGACGGGCCACGGTTGTACGCGCACCAGTCGTCGCAGTCGTGGCTGGTGACGGCCGGCAGCAACCGACAGAGATTCGCGCCACTGGAGGCAGCGGCCTGCGCCCTGGGCGTCCTGACGCTCGGACGCGGCACAAACGATATGACGATGCAGAAACGCAGTTACAGCCTGTATGGAGATGCACTTGGTTTTGCGCAGAGGTTCATTTCTCAGACGAGGCTGGATCACCAGAATTGGCATCGGGTACTGGAGACTGTCAATCTACTATCATTATTCGAGGTAAGACACTGTTTTCTCCCGTGATGTAACATGATGCTTGTGCTGGAGACTGATCAAGTTTTGTCAGGCACTGGCGCCTCATTCGAGGGAACAAAAGACACTGAACCATGTTGCTGGGCTCGCTGCCTTGCTCAAAATGGCTGGTCCATCTGCTTTTCAAGAGACGGAAGCTCATAATATATTCTTACATGCGCGCAGCGCCATAGTATGCACCGCCTTCTCTGCTCCGTTCTTTTACTATCCTAACAGCTTGTCAGATATACACTGCAGTTCTCCTTGAGCAGGACACATTTCTTGCAGATCCAGAATGGGTCTCGGAACCTTGGGCCTATATCCCCAAGGCCAACATCAGTATATGTCTGGATGCCATTGGACTCATTCCGGCCCTGCTGGGGTTAACGAATAAAATCGACTATGCAGTCGCAAATGGCCAAGACCCCATGTACCTTGTCTATGAATTCGACATCCTCTCAGCACGGCTTCGCACCATGCTCGAAGAGACTTCGGTGCTGTTTGCACGCACACCGCCCGAGGAAGCCAGCGGCAATGTGCATGATTTTGCGGCCGTGCAGCTTCACCGCTGCTGTGAGCTGTTTCGCCACGACGCTGTTCGCCGTCTTGCGTGGCACGGGGAGCATTCGCCCATCACCTTCTCGCGCTACGTGGACGAGGTGAACTGGTCGCTGCTGGAAATGGAGTGTTCGGCGCGAACCATCATCGCGGACATCAACGACTTTAATACGGATGCATGCGGATTTCTCACTGCGAATATGCTGTTTCTGCCCACGCTGGCAGCAAACCAGTTTCTGAAACGAAACAACAGTCATGATGAAGAAATTATGGCTGCATGCAGACAGACAGCAAATACGTTTATTGGAAGAGGGTTTCACTTTTTCCAAAATTATGCGTGAAGACTCGACCTGCGCAGGATATGCTGGCGGACGATATGATAAGATCACTTTTATATACATAGATATATTTGAAATAAAATATAATAATTGAACACCTACAAATTAAGTCAACTTTTGTAGAAGAAATCGGAGTACACTAGTTTATAAAATGGGTCATATATTTGACGAATTGTAAATCATCGTGATGAATTGTAAAATGAAATGTCATTCATTCCTCCTTTTGTGCGGAGGGGAGTTATGTAAAACGCTAAAAGAAAAAATCATGAGAAGCCAAAAACGCCGTTCCCATGCATACAACAGTTAAGCTGCCATCATCTGCTTGCTTGACTTTGTCATTTCAGTCCAGCAAATGCAACGTAACTTAAGAAAGAATACCTCGACGCTATGTTGTTCAAGAATCCAAAGCTTTGATGATCATGTAACTTGTTCCCGCTGCCAATACGCCGATGATGAGAGTCTGAATTGCGCCCCACAGACCAGCACGGTGATTGCGGATGGCGACGTAGTTCTTGACATAGCCGAAGATGAGAAGAATGACAGCAGTGACAGCGATGGACACCATGAAGGCCTGGCCGACATGAGGCATAATGAAGTAGGGAATCATGGGAATGAGGCCACCGATGAGGTAGCTCAGGCCCATGGTGACGCCCGAGATCCAGGCACGGTGAATGTTGGGGCGCTCGAGGCGCAGGGAGAAGTCGACCATGAAGCGAGCCCACTGGGCGCGGTTGCGGCAGAGCTCGTCGACGAGAGGCTGGGCGGCGGCGTGGGACACCGAGTACTTGGCCAGGATGGCGTAGACCTCGGCGCGCTGGGCCTCGGGCATCTTGTCGACCTGGCAGCGCTCGCGCTCCTCCTGCGACGAGTAGTGGTCGCGCTCGGTGACGGCAGCGAGGTAGGCGCCGAGACCCATGGAGATCATGCCGGAGAAGAGCTCGGCGAGGCCGCCCATGATGACGATTTTGCTGCTGCCCAGGCTGGACAGGCCGGCTGTCAGGGCAAAGGGCACGGTGAGGCCGTCGGAGAAGCCAATGATGACATCGCGGAGGATATCGGTTGTGTCGAAGAGAGCGCCCTGCTCCTCGGGCATGGTCTTGGATTCGTCGCAGAGAGGTGAATACCGCTCGATAGCGGGCTCTCTGGGTAGTAGGGGAGAAGATTCGTTGTTTGTCATTTTGACTGTGTATGTGGATGTGTGTGTGTAAAGGTGTGAAGAGAGATACGCGAATATTATTTTGTAATGGCGATTGATGTGCTCAATGAAACCAGCAATTGCAAAGATATCTGGGCAAGAAGTATTGTATTCTGAGCAAGGGTATATAGAAGTAGGAAGAGGAAGTGAACACTCTAGTACCAGGAAAATCGTGCTCACAACATGGGAAGAGCTCTTTCATATACGTTGTTCACAGAAGCTCCCTCGAATTTGACACAGCCAATCACCGCTTTGCCATTGCTGACCCTGCATGGTAATCCAAAAGCGAGCGATTCGGTTGGCTGGCGCGATCGATTTCCCTTGTAAGTCGCCGCTCTAGCCTTGCGTTGGTGTTGCTGGCAGATCTGGCATTGACCAATCAGAGCGCGTCTTTTAGTCAGCGTATGGTCACCTCAATTGCAAGAACCACACCAAATTGTCCACCCAAGCTCCGAGCTGACGTGAAAACGCATGAAAAAGGCTTCCAATCAATATTGCAGAAATATTGTCAAGTGGATCTTATTTCTCGAAATTCCAGTAAGCCACTGCCGTTTGTGCCGGCCATTGCGACGTGCGAGTGTTCACCGCTGCAGATACGCACGCCGGCTTTTTAGTTTTCGGAAGCAATGGGTGGAGGACTCAAAAATAACGACATAGTTTACCAAAGTAGTCCGTCTCATACTGTTTTGCAGCTTTCTTCGGGCCAAGTAAGGAAGTCGTCGAATGAGACGTTGGGATCATCCCAGCCGAGGCCGTTGTCGCCAAAGGGCATCAGCGCCGTCTCCACATCAAACAAGGCAAAGTCAATGTCGTAGCCGGCCGTCTCATCGCTCGGCGTAGGCCAGCCAAGACCGATGTCCAAATCCGAGTCCGTCCACGGCGACAGGGTGCCGCTGGTGAGCGGCGACTGGGATGACGACGCGGCCACCGCAGCGTCCCGCTCGACGCGCAGGAACTCGCTCGGCGTTAGGCCGGCGCACCGCTTGAACACCCGGTGAAAGTGCCACTTGGAGAGGCCCGTCTGTTTGGCCATCTGACTCAGGCTCAGTCGCGGATCCGTCGATTTGCTCGGTCGGCCAGGGGCGGCAGCGGCGGCGGCACCGTTGCGCTGCTCCTCGACAAAGGCACGAATCTTGCGCACAGCCAACTCCTCCGGCATGGAGCCTGCCAGCTCCGGCTTGCATCGCTTGCATGCGCGAAACCCGCCCTTTTGCGCCTCGAGCCCGGTGTCGTAAAAGGAAACATTGGCGCGCCGGGCCAGTCGGGCCTTGCAGATGGGACGGCAGTAGATTTTGGTCGTCTTCACGGCGTACACGAATAGCCCGTCGGCGGCGCTGTCGCGTTCTTGCACGGCTTGCCAGCGCCGCGCATCATCACCAAACGGGGGGATGAAAGGTCGCGGAGGTTGGCTTTCTTGCTTAACGCCCATTTTGTATGACGATTGATATGATCATGACGAGGATCTCGCATTCAGGGCGATGAGCGAGCTTTATGTTAAGTTGGAAAGTTCACATCGACAAGCGGGTCTTGCTTTTGAAGTGGCCAATCGCGATTCCGCTCACCAATGGTGAATCAGTCACACCGTAGAGAAGTAGACGACATTTTGCCACATCAAAGATGTACTCGCGGATTCATATGTAATTGAGTGTTGTTTTCGATCTTACGGAGCTTTTTGGTTGAAGGACTCTCGCGGGAAATCATGTTGCACTATTGTGGTCGCAGTTTTGCACCCAAGCTGGTGCGAAGCGCGGCCACTGCAAATTGGTGGATTACTGGCCGTCAGGCTGTAGTAGCCAGCTGAAGAAGCTAGGTATCGGAGTCCTTTTCTGCCTGCGCTTGAATTTCTCCGCATTCATTCGCATAATTTCTCATTCGGGTTCAAACAAGCTTGTCCTTGAGCTGACGACTTGACAATTTGCCGAAATTGCGTCTCCAGTCAGCCAAATCATATTCTACCTATTTTGTAGCCCCCTCTCGGAGCGTACCCCAGCAGCCTTCGTTGTCCAGCAGCTTGCGCAAGGCGCGGAAACCGAGCCATGATGGCTGATCAAAATACAGCCATTACGAAGAGAAACAGAAGATGGGGCAACAGAGTCCGAACAGGTTGCCAAACCTGCAGGTGTGTGACAGCTTTCCCTGAGCTCTCGCACCCTCTGCTCGCTCACTGGCTAACATGTCCGATCGTTTGTCCAGAAAGCGCCGTGTAAAGTGCGACGAAACGTACCCAGTCTGTAGAAACTGCAGTTTAAAAAATCGCGATTGCATCTACCCGCTCAGTCGACAACTACCCTCTGCGTCGCCAGCAACCATATTTTCAAATACCATGCCAACGTTCTGCGAACCTGAGCCGCCTGATTGGGATTTCATGCAATCCATTCAATATTGTGAGCAGTGTTTGACCGTACTTATGAATTTCTGTTGCCATAACATAGGCTGATTTGTAATTATCCTACATCTAGTCATGTCAGCCGTTCAACCAGCTCGCCCAGACTCTCACGATGCACCCCGCCTCCCTTTTCACCCGAATGACGTGGTTCATTCCAGATTTGTACTAAACGTGCTTCAACATGGACTGACCGCTGCAAGCAAGTCTCGCGGTCGACTGCTGACAGCGGAAGGGGACCCAGCCTTCGCACCACTCTGGAAGAATTACTGGCGCTACCAGATCAAGGTCATTCAAACTGTCAACCAGTCTTTATGCGAACCAAACGCAAGAATATCTGATGTGCTGGGTGGATTGTATTGTCTCGCACTTTCTGATGCGCACTTTAGCGAATCACTTTGTCGAGCTCATTTGAAAGCTTGTTTCGCGTTCCTGAAGCAGATTGGTGGCATGAAGACGCTTTTGGCAGGAGCGAAACGTCCAACCAGGCTTACGCACATACTGAAGTAAGTTTCCTTTCTCTAAACCAATAATTATACAGCAAGGTATCGCTGCTAACAGCTCCTAGCTTGGTTATCGAGACTGACACAACCGCCCCGCCAACTCAGCAGGTCCTACGGTACTACCAATACCCAGACGAGGAATTAAGAGATGCCCTGAGTCTGGATACAAGCGCAAACTTTCATTGCCCAATAGAACTGCGACTCGCAATTATTCACATCGGCCGATTGCGCGCCAGTGAAGCTTCCGGCACTCGCATCACAGTATCACAAGTCCGAGATATTTTCCAGCGCATCAATGCAGTCGACGTCGCAACCTGGCCCGAACAGGACGCATTCGAACCAGGCCATATACATCCCCATAATGGAGGTATTTTCCAGCTTGCCGTCCGCTTGTATGCAGTCTTGACTTTGCCGCGGGATGCCGTTCTGCAGGCGCAGTGTGCAGACACTGGCGTTGGGACGTACGATGATCTCGTGACCTGCCAACGACATAAATTGATTGCCACTCTCCGAAAAGCTTTTCCAAAAGTCCATTTCACTCCATCTCTGCTATGGCCTCTCATGGTGGCTGGCGCATCTACTGGACTGGGTTGTGATGTCGCAGACGATCGTGCTTTCATTTGCCAGAGCATGTATAAAACCTGGCAGCATCCTATTTCAGATAATTCTGTTTTACAAGATTTGAGAAAGCTCCAAACATTTTGGGAGTCAGGGAAAACTGAGTGGAACGAATGTTTTGACGAACTTGAAAAGCCGTCGACCCGTGGAAAATAGGATCGCTTCGAGTGAGCTACATTCAGATATGTCAGATTTAATTCTATTTGCGTTCAATTTCTTATACACTAAACAAAATTTTGCATCACAACAAGAGCAACAAGAGCAACAAGAGCAACAAGATAAATAAGCGAAGTAAGAAATTCTATCTGCTCGGGCCTATGATAACGTGAACAGTCGACACAAGTGCAGTTCATCGCAGTTGTTTACAGCCGATTTGCGTAGCCTTCCAAAGTCCTCGGTGGCTGGACCGTATTTTTTTACAGTTTGCTCTGATCCACGCTGTGCAAATATGCCAAATATTTGCCTTTTTTGCCGCCATCATGCGCAAATACAGGTAGCCGCTGTACAAACATTCCCCAGCTCTCTGGCTCCATGATTGGTGCCGTTGCCCATGCTGCAGCACCACTATCATGTAACAAATCCTCAAGGCTCGGTAAAACGGCGGCAACGGCTTCTGCATGCTGCCTATGCAAATCTGCCGACCGGAGTTGCTTCTGTTCGACATACCAACCCGGATCGCTGAGGATGCATGTTGTCTCGTACAGTCGTAGCATGGCTGGTGTCACCTTGGGACATGATTTGGCCGCTTCGTAGGCCATTCTATGCCCTGTGGCCAGCACCAACGCCCTGACACGAGGGAGAAGGAATTTGTTAAAGTCTTCGTTTCGGTGGCCCTCTGTCTTTGATGTGATGTCCATCGCGGTCTCCATAGCTTCCGCCCAAACCCCTGCTTCGTGCTGTGCTAGCAAGCAGCTTTCATCTCGTGCGTGAGGGATGTCATAACGACCAAGCAACAACTCTGACACCAGTCCTATACAAGTCGCAAGGAGTCATCAGTATATGCTTCTCGGGAGGGGTCTCCTGGGAAATGAGATATTACTTACGAATGCACAGCACCAAGCTGTCTCCCTCGGCAACGGAGTTTCCTCTAACAGCCGATGCCAGCTCAACCATCTGGTTGTGGTTGTACAATCCTTGCCAGCCACATCTATCCATTAATTCATGATAAAGCGGCTGGCTCATGCTGGTGGCCGTGTGTTTAAATATAGCTGCCAACGCCGAGCGGATCTGTGGCGATTCCGACTTTGTGAAGAGCTTGGCCGTGCTTTCTGCAAAAGCTTCAAGCACGGAGGCAAACGTCAGGGCAGTGAGGACGGGGGTGTGCTGCGTCGAAAATGTAATGATTGGTACTTGCTTATGCGGTTCAGGCCCTCCAATCCGGCGTTTTTGGCTATACCGACCCAAGACATAAGCAGACATTCGGAGCACTGCAATGTTCACCATTGACAGAGACAGAGTGCCGACAGTGACCCGGTGGATGTTCTGAAAGAACGCAGCGCGCTCGGCCTTGGGCGCATCAATCTCACCAAGGAGAGCAGACGAGTCGAGGCGTACATGGTCAAACGTCGTGATTGCATGATCAAGCTCCTTGGCTCCAGGTCTGGTCGGCAAGAGACGCGACGTGACGCCGCGAGCCATTGATTTGGCACTGTTGAGCTGGACCAGGAACGGACGAATACCACGCTGCTCACCATGGACGATCAATTGGGCAAAGACAACAGCAACACGAGGCATGTTGGCATAGGGTGTTGTCGGAGGCATGCTCTTCGCCGCGGCGAGGCTCGGTGTATGCAGGTCAAAACTGCCATCATTCATTCTTGTCGCAGTTGTTTCGATATTGCGGGCATCCAAGCCATGTCCAACTTCGGTGAGCATGAACTCTCCCACAGATTCAAATTCTTGCAGCTCTCCAAGTAGCTGTTGTAAATCTGGTCGATCTGCGGCGAACGATGCAATTGTTCCCATGCAGAGGTTCCAGTGAATGGTCAAGATGGTGGTTGTAGCCGTGTCGGCGGTCACCAGGACTAAAATCCAGGATCATATCAGCATCAGTCTGCTATTTAATATATGCGTAATATTAGGACAATATATATATAATACTTACTCTGCTTGTGATAATCCCAGAACTTGGCGCTTAGTGTCGTAATGTCCTGCACCGTCATACCAATCCGGGTAGCAATGGTTTTGGCACGACGATACGAGATACTGATGCGCTCTGCCGTATCGACATTATCATATAAATCAGTCGCCCAAACAGGCAAGGCACACAGTTCTTTTGCTGAAATCATCGTTGTGTAGCAAAGCGGCGCTTGAACGAATTATTAGCTACTGATAGAGGAAGCATACGCTGCAGGTAGTCACAGCGAAAGTCGGGTTTATATATTCATGTAGCTCTTGCATCGTGAAAACTCTTCTACCTAAACCATACATAAGCTTCTTCCCAGTCGCATTTGAGACACCATGCATCCTTTCCTCGTGATCCCACCATTATGTGGAGGTCAGTCCACGCCGGTGTGTGCAACGGAAGCAGTCTCAAAAGCTATTCGTCTCGTTACATGGGTCTAGCGGAGCCCCAATGAAACCCTCGGAGTTGACACCTTCCTCCAAGCTGGCATATTGTGCTGTCCAATCTTCGTTGTAAGCCAGTTGCCGCCCTATCCGCACCCTTTATTAGGGGGTTCGAAGCCACACAGAGGCAAACAGTGTCTGCTACGAGGGATAATTGTTGCTCATTATGTCGTGGACATGAGCCACGTATACCAGCTGGCCGACCCTGGTATCACTCACTCCTCAGCTGAAAGGCACTGTCTCTCTTTTGACAGCTGAAATCTTCTGCCTTGGGCAGATATATGGATCCTGTCGGGCAACAACGGTCTTCTTACCGCTGACTCGTGCGAAATGACTGAGATCAGCTGCATTATATGCAATTTACACAATAAAATTTTATTTTCTTCTCTGAATGGCCAACCTGCTGAAATGACCCATCTGCAGCTGCATGTCTCGGAGAGCAATGAAAGATAACGGCTGCACGTTTTGACTCCACTCCACCACCGTCAAATTTCGACCGATTCCGGCTCCGTAGAAGAAAATATTTTGATTAAAAATTACGAGTTGTGGTCCATTTGATATTCTTAGATTTGATTGGCGCTTCAACCGGTTTCGTGTGTGGCAGCAGCCTTCAGTGGCTACACACTTGGGTGAGCGTGTGCCAGCAGATAGACCCCGAAGACAAGATGCGCCATACAAGTCACTAATTCAACGCTTCACTTTTTCTAAACAGTATCACGAATCGAGTAACAGAAGAAGTCTTGAAAGTGCAATTTTAACTTGCGGATCTGTATGGATTTGCTGCTATGGAACCATCTGCATCTTAAAATCGCCAACTTCAGTGCTTATACTCTGTGCAGACCGTCGTCTGCTTTAATACTCACATCTTGAATGCATCAAGCGCCCAAAGTGTTAAATAATCCAAATTTTGAGTTCGATTCGTAAATAAAGCAATGATCTTTTTTATTTTTTTATTATTTTTTTTTTCTTTGTCCTGTTTGGTCGAACGACCAGCTCCGCTACCCTCAACGCCGCTGACCAAAGTATCACCGCCTCTTTACTCGTCCTATTGAGTCGGAACGTTTAGAGAATCCGCAATACTTTTCATATCCTCCGCACTCAATCCGGAGAAATCATATTGAAAGTCAACTGGCTGAACGTTGCGCCGCCAATCATCGTCTTGTCTCGCAGGACCCCGTTGAAATTCCGTCGGCGTGTGGGCGGAAAAGTTGGCTGAAGATGGGAAGCTCGGCATCGAGCGCGGGACTTGGGCAAGAGGGATCGACGGAGGGCCATTTTGCTGTAGATACAGGTACGGATTGAACTGAGAGTATAAATCATCCTCGGCAGCAGCCAGAGAAGGAAGGCCGTGCTGTTGAAAAGGCGCCTGCGACGAGTTGATCGACGTCTGCGCGGGGGACGCCTGCTGTGGGCTTCCATCTTCACCCGCAAAAGATGTTTCGGAAAACTGAAACCTTGAACTGGTGAAATAGTTGTCGTTGTCAATTTGCTGCCATTCTGGCTCTTGTGCCTGCTCGCCACTGGCGTTGGTAGGTCCATACGAGGTGGTCAGCAGGGCGTCTTGCGTGCTGTGCATATCGTTCCAAGGGCTGGCCAGGTCAGCCACAGTTGCCGCGGGGGTAGTTGGATAATTTAAGTGCTCGAGTCTCTCAGCCGAGGCATACCGGCCCTCATTCGCCACGCTGCTGTTCATTGAGGTATCTGGCTGTGGTGTCGGAGGCGGCAAACGGGCCTCCAGTTCTGGCGGCGGAGCGCTCGCTCTGGGCATAGTGCCATCTGGTAAATCAAATCGAACAGATATCCTTTTGTGGTCAGAGTGCAAACTCTCATTGAGGCAGAACTTGGTCGCATGTTGAACCTCGTCAGTCAAGTCGACAAGATCAGTGTTGTTTACTGAAACCGAGTATGGCTGAGGGCCATACGCAGTCATGGTCTTAACTCTCTTTGAGCATCTATTGCTCTCCTCTTGAGCATCGGCAGGCTGCTTGACAATCTCCTGCGACACGATGGTCACGTCTGGCTCGTTAATCTGACCAGCCTTGGTGAGTATCCAACGGGTAACAAGCGCCGCAACGTCGTCGCTGTTTGTCTCCAGAAACATCAAGTGGCCGTTGCCACGGGTGCCATACCGTTCCAGAAAGCCGCAGTCAACTTCAAGTCCTGCTTGCTTCATGAAATACAAAGTAGTCATGTCATAGGCCGAGTGCGAGCTGGCTTCCCCAGTGAAGATGACATGGCGCATCTTTTGCAAGTTGATGAGCTTTCGGATGTGCGAAGTGCCCGGTCCATTGGTGATGTTCTGCGAGAAGACGAACTTTTCTGGGATATTTCCGGGACTGTGCTGGAGAACCACTTGCTTGCGCGTGTCCATGTGCACATACAGAGCCAGGTCTAATGGATGCTGCCCAGTCGGCTCGCCCTCCGGGCCCATTTCCGGGCGCACTGGAGGATCAAACGTGAGCGGAATGTTTGAGAGGCCATACTTGAGGCGCTTCGGGTCAAAGGTGGTAAACGTGTCGTACTTTCTCTTGTTGTTTCGCTGGATCGTACTGGCACAGAACGGCGGGCCTGGCGGCTCGATGGCGACAACGCCGGCCACGCAATCAGGCGCAACGTCGGCTGCGAGCCATGCGGCAGTGGCACCGGTCCCTTCACCAATCAAAACAGCTTTCCCAGTAGTGTTGAGCAGCTTGCAAAGCGCATTTTGAGCCAGCGTCTGGCGCTCCTCTTGGGAAAAATACAGCGGAGTCAGTGAAGCGCAGTACCTCGTAAACGGGCCGTCGCTCCGGAGACCGGTCTTTCAATGGTTAGTTTTTACATATACCAGATCAGCAAACGTCTCTTCTACTTACACCAGGCCATTTGTCGTGCTTGAGGACTGTTGGCCAGCGGAGGTCGCAAGGCTCATTGAAGTTTTCCATCGCTGTGAGTTCCTTCTCAACCTGAGCCGCTTTCAGACTTTTGACTTCTGTATTGCTGATCTCATCTCCCCGGAGGTAGTTTGACTTTCCAGTGCCTGGTAGATCAACCAGGTATACCTGGAAGCCTCTGTTCAAGAAATAAGAGGCCCAGCCTGGCTCTCCGTTGGGCTTGGTGAGCCAGATCTGTATTATATTGTTAATGGCCTGACAGCATGAAGAGAATGTCGGTGAGGTTAACCTGACTGGAGTGGTAATCTCCGTGAATCAGCACAATCGAGAACTCCTGCGTCTTCTTCTGTGGCTCGAGGCTCTCGACATGCATATGGCCTCGGAGGTAGGTGTCTTGGCCTTGCGCAACACCCGGCTCCCACTCCATGTTGACGTAAAACGTGGTTCTCTTGGCAAAGGCTTCATCTTTTTGCTTGTTGGATGCGGGCTGGGCCTTTTGGGCTCTTTTAGGCGGCATGTTGGCAGTTCGCTTTGCCAGAGGCGTATCGGCTTGTCGAGCTTGGGCTTGTACTATGGAATTGGTGTTGGAAACCGCATTCAAGTTGGACTGCGACGCGAAATGGGATGTGTAGATCTGCCAGATAACAATTGTCTGCGGTCAAAAAACGGGATTAAGGATAAAAGAAGAATGGAAAGAAGAGGCAGAAGGACGGAGGTGCACGAGAAGGAGGATGCGTAAATATGTTCGTTCGTTTGTTGCGACAGGATGCCAGCTGGCAACCTCGCCACCAACACTCGGCCAATACAGTGAATTAAACAAGGCCGCCGATACAAACGGTAGCTATCATACAATCATACATGACATTCATTTTGAACAGAATTCATAATTATGGCGATCCATGATCAACAGCATCCTCTTTCATGTCCGGCAGCCAGCCCTTGGGCCGCTCGCTCCCGCGCACCACGAGGCCGTAGCCCAGCTTTTCCACCTTTTTGACGCTCTGGCGCATGGCCTCGACCTTGTTGCGGTAATCCCTCGTCGGCACGTCGCGCATCATCTCGTACGCGCAGCCCAGCGTCTGCATGTCGCTCAGCAGCGTGCGCCCGTGGTCCTCGCTGCCCAGCAGCTTGCCCGTCTGCGCCGTCGTCACCGTCGCGAAGCGCATCAGCTCGCCAAAGAGGTCAAAGACGCCGTACATGTAGTCGTACTCGGTGAGGCTGACGTCGGCGGGCACGGCGGCCTGCGCGGCCGCGGGCGTGATGAGCGTCTGGTGGCGCAGGTAGTGCGCAAAGGAGAGCGCCTCGACGAGCTCCTCGAGGCAGCGCATCGTGCCCTGGTAGCGGTAGCGGTTGATGGACTGCAGGTCCGGCGCGATGGGGGCGAGGAGCTTGGCGATTTCGGCGAGGCGCGCGTCCATGTCCTTTTGAATGTTGGGCGGCAGTTCCTTGTTGAGCTCCTTGACTCTATGGCATGGTTAGCATGGGTGGTGAAAACGGGCGAAGCTGGTTCGCTGGTGTGTGAAGTACCTTTGTAGTGCAAAGATGCTGGAGAGTGTTAGCGCAACAGCTCTGTTTGTCGTATTGATTCGGTAGAGATACATACATCTTTTTACTTTGTGCGGTGACGTCTCTCGAAACCTTGACGAGGCGCTCGCGTCTGTCGTGGTGCTGATCCAGCTCATCGCGGAAGCCCTCAAACATGTCGTGAAAACGGCCTCGCGGGGCATCCACCGGGCCTTTAGCACGGCCATTGAAATCCCGCTTGACGCCGGCCGACATGGTATTGGTGATGAATGTATATAGATAAAGATGAGATGAAGATGTATTGTTTCCTACAATGATAAAAATGGTAAAGGTCGCCGACAAGTCGATTTGTTCATAAAGTGATGCAGGATCCTGAAAAATAGGTGGAGCGGGCACAGCGGCGCCAGAGCTTGGGAAAAGTTATGGCTGGCGGGCGGCGGCTGCTGGTGTGGATCTGCATCGAGCTCCAAAAAGGGGAGCTTGTGGCATCTGGACACGCGACGACATCAACGGCATCTCATCCCCCTGTCCGGGACAGCACGACATTTTAAGCAATTCAAACTCATTCAATTGATTTGGTTTCATTTATCTTATACTCAAACGAAGACGGCCAGATACCTGGGGGCGACAAAGCATGTCTTACTCGTGTCACCACTGAACAGCTCATCATCTACAAGACGAGAACCCTTGTCCGGCACTCTCATTATATATTCACATTTTAGCCACCAGGCAACATGGCCAAACCTTCAGCCGTCTCCGCCAAGAGCGGCGGCAGCAGCAATAGCTTCGGCTTCCTCGCCGCGCTCTTCGACCCTGTACCCCTCTTCACCATCGCCAGCGCCCTGCGCATCCTCATGCTCCTCTACGGCATGTGGCAAGACGCCCATTCCGCGCTCAAGTACACCGACATTGACTATCTCGTCTTCACCGACGCCGCGCGCTTCGTCGCCGCCGGCGACACCCCCTACGCGCGCGACACCTACCGCTACACGCCCCTCCTCGCGTGGCTGCTCCTCCCCACCGCGCACCGGAGCTTCTTTGAATTCGGCAAAGTCGTCTTCGCCGTGGCTGATTTGGTCGCCGGCTGGCTCGCGGTGCGGCTACTCTGTAGCCGTGGGATGAGCGCGCGGCGAGCCGGCGCGTTTGCGGCGATTTGGCTGTGGAATCCCATGGTGGCGACGATTAGCACGCGCGGCAGCTCAGAGGGCCTGCTGGGCGTGCTGACGATGATGCTGCTGTGGGCAGTGGAGAGGAGGAGGGTGTCGGTGGCCGGCGTGGTGCTGGGGCTGGCAGTGCATTTCAAGATTTATCCGTTCATCTACGCGCCGGCGATTGTGTGGTGGATGGACGAGGAGCGGATGCGCGGTGGTGATGGCGCGAGCAAGGGCAAGAGCAAGAAGAACCCGACGCTGATCGAGGCCGCGATCAGTTTCGTCACGGCGGAACGTATCAAGCTCGCCGCCATCAGCCTAGCCACGTTTATGTCGCTCAACCTGCTCATGTATTCCATGTATGCCTTACTCTCTGGTGCTTTCGTCCTCGGACAACGACTAACTTTTGATCATAGTTACGGAACGCCGTTCCTGGTGCATACTTACTTTCACCATGTCACGCGCATTGACCATAGACACAACTTTTCGCCATACAACATTCTGCTGTACATCAACTCGGCGACGCCTGCCGATGCCGCGTCGTCGTCGTCGCTGCACACCGAGTCGCTCGCGTTCCTGCCGCAGCTCCTCCTCTCCTGCGTGCTGATCCCGCTAGCCGTCGCCAAAAAGGACCTCGCCACGTCCATGATGGCGCAGACCTTTGCCTTTGTCACCTTTAACAAGGTCTGCACGTCCCAAGTATGTTGCCTGCCTGGTTCCCCCGCTCTAGACTTTCTTCAATCATATTTACTCCTCGGCAGTATTTCCTTTGGTACATGATCTTCTTGCCGCTGTACCTGCCCGGCTCATCGCTGCTGCGGAACCCTAGGCTGGGCGTCACGGCGCTGGTTCTGTGGATTGTTGGGCAGGGTGCCTGGCTGCAGCAGGGCTATGAACTCGAATTCTTGGGAAAGAGCACGTTTGTGCCGGGGCTGTGGCTGGCGTCCCTCGTCTTCTTCCTCATCAACTGTTGGATATTAGGCATCATGATCAGCGACGGAGCGCAAGGGCCTTTGGTTCACGAGAAAACGCATACAGAATAGGCTTTTTTGGGGGTAGAATGAGATGAAAATAGACGCCGAGGTAAAACGGCATAGTGGCCCATGTATTTATATCAAAATTTTATTTATAAACCTCACGGTATTCTCTTGACGTGTATGCCCATTTCTCCCACCGCGTGCTTTGTAACAATAGCACAATCCAAGCAACTGATTATGTAGTTCCTTACCCCAACTCCAAATAGCAAACAAAAATATCAAATATATACCTGTGCCAGTGTGTGACGCCAAGGATCCCATCTCCTTCCCGCTAATAACGCTATGCCGTATTTATAAAAATTGAAACAAACTCAACGCCGATATATGATGCAAAATGTCGCTTTTTTTAGCCCACTAGAGGATTTCCGAAATGTGTTTTGGTAAAAGTGTGTGCTCAAACAACCACTGCGCGATTCGAAAAGATTTGATAATTCGCAAGCTTCAGAGAAGTGATGCGGGTGCGGGGATATTCGGGCGTTATGACGATTCTCCCCTCCTTTGTGTAGGATATGTTGCCAAACGTCTCACTCAGGTCGATGAATTTGGAGCCTGGACGAGCGCGGGCCATGGCGTTGATGATTCGGTCACTCCACACTCCGCTGCACTCGCCGTGTTGGAACAAAAAGTAAGGATTCAATGCTGGTAAAATCGAGTCTAATCCATCAGTCAGCATAGTAACGTAGGCAAGTTGGTGACAGAGAGTACGTACCCAGATCCACGAAACGGATTCGTAAGTATTCGACCCGTTGAAATTGTGCTAGCGATCGAATGCCAGAGAGGACGAGCTTTTCAAAAGCCTCGATGAAGCTCATGTCTTGAATGCCGGAACCAGAGTCGTGGAAAATGTTGGTTTGACGGCAGCAATTCTTGAGCGTGACGTCAATGGAACGAAGTCGACTCGACGGCGCAATGGCACTCTGGCTGGCAACTTCGAAGAAATGGTGACAGACGCGACCTGTATAGGAAAATTGTTCCAGTCGCGGCATAATCTTGCCCAGTACCGAGCAGATGTGTGTCTGCTGGGCTGCTTTGGCGTAGAAAGCAGGAACAATGGCTTCCCGCCGGTAGTCGTTTTCGAGACAGAGACTCAAGTGCTTAATGTTGGCGGGGATGTATGGCATGAACTGGGAGATGGTAATGTAGCTCTTCGATTTGGGCTTGCTGTAGGCGCCCTGCCATTCTTCAATGTTCGGGAGAGCGCCCAAGATGGAGACAAAATCGGGATGATCGCGCATGAGGTTCCACTGGCCCTTTGTGACCAGGGTGGTTATGGAGTGCACCACGGGTAACGTTGGCCCACTGTCGAAGCCATACGGATTCGTTCGAAAGTGTACGACCTTGGGAGCCTTTCGTCGCTCGCCGCCCTCGAGGGTTAGAATCTTGGTGCGGGGTAACACAAGAGCGACGAATCGAAAGACATCTTCGAGCGTGCAATTATTGCCAGGCAGAATGTATGTCGCGTTTGATGGGCCTTCGCTTCGCAACATGGGCAGCGCAGACGGGTTACTGAGCGTCAGAGATGCATAGCGGGGCTGAAATACTGGGAACCAAATCTCGATATGCTTGACATATGAGGCAAGCCGCTCCGAATCGGCAAAATGCACGATGGCCTGGTCGATGGAGCTGACGGTGCCCTTGAGCTTGATGTGGCGATAGAGCCTCTGCTGGACCAAGATGCGCCAGGTGGAGTCGACAAGTGCCAACTGTGTCATCTCTCGTCTCCTCGAGTAGCGAAGCGCCGTTCCCAACCCTCTGGCCGCATTTGGCGACCAAAGGCCAGATCTGGGCGAGATGGGGGCGCAGATGCCAAAGAGCTGATCGAGGATGGCTTCGTGGACTTCGATCGGGGCATTGGTGAAGTGCGTGGCCGGTCGGTTCGGGCCACGAGAGTCGTCGGCGTCGGCGATGGGAGGCATGGACACATTGTTCGAGGCGGAGGCGATACCGAGAGCGAATTCGGGTGTGTTGGAGCAGGGTGTCTCCCTGGTGTCGGCGAACGGGTACGGTGTGCTGCTGGGTCGCACAGGCGGCACAAAGGCAGAGTCGGTCTCTTGGAACAGCTTTGCATCTGGACTCCCACGGGCAGGCTGAGTGGACGACGAATCTAGGATGCTCGTGGCCACCGGCGCGAACCTGTACGGCAGGCTGGTGGTGATGCGGTCGGATGGACTAGCCGGAGGACATTCTCTGGGGCGGCTGTCTACGAGAGGCAAGATGTGGTCCTCGGCGGGCTCGCGGTCGAGTACGTAGAGATCGTCGGCCATGGTGCAACACAATAAACAAGGCGAGCGCACTGCAGGGAAGAGGACAAGAGCATGTCAGTCACGGGCGGAAGACGACGACGAGGGCGGCGGCGAATACGGTGGCGACGATGACGAGACAGAGGCGCAGCAAGCTCCGAGCGCCAGACAGACGAGGCGAGGGAATTCCACGATAATGAGAGTTGAGATGAGGGGAGAGGAGAAAAGTATAGCGAGAAGAAATCTAGAAGAAATCCAGACAATATGAAAGGGCGCACGAGACAGAAATGCGGCAGCAGAAATTGGGCAAAAGCTTATGAGCCGGGCGAGTCACGCAGGCAGTTTTGCAATCAAACTGTTGCGAGAGTGGCCGCGCGCGCCGCCGACCAAGGGAACTGGGAATTCTGGTGGCGTTTGGCGTGGGCGGGCAAAGCAGAAGCGTAATTTACGCCCGGTGCAGAAAGCAGTACTCGGCGTGTCTTGGACTTGAGGCACAACACACAAGAACAAGCAGAAGGCAGCCGACGTTTGTGTCGATGGAACGCAGGAACTGCCGCAAGGGCGAGACGCGGTTTCAGTCGCGGGGCGCGGTGGGTAATATCTCGATTCTCGTTTAAAATGAGGGCGAAAAGAAGAGACACACTTGCGCGATGCAGTAATCGGACCGGGTAAGAAGAGGCAATCAGAGGGCGGCCCGAGAGAAACACAAACAGACGCCACCGCGGGAAGACGAGAGGGCGAGCGGGCGGGCGGGTGGTTGATGGAGATGGATAGCTCTGTTGAAGCGGGCGCTCCTGGGAGGGAAAGGAGGAGATGTGTCTCGTACACCAGGGAAACGCACGCTCACGGCGCGAAAAATGGAAGAAGCCGATGGGATAATAATAATAATAAAGATGGGAGAATCACGATGCCAAAACACTATCAAGGGAGAAGAAAAGGAAATTACAAAAGCAGATTCGCAATCACAAATTAACGAGGCACGGTAACAACGGTAAATCTAGGCAAAGACATCTGCACAAGTGGACAGTCAAAAGTGGGGTACAAGCCTTTTTGGGGCGCCGGCCACTGCACGGGTGCTGCACGCGGCCGGGCGAGTGGGTTTTGGGCAGCTTTTATTCGCGGCCCAGGGCCTTGCACCTCCAACGGTGGCCAGGCATCTACCAAGGTGTCGAGGTGTCGAGGTGTCGAGGCTCAAAATGAAGAGGAATGAGATGGACATTGCTCTTCCTCACAACTCGCCCTATGACGCCTCTTTTTGCGTGGCCGCTGATGCGGTACCTACTGCCTTTGCTGCTTGCTCGATTGTTACCGAGTACCTACAGATAGCTGTGCCCCATCTGCAAGATCTGGTGATGCCGCCCACTTGCTTAGCCTCCGACTAGCACCCTCGACCAGTGCCCAACTAACAGCCTGCTTCAACGCTGTTCGACCATCTATCTGTCTCTTCTTCACTTTCGCCTGGTTCAGAGAGAAACTTGAAAAAAAAAATCAACAAGAAAATATACTGCCCCGTCATCCAACAGAGAACCCTTATGCATCCCCTTCCAAACCCAGTCCGGCCTCACTCGCTTGCCTTCACATGACTGCAGACACCCTCATCAACACGCCTTCACAACTCACTCCAAATCCCCTTTGCCGTCGCAGATGGCCCGTTGTATTGAATGCTGGCGGGGCTCCGTGTATTTATCACTCATACCCGACCGACCGATGCTACCGCGCTGCATCACGCGCTTCTTCTCTTCCCTCCAAACATCTCACGTGCTATCTGCCAAGGCCCAGCTCGGCAATTGTCTTTGTTTTTTTTTCTTTCTCCTTTCTCACATCGTGCAGATGCCAGACGCTTCTGAAGCATCGATGTGCAGCGGAACCTGGCCCTTGCATACGCGGCAGGGGGCGGCGCGGTGTGCTCTGCAGCTCTCCCATGTCTCTCCCGTGTTATTACAGTATAGATTGATTGCAGCTCACCTAGGTAAAAGTCGGCATGCATTGTGGCGTCGGGCCAAAAAAAAATCAGTTCATCGGTACATGAACCTGATTTCTGTTGACAATGATTTTACTGTCTCAAACTAGCTATTACCTGGCCCTGAGACAAGGGTGCCCGAGTGTACGCATCAACAACAACAGGTTTGTTTCTTGGGCAGCGTTGAAACATTTCAACCGAAAGCAGGCGATCCTCAATGGGTGACCTTCAATGCACGCCATTCTTCAGTGCGTAACGATTCCCGGCAACAATGTCCTCGACTCATTCAATCATTCGGCCGTCGCAATTTTGCATGTCAATTAGCAGCACAAACTCGCATAGTCTTGATTCATAACACGGCTCTATCCTACGCTGTCCCTAGTTTCAACCAAAACGTTGAATGTAGCTAAATCGGCTCGTGAGGCCAGCAATTTCAATCCGCGGCTTACAGGGGCTGCGTTTCGCATCACAACTTGTACGGTGGGCCTGTCACCCTTCCCTGCCCTCTCCGCGAACAAGCCGCCCGAATATGCAGCCTTGGAATCATGTAAAATGAAAGGGGTGCTATAGTGTTTTCTACATAAAGCTTTGGATGCCTGTCCTATTCCTATACATGCAAACATCGAAATAAACATTCACTTGTGCACCGCCATCTTGTCCAAGCTAACCGTTATACCACGCCCGACCACGCACCCGAAACACGGGCAAGTTACAGCAATTGGCAGGATTGCCTGTAAAGTCGATTTCATCTCAAATCAGGCATTAAACATATCCCTGCTGATCCCCCAATATTAACCTGCTTACTAAATTATTATCGCGAATGGAATAATACACACGACAGAGCCTTTCATTGGACTATGAGCAGCATAGTTATTGCATAAGCCTGCTACCAAACTCAACTGTTAAACTCCCTCAGACTCAGACTTTATGCTACAGTCGGTTTTCCTTCTGGTCACCTGCGTATCTTGATACCATCAATATACACGCGAACAGGTAGCATTTGGCTTTTCCTGGTTCTCCGGAGGCAGGTGCCAAGAACCGACCCAGTGTAGACCGTGCTAGCTGCACAGTACTGCCAGCTGCCATCCCAACTGCCCATGTCTTTGACGTTTATTCTCCTCTCTTTTCTTCAAACAGTGCCCGACCTAATCATCGCCTTTATTCATTGGTAGCCCAACTCCTCAAGACTGTCATTTTCAGCTCCACCAACGTGGCAATCGATCTCTCCTCTCTCGAGCTCTCCAGAGCCAATCATCCCACTAGCACAACCACGGCGCCAAAACGGCTCCATCGTACAGCGAGGCGTTGTCACGGCCAATCACGGAACTCCCCAAGATGAGAGCTAACTTTTTGCACAACGCATGAACATGGAATAATAATACTTAGTCTAGCGGTGAAATGGCATAATGAGTAGCTATTCAGGTACATCGACAAAGCCTTGCAGAGATTCGCCTCTGCTGAACCACCCCCTGGAAAGCCAAGCCGTTTGAGATGCGCATCCACACCCCGTACTCGAAACCCTCCACCATGCAGTCTCCGACAGTTAGCCCGCCACAATCCCCCCTAGACCAATGACTTGCTTGGTTTGGCCTCTCATCAGGCTTGCGACCTATCGCAATATCGTCTGCTGGTTCGACTAGGATGCGTACACGGACCGGAGAACCAAAGACGGCCCTCCCGACCAAGGAACGCCACTTGCACGTCGCACCAATGCCCAGTCCACACAGCGCCTAATGCTGCCCTCTCGCACGTCGTGGCGGTGGATGGGCGCAGCCCTTTGGTCAACAATGATGGTTGTTGTTATTATTTTCCGGCATTGTCGTCGTATTTCACTTCTCCCACCCACAGCCCTGCCCACCGCCTGGCATTGTCAAGCCCCTTGGCTGTCCTGTCCCACTCACGCCAATACCACCACAGGCTTCCCCCCAATGAAGTTGTAATAGACGGTTTCCAGCATATGGGGCTATGCTTCAGATGTCCCTGTTTCTCCTTCGGCCTTTATTACCTTCTTCTTCTAGACAGTGAAACTCTCCTTTTTATTCTTATTCCCGTTTTCCTGTTCTGTATTTCTACTTCTTCTGCCCGTGTGCTGCCTCGTTCCCTTTACCGCTTGCTTCTCCGTCTTCTGTCCAGTGTCCAGTCTTTGGTGAGCCTTTCTTACATTGAAATCTTGTGTCTGGCTGTGCCAACAGATTTACTATCTATTCTTGGTCTTTCTTTTATTTATTTTCATTCATTCTTTTACGACTTTGGCTCTTTCTTTTCTTTCCTTTTCTTTTTCGCTCCTTCTTCCACGCCTTGAGGCACTCTACACCCCAATTTCACAAGCCTGATATACTTACGACCTGACATTTGCCCTTCGCCATGGCGCAATTAAATTTCTTTGTCACTTCCATTCTTATGGTGCTCGGCCTCACCGTTGCCGCTCCTCTCAATGATATGGATCGCCCTGATTCGACTCCGTTTGCTCTTGTTTCCAACAAGGACGTTTTCCGCACTGCCAGTGCGGACGTGATTCCCAATCGCTACATTGTCGTGTACAACAGCACTTTTGAGTCCACGGCCATCGACGCCAAGGAGGCATTCTTTGCCGCTTCTCTGAAGAAGCGCAACATCAAGAAGCGTGGCCTCGACGGCCGTGAGCTATCTTCCGACATCCACTCGCTCAGCATGGACGGATGGCGCGCCAGTATTCTTGAAGCTGACGACGACATGTTCTACGAGATGCACTGCTCAGACGAAGTTGCTTATATCGAGGCCGATACCATGATGAAAACGCAGGCCGTTATCTCTCAGACCAATGCCACCCCTGGTCTAGCTCGCATCTCTCACAGCAGCCCTGGTGCCTCAAACTACGTCTTTGATCAGTCGGGCGGCCAGGGTATTACTGCCTATATTGTTGACACCGGTATTCGTGCCAGCCACGTCGAGTATGAAGGACGGGCCACGCTTGCTGCCAACTTTGTCGATCAAGTCGTAAGTGTTGCCAAACTACCTACCGAGAGGTATACCCATGCTAATCTATCCGTCAGCCCACCGACGAAAACGGTCACGGATCCCACGTTGCTGGCACCATCGGCGGTGCTACCTTTGGTGTCGCCAAGAACGTTCAGCTCATGGCCGTCAAGGTCCTCGGCAAGGATGGCGGCGGTGCCAACTCTGGTGTCCTCAAGGGTCTGCAGTTCGTCATGGACGACGTCACCAAGAAGGGCCTTGGCGGCAAGGCCGTCATGAACATGTCTCTCGGCGGCGGCAAGTCCCAGGCTCTCAACCGTGCCATTCAGGCCCTTGCCGCGGCCGGTGTTGTCCCCGTCGTCGCTGCTGGTAACGAGAACGTATGTTTTCAACGTATATGCTCGCCATAAGAATTGACCTACTGACATGTCGGTTTACAGCAAGACGCATCCAACACGTCTCCCGCCTCCGCCCCGGCCGCCATCACCGTCGGCGCCATCGACGCCAAAAGCGACGCCAAGGCCGGCTTCTCCAACTTTGGCGCGCCCGTCGACATTTTCGGCCCCGGTGTCAACGTTCTCAGCGTCGGCATCAAGTCGGACACGGACACCAACACCCTCAGCGGAACCAGCATGGGTATGTGCTTCCAGTCGCAGTCCTTTCATCAACACTTTTGCTAACCTTGGGAATGTAGCTTCGCCTCACGTTGCCGGCCTCGCCGCCTATCTCATGTCCCTCCAGGGCGTCAACTCTGCCGATCAGGTCGACCAGCTGATGAAGAACCTCGCCGACCAGGCTGGCGCGCGCGTCCGTGGCAACACGCAGGGCACCACCAGCCGCATCGCCAACAACGGTGGTCAGTAAGAAGGACTAGTTCTTCCGGGCGCTCAAGACCAGGCTTTGACTCTATCGAATGGTCTCGTGCATCTACTGATTGTAAATATCGTCACGCCAGCGTTATATTTCAGTTATATAAACACCGATTGTAGGCAGAATAATAGCCAATGATGGTGAAGATGTAATAATTTTTGAGAAATACTGTGAAAAAGAAATCTAAAATATATAAATAAATGTATATTTTACCAAATTTACAAATTACGGCTTACAAGATAATATGTCTGCTTTCCAACAAGATGCTGCTTTTGGGTATGGTAGCCGCAAGCAAACGACAAGCCGTGCCCGCTGGTAAGAGCTAAGGCCAAGAGCAAGGATGATATAAGCACTTCTTCGGCACAACCACAGTCATGAAAGGACTGAATTGCAATTTGACATCCGTGCTAACAGATCATGCACATGGGGACCATACAAAATGGAAAAAAAAACTCGCTCGCGCTGTGCAAGCTGCCCAAAAAAGTATGGGTATAAAAATGGCATTAGCAATATAATTAGAATCGTTAAAAAGGCTCGCATATGTGGTTGCGTATATAGTGACGGTCTCTCGGACAATCGAAATAAAATGCTTGTTGTTGTGTTGGAAGAAGAAATTCGAGCGTCTTTTTGGTTTCGTCGCGTGTGTAATATACAATAATCCCTTACAACTCGTCGCGACCAGCACCGGCGAGAGGTTGAGGGGGCTTGGCGGGGCCGTCGAGACTCGTCCACAGCTTCTTGATATCAGGCAGCGTCGAGCTAAAGTCGGCGCCAAAGAACCAAGCAATGCCAATCATGACAAGGGCCATGAAGACGAGCGACATGATGACAACCAGCCACATGACGAAGCCCTCGCCAGGATCGGAGGTGGGCTCGTCCATTTGTCGCTTCTTGTTGACGGCGTTGAGTTTGGCAGGGTCCTGCTTGGGGTACAGGGTCTCGATGAACTGCTCAATCTGTAGCATAGAGTTAGCATGCAGCTTTGGGTTGCCGAAGTGGTTTGGGTACATACCTTGGCGCAGCGGGCGCTGATGGCCAAGAAGTTGGGGTCGCGAGGGTCGTTCTTCTTGGAAATGCGGCGAATGTATCGGCGGAAGACCTCGCACACAGTGAAGAGGTTTTGTGTAGACTCGAGCATGATCTGGCAGGCGTCGCCCTTGGTGATCTTGATGTTGCGCTCGAGGATGGCGGGGTTGCGGAAGATGAGCTCCATAGTGGCAATGGCCATGGTCTGGGGAATGGCGACAAAGTTGAAGCAGCTCTGGTCGCGCATGCCGGCCATATAGAAGAGACACTCCTCAACATGCTTGAGAGCATCGAGAACCATTTCAGAAATACAGTTCAGGGCTTGCTCGCGCTTGGAGAGCTCAAAGAGGTCCTCCCACTTGTCGACGTGCTTGCTCCAGATCTCCTTGGGGTACCAGCGGCGGCCATCAACCCAATCCTCGTGGATATCACGAATGATGTTGGTCTTCTGCAGGAACTGACCCATGGATTCTGTCAGGGACGGTCTCTCGGCGAGCTTGGGGTTGGCCAGCTCGGAAGTGACGAATAAACGTGTCAGACCCTCGCCGACCAGACCAGCAACGTAGTGGCAGTACAGCTCGTAGTCTTCGATGGTATCCAGACCGTTTTCGATCTTGTCAGTGTCGGCGGCGTAGTCGGCCATACCGTTACCCATCTTGAGAGTGAGATCCTTGATAATTTCGTAGTATTGGGGCTTGAGCTTCTTCAGCTCAGTGATGACCACGTCAAAGTGCTCGAGGAGCTCGGCGTCCTTCTCCTTGCTCTCATGGAACTGCCAGCCGTCAATCTCCATGGTGTTGTGGAAGTCGCGCAGCATAGGGGTCTTTTTGTCGAGAGGAATCGTCATGTCATCTTCGATGGTATCGAGACCGCGGAGGACGAGGTAGAAAAGGGCAATCGGTACAAGGAGCTCAGGGTTCAGCTCCTGGATGACCATGGAAAAACTGCGGCTGGTCATGTTGAGGTAGCGGAAGCACTCCTTGAGCGTTGCCGACTCTTTGCTGGGGTCGCGCCTGTGCACCGGGTCGTGCCAGAGCTTCCTGTGGAGGGTTAGTTTGGTTGAATCACAGTCCTTGCGAGCAGATATTCGTACCATTGAATGATGGAGCGCAGCTGGTTAGGGTGCATGAGCAGATAGAGGACACCCATTGTGACTGTTATGGATTTTTTTTTTTTGGTTTGGTGGTGGGGGTAAAGGCGCAGAACACTGCAATTGAGGAAAGGGTGTATGAATCAAGCAAATGATTCAATGCTCTAGATGCAGAAATAGCAAACTAGAACGTGCGGACCTTGGCTGAGATAAATAAGCCTCGGGATTCGCGGACAAGAAAGGAAGCTGGAGTACAAGGTCGTGATGAAAAATGAAGCAGAAAAATCTAGGGGCTCGTTGGAGCTATTAATGTCTCCACGTGGGGGGAGGCTAGTTGCGGCGAAACAGTGTCTTCATTGGCGCTGCGTGGAGCTGCAGTGGGCTGTTGGTGGCCGGCAAAACTGTGCCTGCGCCTGCCGAGATTGCAGGAGATACGAGAACGAGTACGGAGCCGGCGTGGCTGGGCTGTTGTCATGTTTTTTGGCTACGAAAACTCGATCGCGATAGACGAGACGGTTGGTGGATATAAAGCCGGTTGCTATATTCTCGACCGAGTCCGTATGATCGGGGACGTTTAGATGATCGACTTTCCGAATATTAGGGCTGTTACATGACGGGTTTACTAGTACGAGCGTCTGTACAGTCTTGGCTGGGCGTCGGTTCAGCAACAATCTAGTAAACAACTTGAACTATTCAAAGTATGTAGACTTTTTAAGGGGACTTTTATATATTTCTTTTGAAGCAATAAATACGTCGCATGACCGTTCGGAAGCGCCTCTGGAACTGTCTCTGCGTTGCCGTGATCGCTGTTCTTACACCAGCCACAACGGTTGAGAGAGCTACCTATCTGCAGCGCCGCTCCCCTGCTACGGAACTGTACCTACCATCACCTGAGCTTCTAGAACACGCCTGCACCGCCATGATTCACGTGCGTGCGCCGCCACAGTGACGGCCAAAGCTTGACCGGCAACACCGCCCCTCCATTACGTAGCAGTCGGTGTCGGTCATCCTGAGATAAAATTTCCCGACCAGGCAACACTACGCTCTCTCTCTATTCCCTTCCACAACCGTTTGCCGCGGGCACCGTGACCTTGTCTGGATTTTCGGCTCTTCGTTTATCGTATTCCCGCTCCCCATACACATAGTCGCTGCGCCGTCCGAACACGCCGCCATGGTTGTCGACACGGCCTATTACGATGCGCTGGGCGTCCAGCCCACCGCGACCGAGCTCGAGATCAAAAAGGCCTACCGCAAGATGGCCATTATCCACCATCCAGGTATATCCAGCCTCGTTCAGCAGGCCGATACCGCCTCGCTTGCCGCAGACCGGCCAGCAGCTAACCCGTGCCCGCTCCAGACAAGAATCCCAACGATCCGACCGCCCACGAAAAGTTCCAGGTCATCGGTGAAGCTTACCAGGTCCTTTCCGACAAGGACCTCCGCGCCGCCTACGACAAGTTTGGTAAAGACCATGCGAAACCACAAGAAGGATTTGCCGACCCGGCAGAGTTTTTCTCGTCCATTTTCGGCGGCGAGGCATTTGTCGACTGGATCGGTGAGATTAGTCTTATGAAGGATCTTACTGCGACCATGGACATCACCATGCAAGAGGAGATGGCTGCGGCGGAGGCTGCTGAAGCGGAGCAGGCCGGCGCCGAGGGCACCGAGGGCGCCGCTAAGGACGAGGCCGAATTTCCCGGCACCGAGGACGCCGTCAAGGAGTCTTTGAAGGATCAGGGCCCGGCCGCCGCCCCTGCCGCTCCCGCTGCTGCTGCCGCCGCTCCCGCTGCCACCGCACCTCCCCCTACCGTTGTCATCGATGAAGAGAAGACTCCCGCGGACGCTACCACTGGTACTGCTGCCCACGCGGCTCCTCCTCGCTCTAATGCCACATCGCCGGCCCCCTCGACCGGTTCGCACAACCGCACACAGATCCCGCTCCGCCCTGCGCTTGCCGATAAGGCGCACGATGATAGCTCTGCGGACGCTTCGCTCTCTGAAGAAGCCAAGAAAGATAAGAAGAAGGCTGGTCTCTCCAAGGAGCAGCGCGAGCAGCTGGCGGCTTTTGAGAAGGAGCGCGCTCGCGTCCGCCAGGAACGCGTGGACAACCTGGTCTCCAAGCTGCGAGACCGCGTGAGTGTGTGGACCGAGACGGACAAGGGCGCGGATGTGACCAAAGCCTTCCAGGAAAAGATGCGCCTGGAAGTGGAAAACCTCAAGATGGAGTCGTTTGGTATCGACATTCTGCACGCCATTGGTCAAACATACGTTTCCAAGGCATCCAGCCTGCTGCGCAGTCAAAAGTTCCTCGGCTTCGGTGGTTTCTTCAGCCGCCTCAAGGACAAGGGCACGCTGGTCAAGGAAACCTGGAACACAATCAGCAGCGCCATTGACGCCCAGCAAACAATGGAAGACATGGCCCGCATGGAAGAGAAGGGTGGTGAGGAATGGACCGACGAGAAGCGCAGCGAGTACGAGCGCCGTGTCACGGGCAAGATTCTCACCGCCGCCTGGCGCGGCAGCAAGTGGGAGATCCAGAGCGTCCTGCGCGAAGTCTGCGATGCTCTCCTGAACGATAAGAAGGTTCCCCTGCCCAAGCGCCTGGAACGTGCCCAAGCTCTGGTTCTCATTGGTGATATTTTCAGCAAGGTATGTGTTAACCAATCTACTTAAACACGATACATGTATTAACAGCTTGCCAGGCCCAACGTTCGCCCGAAGAAGAGGGCGACTACCTCGTGTTCGAGCAGCTCGTCGCCGAAGCCGCCATGAAGAAGGAGGACGAGTCGAAGCGCAAGAAGGACAAGAAGAACAAGGAGAAGTCTTCGGCTGCTGCTGCGGCCGAGGACCTCCCCAACGTCCCCAAGGCATAAATACGAGGGCGTGGAACTGGGAGCAAGGGTAGATATAAAAAAAGGGTGTTGAGCGATTGACGATAATTATTTGTTTATATTCCCCGAAAGCAAGTGTATAGGCAGAAAATGGCTTGGAAGAAACACGGGAGGCGAGGCGAGGCAAGCGCCCTAGGACAAGTGACGATTTGCGTTTAGGAACAGTCACGAGTCACGAATTCTTGCCCCCTCCTTTTTTCGTGGCATAATTTTTATTGGTGTTGTGTTTTAGACGGCATAGATGTTTTAGAAAGGCACTAGGCAGCGTGTAGAGAAGTCTTTCTCTTTTCCTCCCTCTTCCCAAATATATACAACGAGCGCTTCCATAAAGCGTTTTCTTTAACTATATCATTCTCACGGGACCGTCGCCTGCCAAGTCGAGAAGCACTCATCCCACTCAGTCTTGCCCGATGCCCAAAACCTTCGAAGACACTGCAAGCCCCGGAATGCGCCATCAGACGTGTTTAAGTGGTCGCAGAGGGAGAGCAGCACACCGTCCAGACGGCTCTGCAGGCTGGCATCTGCGCCACCCAGTGCCGCACCGGCGACGACGACGGGCCAGACGAGGCCGTAGTGATGGCCCAGCTTGATCACCGCCGGGCGGACGGCGTCCATGACCGCTTCCGCGGCGGCGACTCGCTGCGCCGCGTCAAACGGCACGCCGGCGTGCGCGGCCAGCGTCATGTAGCCGTAGAGCAGGACGGCGCGCTGGAATAGGACGGCGAGTGTCGCGCAAATGTCCGGCGCCGGCAGCGAGGGCGGGCCGCCCCATTCGTCGGGCTGAAAACTCTGGATGGTGTCGAAGATGGTGTGGGCGGCGTGCGGGATAGGCAGGCCGCCGCCAGCGTCGGCGGCGCCGGTGGCGATGCGGCGGCGCAGCTGGTTGATGTGCTGGATGCAGAAGAAGAGTGGCCGCGGGCACGGCAAGATCCAAACTAACGTGTCCGAGTATAGTATATATAGGTCAATGGGGGTAAAATGCGATTCACACGTCATCTGATCGTGCGATGCTGATGTGGTGTTGGTCATGAATATAGTTCTAGAAAGGAGGTTGTTTCTGGTATCAGTTATACTGTATCTATCCCGCTAGACTGGGGCACGAGCTCACATTATCATCAAACCCATCGATACTGGGTGGATGTGCTTATCCGCTACAGCTTTTTGGGCGCCACCAACAGCTTTCAGGACAGTGACGAAGCCGTCCAGATGACGACGTACTGTCGGCGCACACAACATAACCTGCGAGAAGGTGAGCACGATCGTGTACGATGTCGGGCAAGCCGATCTATCTTACATCACCAGCAACGTGTATAAACAGTCGTGAAATAAAGTTCTTTGCGAGGTATTTATCAGGATCGCCAACGTCGCGACTGAGTTCTGCCAGGTCCTGCCCGGTGTAATAGTCGTATTTTTGCCGTTTGTCCGCTAAGTCGCCTTTTAAGGGCGCAGCTCTGGTCAGGGACCGTCGCGACAGCCATATACCGAATGAATGCCGAACGCGGGCCGTCATGGTATGATCCGGCGTCCAGATCCGCCGCATAATGGCATCATTCTGCTCGGGCGTTGCCTCGGGCTGCAGGGCATCGGGTGGCAACATCGACGCAATCAATACATCTGCAGGCCGTGATCAGCGGTGTGCTTCCCTCATAAGAGACTCCTCTCTGGCGCGTCTCGGTTCTTTTTTTTTATTCTGCCGTCGTCTCGCTTACCTTCTCTCTGAGCCTGGACCCAATCGCGCTGCAATGGACTGAGGGCTGATCCTATGGTTGGCAGCATGACGACCGCGCAGCCATATGGCGCACCCCAAGAGCATAAAGCAACGGGAGCCATGACAGGGTGGCGTTCAAATACACATGGGCTGCCTTTCTTATCGCATCTGATGCATACTGGCCTTGTCTCATCGCATTTCACGCGCTTCGCCCTGTAAAGTAAATACCATGAGCAAAGCAGAGCGCATTTCGCGAAGCAAGCACGGTGGCAGCAACGCGGTGAAGTAAAGTATGGCGGATCACGCAAATAATAGGTGGAAGAAACTACTCACCTACAACTCAGGCATCCGGTGTTGCTCCTCGGAGCCCATTGCCTCGTCCTTTTGGGGGGGGCGGACCGTACCGGCAAGCGGCAAGTAGTCGGAGTTAGTGCCACGTCATCACCACTTTGTGGCTGGTTTGGCGAGTTAATTCGGACTTTTTCTCCCATGACTGTTCTGTGATGTAAACTTTGCGCAATTTTGTTTTCTTCAAAAGTGGCAAGTGCTAGTCATTCTGGCTCTCAACTGTCGCTATCGGTCAGTCTCCTGTTTTGTCTCCGGCGGCGGGGCTCTCCGGTGTGCTTACAGCCAGCCTTGCCGGCCCGGAAATGCTAGCCTCAATGCAGGACACGCCGGTGGCGCATTGGACGATCTCATCTCGACAGTACATCGGCACATCATTAGGCTGAGAAACATTTGGTTCAGTTGGGTATGGTATTTCAATATCCTAACTAGATCATTCTTACGGGACTGTCGCCTGCCAAGTCGAGAAGCACTCATCCCACTCAGTCTTACCAGATGCCCAAAACCTCCGAAGGCATTGCAGGCCCAGCAATGCGCCGTCGGAGGTGCTGACATCTTCACAGATGATGGAGAGAATACGGTCAACATTTTTCTGCAGCTCGGCGGGCGCGCCGCCCAACGCCGCGCCAGCTACGATGACGGGCCAAACCAGGCCAAAGTGGTGACCGATCTTGACCACCGTCGACGGCATCGCCTCCATGAAGGCCCGGACGGCGGCCACGCGCTGGCGCGCCGCAAACGGGACGCCGGCGTGCGCAGCCAGGGTCATCAGGCCGTATAGCGTGACGGCGCGCTGGAACACGGCGGCAACCGCCGCGCAGATGTCGGGCGTCGGCATCGCGGGAACGCCAACGCCCCAGGTTTCTGGCCGGAAGCCCCGGATGCGCTCGAAAACGGCATGGGCAGCGGTGCGGGCGTACTGCGGCGGCAGGTTGCCGCAGTCATTGGCAATGCGGCGGCGCAGGGCATTGATGTCCTGGATGCAGAGAAAGAGCGGGCGCGGGCACCGCAGCGAGCTGAGCAGGGTGTCCGGGAACAGGACATGGGAATCGACGCTGCTAAAGAACTCTTCGCACGCCATCAGATCATAGGAAGCCGATGTGGTGTTGGTCATCACGATGGTCCTGAGCACGCGGGTTTCCCGCAGGCCTGATCAGTGACATGCCAACTATGTGTACCTTTTGGCTAGGGTAAAACCGCGTAGGGGTCGACTCACGTTAATATCAGACCTAAGGACCGCTGACTAGCTGCCTGGTTTTTAGGATTTCTTGCGTGCCGCCAGCTGCCTGCAAGACAGCAACCATGCCTTGCAAATGATCGCGCAGGGCAGGCGAACACAATGTAATCTACGAGGCACTGTTAACGCGAACCCGTACAAAGATGCAAAGAACGCTTTCGTCTTACATCATTGGCAATATGTATACAGAGGCGTGCAACGACCTGCTTTTCGCGGTACTTGGTAGGATCGCCAATGTCCTGGCTGAGTTCTGCCAGACTCTGTCCCGTGTAGTAGTCAAATTTCCGCTTCGTCTGCACGGGATCGCCTTTCAAGGGTGTTGCCGTTACCCTGGAATGCCGCGCGAGCCACCGACCCAGCGTTTGTCGAACACGGACCGCCATGGTATAATCCGGCGACCAGATCGCCTCCATCTTGCTCACGTATCCGTCCAAGGCAAACACGTCCGGCTCCGTTAGCGAGCACATCAATACTGCTATACGCCGCAAAGAAAAATTTAGCGCTCGCCTCCCTCATAATCATCAAGGGCGCATATCTGCGCATGCACGTCGGGGAAGGGGCGCCTTTGGTGTTGTTCTCGCCGTGCGTGCTTACCTTGCCGTTGGGCCTGGACCCAATCGCGCTGCAACGGGCTGAGCGCTTCTCCGATCATGGGCATCAAGACAATATGGTTGCGGTTTGGGTCCCCCCACGACTGTAGAGCCACGGTCATCCCGCCAGATTCGTGCTCAAACTCGCATTTCGCATTTCCCCTTCCACATCTAGTGCAAGTCGGCCTTTTCTCATCGCATTTCACGCGCTTCGCCCTGTGGTAGACATATGAGCCAGGCGGCGTCCGGTGTGCAGTAGGCCAGCACAGTAATAACGAGTCAAGAAGGTAGACTATAGAGGGGAAGGGATGGGGATTCTGGGGAGGTTTTCTCACCGGCAATTCAGACATCCTCTGCTGCTCCTTGGAGCCCATCGCCTCACCCTTTGGTGGGCAGCCGAACGTGCTGACTGCCGGCCAGTAGTCCGGGTGAGTGCCACGTCATCAATTCGAAATTTACTTTCCATCACTACTCTCTGTTCAGTTTTTGAACAATACCGTCTCGCAGGGAAGTTTGTCCTCTTCGCAAGTGATGGCAAGTGCTGGTTGCTCTACAATGCAGGTGTCTCGTATTTAGTTGTCCACCGTAGGCGCGGGGCTGTGTTTCCAGCCAGCCTGTCAGCCTTGCAACGCCTTGAATGGTAGCCTCGATGCAGGACAGCATGGTGGCGCAAGATGACGATCACATGCCGAAAAATACGTTACTACGCCATTAGACTGGGAAATTTTTGTTCAATCGGGTATGGTATTCCAATATCCGTCTATGTACGCGGTATAAAAAGCAACCCGGCCACTCCATCTGTGTGAGGCGCCTTAATAGTGTTCAGAGTGATGTCAAAAAGTAAAATAGCCACTACAAAACAGAGAACATTTCAGCAAAGAGCTCCTTCTTCTCAGCAGAATAAGCAGTTCCCATGTGGGTGTGCGTGAGTATGTGTTTTGCGTGCTAAATAAAGGGGGTATCAGGTGTATAGAGGACAAAAAAGAAAAAGCAGTGTATGGTAGAGTGTTGCGATGAACAAGACAGAGAGAAACAAGGGAAGAGTATGCACCCAGCAGTGATAAAAAAACAAATGAAACAGAAAATATGCATAAAAAATCAGAGCCAGCCAATTAGACAACAATCATTGTTGAATAACAAAAAGCAAACAGCCAATGACCACATTGGCTGTAAAGCAAAACTCCGCGCCATGTTCGCATACAAGGAGCCTCTGCCCAAAAATGAGTATTTGATTCCGTGCAATATGGAAAAGAATGTGGGTGTGCATCAGGGCAAGGACGTCGAACGAATGTATCGACATTCTCGGAGAGTTGGAGGCCATGCGACAGGGCGCGGTGAGCACAAGGAAAGACCGTTTCCGTCGTGCAGTAAATATATGAAAGGAGAGTAGAGTGGGGATGTGCGCTATGCAGGACAGCCAGGCCATGCATGCGAGATTATTGTATAGATTATAATGTGTTGTGGGCGGCCAGCAATTGTTATGAGCCATCCTCGCCTGGTTGTAGTTCGATACCACTGTCGCGGTCCGGCTGGGCCCTGATTGGCGATGAGGGTATGTGTTCCTTGACCGTCATATCGTGGTCGTCAACATCCTGGAAGGAAAAGTCGTAGTCGTCTTCGTCGACGGGCGCCAGCACGCGGCCGCCAAACTCGACATCGCTAACGCGAACGCGATACTCGAGGGCCTTTTGCCCTTCTTTGATCAGCGCCTCAGTCCAGCCCAGGCAGCGCTTGATGCTCTGGTTCATTTTTTGGCTGTCAATCAGCAGCTCTTGGTGCTTGGTCAGATCGAGCTGAAGGCGTTTCTCGTCACGCTTGCGGCGCATGGCACCCATGGAGATTGCCGAAATAGATGCAGTATCGGTCATGGACATGTCGGATTCTTCAATAGAGTCCTCGAATTCCTCGTCCTCTTCTTCTTCCGTTTCCTCGTTTTCGCTGAGGTCAGAGAGGTCTACTGGGGGGTCGGTGAGAGCTGCTGATACAACGCGGCTGTTTGGTGCAGAAGTCAGAGAGAGGCGACCAGATCGGGAGAGACGGCGGTAGCGGCGCAGTTCGGCAGTCTGTTTGCGAAGCTGTCTCTCTAGTGTTCTGTTTATAGCTTCGAGAGACGCGTTTGTGATTTCGAGGTCCTGGACTTTACGTTCTCGGCGCGCATTGGCGACGAGTTCGCTTACACTGTCGGAGAAATGAGACTTGCTGGGGCTCTGGGGCTCAGAGAAGGAATCCCCTTCTTCCTCAGAGCCCTGCAGTTCTTCCGCAGCATGCAAAAGCGAAGCCATCGTCATGGAAGTCTGCAGTACACCGGGGCTAACCGGCGGAGATGATGCGCTGTCGGACGGATTGGGCGATATTGTCAATTTCGGTGGCATCTGTAGTTCTGGACCGGGGCTGCCACTGGCTCGGGACTGGCGTCGGTAGGGTTTTGGCGGGGCATCGATGCTAACCCTTCTCATTCCACGCGGGACATCGGTGCCATTCAAAGCAGTCGATGGAGGGCTCGTTTGCAGTCGGTTCGGTGACGCTGGCGATATGGCACTTCTCAATATGGGACTTAGGACCGGTGTAGGTGATGCGTTGTTCTTTAGAGGCGATGTAGGGCGTTGAACCACTCCGACGACGGTGGCAGAGGATCCCAAGGGCGGCCGGCCACCAGGCGGTAAACGAGTTGCTGAAAGAGACGGGTTGGAGGCCGAGCTGGGGAATGCAGACTTGGGCTCTAAATCTGGCGTTCCGTTGGCGTAGAAGAATTTCGTGGAGAGGGGATCCTGAGCATTTAGATTGGAAGGTGATAGCATAGGCGCAGATTGTGGTGTGCTCGTCGCTGAGCGATCAACGCCATTGCTTGGGGGTGCATTCGCATAGAAGAAGGTAGGGCCTTTTTGGAGGGTTGGTGGCGGCTGGCGTTGCTGGCCAGGTGAGTGTAGGTTCTTTGCATCGCTGGCATAGAAGAACTTGTTGGAGTCGCTGGATTCGGTCGGTACGTCGGACGATTTGAGTCCGCCCTCTGGAGCGGCAGAGATGCCTAGGCCACCAGGGCGCGGGCTATCACGCTCCCATCCATCGATTCGGCTTTCCGGGTTCGGGGTACCGCAGGGGGTGCTACTTGTGCTGTCGACACGGGTCTGCCTATGACCAGTGCGAGGGGTCACGTTTGTCGCGAGAAACGCAGAGACGGGAGAGGCCACATCGTTGGTAGCCGTCGGCGCGTTCGGTCTCCTGGCGAGCGAGCCGAGAACAGGAGCAACCTTGCCGGCGACCTTGGGGGTCAGCGGCGCGCCACGGTTTCCGGCGGGGGCTCGGACGACGGAGGGCGGCTGCCTTGGTCTATCGCCTGGCGGCATGGTGAGGCGCGCAGAGGCAATGTTGTGGTTGAGGCCGGGCGTGGTTACCAACTGGTCATGGTGACCGCGCAGCCGAAGAGGAAACGCGGCGGCGGCGAGGACGGGGTGCAAGGCGGCGGCGGTCGGGGAGTATAGATGGCGGCTACCTCGCTGGGCGGCGGCGGCGTTCGAATACGTGGACGAGGCGGCGAGGGCGCTGTGATGAGGTGAGACGCTGCGGCGGCGGTGCAGAGGCCCGGCGGTCTTGTCTGTCTTGGAGGTTGACAAGCAGCGTTCCAGCGTCGGGATTGGAGGTGGTAGAGGGGCGACTTGGCGATGCTGGCCGCGGTGCTGCGGCGGCAGAGGGGGACGCGGATGTTGGCGGCGTTCGTTGAGGGTGCGAGTTGTCGGCGCCGGTCGAGTAGACAATGAAGCGATGAGAAGGTACGCTGGCAAGTGCATGAAAGCCAGGCGTTTTTTTTTTTTTGCACGCCGGCCCAAACAGCCAAACAACGCGACAAGTTAGTATGGGCAAAATGAAAGAGGTGTGCACACCATCTCAGCGCTGGCGTGGAGCGATGGAAGTGAGACGGATGCAGCGACCTGCAGCGACAGCGGGCGAGTGACTTGCGCTTTGGCGGGCGCGATGCTGTGGCGGGCATGTACCTGCAATTTACAGCGCTTTAGTTAGGGGGGTTCACTGAGGGGCTGCCCAGTTTTGAGGTGGGCGACTCCACTGGGAGCTAAGTCTACAGGGGTTTACAGGGGCTGCAGCGCATGTGCAGTGTAGTATCTTTGCTTTCGCGGGTGTCTTGGGCAAGTTAGACACGCTACAACAAGTAAGGTTGCATACTTATTCCAGGGGAGGTCAACTCGGGATATTTGTGTGCCTTTTTTTGGCTGCAAAGTGGTCGATGCTCACTAGGTTGCGTTATTACCGCCCCGTATTGATGCAGAGGCTGGACGCGATGGATTATCACGAGCAACTATGGGCAAGTCATTGTTCTTTACATGCAATACATGCTCTTTTGAAACGGTGACCAGAAATCAGTTGGCATAGGAAGTGCCGCCGTTGAAACGCTGGTTTGTTTACCTTGTTTACCTGAGGCGCCCTTCTTGTTTACTTTGCCTGGCGCCGTTCCCAGGGCACTCAGTAGAGTTTGCGACAGATCCCCACTAGCCGTCTTGGGATGAACACTGACAGACCCTTGGACGAAGCCTGCAAGCCTGGTCGCGCTGTTAGTGGTTGCTTTAGTGCTTGTGCTGCCGTCATAATTAGCCTCGATGCATCTGTCGCCTTGTTTTACATGCACAACCCGCCCTGTTGCGTGTGCATCCAAGGAACTATCATATGTAACCTGTTTCCTGCCCTCAGCCTATCCCGCATGCTTGCTTCTGCTTCCTTTGATGCGTTGCAGTATCCCTTCACAAGCCAAATATCGTCTGACGCAGAATTAAGCTGCTTCTTGACCAGCCTTGCGTCTTGTCACTCCGTCTGTCACGCACAGCATGTTGGCGTCTTACACTTCATCCTCAGCTACCCTACATCGCCTTTTGCTTTCAAGAAACGACACATTCCAAGATGCCTTCTCCTCGGACAAAAATAACCCTTGACGTCTTTCATCTGTCATTTCGAGCGGGCAATCTCGATCGTGGCTGTCGGGCTCAATTAATCTTGCTTCCATGCATGCACAAAATTGTTCGAGTCAGCCCATAACCCTAGCTCGAACTGCAACCGGCCACTCCCAGACGCCTCACATACGCCTACCCCACCACTACTTCTGCACCTGACCTTGTCATGCTTCCATTGTACATGCACTGATCGTCCGCCATGCCATCATCAGCTCCTATCTAGGCCCGGCCTCATTGACTCCATCGCCGACTATAATAGATTCTTTCCTCCATGGATAACGGTTTTCTCGAATCTCCTTCGCTTTCCCCACCCCTATACCCTCGGCGCATGCCACAGCTTCTCTCCCAATGGCGACGCCAATAAGGCCTACAGATGATGGCACTTTGGACGTCGATGTTACGTCACCAGCTGTCGGCCATGTTGGAGCGTTCCTAGACGACGATGAGACTTCAAGTGATGGCTTGCTCGGATATAGCTCAACGCCTCGCCGCTGGTCCTTGACCCAGCTGCTGGACGTGGCAGTGCAAGGTACTTTTCGAAATGGCTCGCAGTTTATCCAATGGCTCGACACCACGGCTGGACGCGGCGTGTTGAAATGTACCCTCGCCTATACGCTGGCCAGCATGGCCACCTTTGTGCCATTCCTCTCCGACTTCCTCGGCAAGCCAGACGGAAAACATGTCGTTGCGACCATTACCGTGTACTTTCACGCTGCTCGCTCCACGGGCTCCATGATTGAGGCTATCCTCATCGCCATTGTTGCAATAGCCTATGCCGAACTCGTGTCTCTCACGTCCATGGCTACCTCTGTGCTATTCGGATCTGTTTTCGGCCTCGTGACGTTTGCTCACACACTGGTCGTCGTCGTCTTCATTGGTGGCGCCTTTGGCTTCATGGGCTGGACCAAGCAACGCATGAATAATCCACTCGTCAACGTCGCCAGCACGCTCGCTTCTCTTGCCATTATATCCGTTGTTACAAAGGAAACTGCAGTCATCGACAACGTCTTTTCCAACCAGAAAATTGTACAAGTCTTGAAAATGTTGCTCATGGGCATCACTTGCACTGCTGCCGTCAACTTACTGCTTTGGCGAGTGTCTGCCCGTCAGCTTGTACGCGCATCCATTACCAAGACATCAGTCGCATTGGGTAACATGCTCTCCGATGCCACGGCCAGCTTTCTCGCCAGTGCCAATCAGGAAGAGAATTCGCCCGACTTTCCAGACGCGTACACTTACTCGCAAGCGCACACGCAATTGCTGAAACATCTTCGCGAGGCCAAATTTGAGCACTATATGTTAGGCCACGTTCAAATCTACAGCCTCGAGCGATCAACTGTGCGATCAATAGAAACACTATGTCAGTCTATAGGAGCCCTGCGCAGTGCAGTCAAAGCTCAATTTGCGCTTCTGAATGGTGACGGCCGCGATGCTATTCTTTTCAAGATACACAGCACATCAGCGACACCATACGTTACCCGAGATATCGACCCGTTTTCCTTGCATGGTGTTGAGGGCACCCAAACGACAGGTGTAGGGTCTAGAGATGCACCAGATCCTCGTGCCGCTGCCCGCCTGTTTGCGAATTTTACGACGACAATGAAACATCCCATGCAAAACCTGTCAGGCGTATTGTGCCAAGTGCTGACGCAAACTCCATTTGCTGGCGCTCCTGACTATGGCATTCAAATCAACGAATCATTACGTGGTGAACTGACAAAACGGCTGGAAAAGTTCAACTCGGCGCGCAGAGACGCCTTGCAAAATTTGTACCATTTAATCCAACACGAAAACGATACTGGTCATCCGCAAATTGTGCTGGAAGAGTTGGCGGCTGCCTGCGGTCATTTTTCCTTCACCTTGCAGAGCTTCGGCGAAGAGATGAAGAAGTACCTGGACGTTTTGGAAGAGCTAAAACACAGCTATGAACGCCGGCAGTCTAGTTGGCGCTGGCTGATGTGGTGGCGAAGAAACAAAGCCGAGACTGGCCTAGCAGCGCTTCCTTTCGAGTCACCAGAAGCCGAAGTCTTGGTCAAACCCATCAGGAAATCCGCTGTTCCAGCGGGAATTCCACGGTCGATGCGAGAACGGCGGGATACGTACAAGTGGGATGCGGCTCCTGAGGCGAGCAGGATTTTATCAGCACTATCACAGAGAATTCTTCATTTCCTGAGACAAATGGCGAGTGACGATGGTAAGGGACTTAGTATTCCGGCATTTTAAACACACACTAACTGTCCCAGTTCTGTTCGGCCTCAAAGTTGGTATTGGTGCGGCCCTCTGGGGCATGCTTGCCTTCATCGATGTGACACGCGATATCTACAACCACTACCGCGGCGAATGGGGACTCTTGTCATTCATGATTGTCTGCTCCATGACTGTTGGCGCCTCCAACACCACCGGCTGGGCTCGATTTCTGGGAACCTTTGCAGGTGCCTTCTTTTCCCTGTTCAACTGGACGGTTAGTCAAGGAAATGGCGCCATCCTGGCCATACTAGGCAGTTTCGTCGCCTTCTTCAACTTTTACTTGATTGTTAGCGGCCGCGCACCATTAGGACGCATGACTATCCTGGCATACAATGTGTCCACACTCTACGCCTACTCACTCAGCCAAAAGGTTGACGACAACGACGACGACGAAGGTGGCATTCACCCTCTCATAATGGAGATTGTGAAGCATCGTGTCATTTCCGTTTGCGCCGGCATCATATGGGGTCTTGCTGTGTGCCGATTTGTCTGGCCCATCTCTGCACGACTAAAATTCAAAGAGGGAATCTCGGTGCTGTTTCTACAAATGGGTCTCATCTGGCGCCGTGGGCCGCTTGCTATACTTCTTCGCTCCGACTGCTCGCAGAGCTATCTGAAGTCTGGCGAACAAGTGGCACTGCAGCGCTATGCCGACCGTCTCGAGTCTCTCCGTCACAGCGCGGCGTCGGAGTTTGAACTACGTGGGCCGTTCCCATTCCAAAGCAACGGACGAATTTTGCGCAGCGTAAACCGCATCTTGGACGGATTCTACTCGATGAGCTTGGTTACGCAGCGTAAGGGCAGACTCTCCGGCGGCGAGCGGGCGTTGCTCGAGTACACAGCACCAGAGCGTGCCGTGCTGTGCGACCGCATCTGCCACATTTTTCAAGTGCTGGCCAGCTCCATGATGCTCGAGTATCCACTGACCGATGCCATTCCAAGCATCGCCCGAGCCCGGGACCAGCTCTTGAGCAAAGTATTTGAGTTTCGCGAAGTTCACGCAGCGCGCCGACAAGCGGTTACGGGTATAGGGTCTCCATCCAGCACGGTGGGCCATGAGCTTTCGTTGACCGAATCAGGGACGAGCTTGGATGTTGTGGTTGGAGAAAAGGACTATGCACTCCTGTATGCGTATGCTCTTGTGGCGGGTCAGGTGGATGATGAGCTGAAAATTGCCAGACATGAGATTGAAGGGCTGCTTGGCGTGCTCAAAGACGATCCGCTGCTGAGTGAGTGAAGCACCAGACAGAGCTGACTCGTTAATGTATCATTCACTGTCACGACTTAGTATCTATTAATGTGTATAAATTGAAACAGTCAACTGCCATGACCCGGTCTTGGTCTATGAAAATCCAAAGTATAAAACACTCGCTATATCTAAAAGTCACGCCCAATATTTACAGCTTGAGGCGGCCAGTCTCAATCTTTTTCCAGTCCTTGTCGCCAAACGGCACATATGTATCACCCTTGAGCCAGAACATGGCCGCGCCCGCCTCCTTGGCCGGCTTGACGCCAAGCTTGCGCAGGTTGTACTTTTGCTGCTTGTTGGTACCCGTCGTGTCGGCGCCCATATCCGGGACCACACGTAGGAACAGAGGCACCGCGTACTGCGGCAGCGTGGCGCGCAGGTGGCCAGCAAGACCGCGCAGCGTGTCGTCGTCGGGCACCGGCTTGTCGAAGCAGACCGTCACGCAGCCCGCGCGCCCGTCGTGGTGCGGCAGCTCGACGCCGTAGACGTTGGCCTCGCGCACGGCCGGGTGCAGGCCCATGACCTGGCTGACCTCGGCCGTCGACACGTTCTCCGACTTCCAGCGGAAGGTATCGCCGATGCGGTCCATGAAATACAGCAAGCCATCGCCGTTTTGCTGCAGCACGTCGCCGGTGCGGAACCACGTGTCGCCCTTTTGGAACACGTCGCGGATGATCTTGGCCTGCGTGGCCTGCTTGTCGTTGAAATAGCCCTGGAAGCGCGCCTCGAGCGCCTCCGGGTCGTCGGGGAGGCGGAACAGCATCTCGCCCGAGACGCCCGGCCCGGCGTAGCGGCACAGGCCGGTGGCCGGGTCGCGCAGCGGCGCGTCGGCCGCCCAGTCCATCTCGGCGAGCGCCGTGCTGCGGCGACCGACGAGCGCCGACAGCAGCCACCCGACGCGGCCGATGGCGCCCGTGCCAAAGTCGTTGGTTGACAGGTTCCAGGTGGCGAGCATGCCCTCGGTCGCGCCGTAGAACTCGGCAATGGTGCCGACGCCGAAGCGCGCCTGGAAGCGCGTCCACACGTCGGGCCGCAGGCCGTTGCCGAACGCGATGCGCACGGCGTGCGCCTTGTCGAGGTTGGCGCCCGTGGCCGGGTCGGTCTGGGGCGGCGCCGCGAGGAGGTAGCGGAGAGTCTCGCCGACGTACTGGATCACAGTGGCGTTGGAGGCGCGGACCTCGGGCCAAAAGGTCTTGGTCGAGAACTTGCGACCGAGCGCGATGGTGCTGCCACCGAGGACGGTGGCGCAGACACCAAGCATGGAGGCAGATGCATGATAGAGCGGCATGCACTACAGAAAAAGGTCAGTCAATACCAAGGTCGACAATTAGGAGAGTCGGGTTATACGAAACCGTACCGTATACATGACGTCGTCGCCTCGTCCTAGAAAGTGGACGGTAAACTTGCTGCTCACGATGAGCTTCGCCCACGACACAATCGCCGCCTTGGGCAGGCCCGTGGTGCCCGACGTGAATATGAGAATGCTCATGCTGTTCGAGGCCTGGCCGGCGCGGTCGTCGTCTGGCTGGCGCACCGCCTCCGATGCGCGCGCGGCGCGCTGGCTGGCCTCGTCAAAGACGATAATCTGCACGCCGGCCGTCTCCCTGCGCACCAATTCATCGTCAAAGTTCTTGGCCACCTCCGGGTCCACGAGGCAGACTTTGGCCGTGGCGGCGTTGACGCAGTGCGCGAGCGGCGTGCTGGTGAGGTTGTAGTTGATAAACGCCGGCTTCGCGCCGATGCTCCAGAGCCCCCACCAGAGGAAGACAAAGGTATCCGAGTTTTGAAAGTCGAGGGCGACAATGTCGCCGCTCTTGACGCCCACGACGGTGCGCAGGTACTGGCCGTAGCGGAGGACGACGTCGTAGAGCTCGCGGTAGGTGTAGGCGGTGCCGTCAAACAGCAGCAGCGGCTTGTCAGCGTGGCTAGTGCTGGCGGCGTGGCTCTCGAGCACGTAGAAGAGGTTCAGGCGGTCGGTCCAGCTGCCGTAGGTCATGTCCTTGACGCCGCGCAGGATGCCGCCGAGCATGAGCGCATCGTACCAGAGGGAGGCCTTGGCGTTGAGGTAGGCGGCGGCGCCGACGGCGGCCGGGACGGCGACGGAGAGGGGGAGGGCTGTTTCATTGGTTAGAGATTTCGCTCGAGATTTTATTTTAAAAAGCAAGCAGAAGAAAAATGACTTGGGAACGTACATGACATTTTGGCGGAAAAACGACCAAGCCCTGGTAAGGCGACTGAGACAAGCAGCTGGGGCGTGAGCAGGGGAGGTGTGAACTTGGCGATGAAGTCGAGAACCCAAGATACAAAGGACAGTGGTGGCTCAAGCAAGATAAATAAAAATAAAAATAAACGAAGAGTACAGGAATGAGCAAGGCACAAAGAGAGTCGATGTAAAAGAACAAACAAAGGCGTCCCAACGCTTGAGCTTTGTTATCCGGCCCTGTCTGTTGTAATTATAATAGCAGCAGCCGCCCGCTCTCTCATGATTATAACTTTTATTCAGTGGAGCAAAAGCAAACCGTTGCCCGCGGCTGGGCAAGCTTAGCTAGTAGTTTTCGCAGTGTCAGTCACTAACTTGCCCGGCCCCTCGTCAACAGGTTATTATTAGTTTAGTGCAGGCAAGCCGAGGCAGATTGCTTGCCGACCCCTCAGTTCCCCTCATTCAATGTGTCCCCGTACCCAGCGCAGTGGCGTGTGCTGCGTGGAGCGGAGCATTATGGCGCCGATTCTCTCAGATTTTATTTGGGCACTGTACTATGAGTTCAGTTCTCTTGGACACTATTTTATTTTTATTACTGTTAACCTCGCTTGCGGAAATGGTGGCTGCAGCATACGAAAAAGTCCCGCCGGAAATGATGAGGGGGCATCGTGGTACAGTCCTGCAGGCTGCACTTATACGGGACGGGACGGACGCTGTGTTGGCAAATACGTTGGTGAAAGCGTTATCCTTGTCTCTGCATAAACGGTTCTTCTCAACTTCCAATGCGTCGCCCGTGTCATTGCCATCGTCCCCCCGGCGGCCGGCGGTGTGATGTGCCGCCGTCCGGCTCCGTTCCATTGCCTCTTTGGGAAGCAGCCTGCCAATCACACCCAGAGCGCGCACGACCTCCGAGAAACAGACAAACTCTCAAAAAGAAACTTGAGAAATATTTCAACGGTTCTTGTTCAGAGATGAACATGTGAACGGGACTCCTCACCTACGTAATTATTTTCCTGGTGTGTGCTACGGTAAACTTTAATTGACCGACCTGCACTCTGCCGACGAGAAAACTGTCTCACAGGCCCAACGGCGTATTAAAACTACGTTCTAGTGTCAGGTACAAGACTCTAGAAGGATGGATGCATCGACTTTCCCACCATTTGGCAGTGACCTTTTTGTTGCACCACATTTCTGAATTTCCGAAGTCTGTACTACGGTGTAGCGGCGAACAAGGTGTACGTGTTGAAGATTAATATTTCTCACCGATATTCCGGTTCAAGGGCACGTTCCCCGGAGTTCCCGGCTCGTTTCTCTCTTCGTCCTGGCGTTTCTTCCTCAAGCGGGGGGGAGTGATGGTCATGTAGCGTCCATGAGCTTGCAGATCCTTTGCTACGGAGTGACGAGTTCTGTATGACACTACTCATCCCAAGCAATGAATAGTCTCCTCCTGGCCCCCTTGACGAGGGAATCAGAAACTGTACGTTGTAAAAGAGGAAGAAAAATTTCAAGAAAAATAATGCAATCATCGTTATTCCAAATCCCATGAGCAACCGCTGCATATTCGAGATGTTCTCTGCCCGCATTTGTCGCCCCACCAGCATATCGCCCGCGAACATGGAATTATCAGCCAAATCCTGTCCACCACCAACTTTCTCCATCCTCGTCACCCTCGAAAACAATAATCGACGCTGCCTGCATCTCTCTCTCCGCGGTGCCCGGGAGCCTGTCCATCAACGCGCCTCTGTGCCGTTAGCCCTTCTTTTCCATCCTCTTTTTCCCTTTTTCTTTTTTTCCTTTTCCGTTTCACGCGCGCATCTCGCAAGCCATGGCCCTCCTCGGCCTCTCCCTCATCGTCGCCTCCGTTGTCTACGTCATTCTCCGGCCGCCCTCATGGCTCCCGCCCACGCTGCTCAGCTGGCTGCAGCGCAGCTCGACCGCGGCTTCTATTACGGACACGCGCCGCCGCGACGAAAAGAAGAACGATGCGCAGCAGAGACCGCGGCCGCCTGCAGCTCCGACGACGTCAGCGAACCGCGCAGCCATGCCGCCGCCGCCGGTTCCGTCGGTCGTGCAACCGCCCTCAATCGCCGTTGAGCAGGACGACGAGCAGCCCGAGTCGCCGACGACACCGAAAGCAACACCGTCGCAACCACCCAGCAACATGCCGCCGCCTCCGACCTTTTCCCTGTCGACCGACCCCATGCCGCCTCCTCCGCGACCGACCACATCGACGTCCTCCGCCTCCTCCATGATGCCGCCGCCACCGCCGCCGTCTCGATTCTCTGCGCCTCGTCCCCCGACACTGGGCCAGTTTCCGGCCGCCAACTCTGCACAGCGCGCCCGCGGACCCGTCCCCAACCGCGGCCCTCCCTCCGCCTCCGCGTCCTCCTCCTCTGGCGGGGGCCTCGCGCCGCCGCCCACGCACACCTCGATCCCGGCCAAGCCCAGCCGGCAGGTGACGCTCGAGCCCGGCCACTCGCCGCTCGACTGGGCGCGCATCTCGGGCCCCAGCGCCGACCTGCGCGGCGTGCCCCCCGCGACGCCGTACCTGCGCGTCACGCCGTCGATGCTCAGGAAGCAGACGGGTCGCAAGGGCAAGGACGCCTGGATGGCGCTCAACGGCAAGGTCTACAACGTCACGCCCTACGCCAAGTTTCACCCGGGCGGCATCCCGGAGCTGATGCGCGGCGCGGCGCGCGACGGCACACGGCTGTTTGGTGAGGTGCATCCCTGGGTGAACTACGAGAATATGCTGACGGCCTGTCTGGTCGGCCTGCTCGTCGATGAGCCCGCGGCGGGCGCTGAGCCGCAGAGCGAGATGGAAGCGATGGACTAGCATTCTGGCGTTTCTGCCATGCATACAACTTCGGCGTTTGGTTAGAACTTGAAAATTATTCGTGTTACGCGGCTAGCAGTTTCATTTAGAATAGACGAGATACCCTCCAGTAACAGAACCGTGTTCCTCTTCATTATTTAAGGCAAATATGTATGCGATTCATTGCGCTTTTTGTATAATACATTATTGACCACAGCGCTACTTTGCAAACAGCATTTCCCCTCAGCGTCTCTTTCCAAACCTAAACTTGAGGTCGTCATCACTGTCGTCTTCACTATCGTCGACCTGAATTGGCTGTGGCGGCGGTCGCTGCCGCTTCGACGACTGACCAGAGAGCGTGTTTGCAGCCGCTCTCTTGCCCAAGCTCTGCGATGTCTGCGCCGAGGACTGGCTGCGCGTGCCTCGGGAGCTAGCCGTGCCCTGCACACCCGTCCGTCTACCGTACGACCCGCGCGGCGGTTGGGAGTCTTCCTCCAGCGGATCTGCGGCGGCATCGTCGTCGTCGTCGTCGCTGTCCCCGTCTTGGTCCGCTGGCGCTTCGCTGGGATTTTGCGCATTTCGGCCGCGCCCGCTAGATAGTTGCGAAATGGGCGGCGGCGACTCGCCTCGTGGCGCCGACTGCAGCCTGCTGCCCGAATTCGTGCGCGACACGGCAGGCTCCTCCTCCAGCCAGTAGTTGTCTCCGACACCGAATTGCTTGCTCTGCACCTCGCCGACGGCAATAATGGTGCGCGCAGGTTGTCTGCCTGCGGCTTCGCCACGGCGACGAAACTTTTTAAAGTTCTTCACGCCGTTCCATTTCGGATCCCAGCGCCCGTCTGCTATATCCTGGTCTCTGGTACGTGTGATGCCTTCTGGTTTGCGCAGCTCTATTTCTTCGACGATATTGAGGCGGCGAATCTCCGCGAGATCGACATCGTCAGGTAACTGCGCGAGGTCTTCTTGCTCAGCTTTTGCGCGGGCATCTTGCTCCTGGCGGTGCCTGGCAGCTTCGGCAAGGATATTAATTTCCCTCTTCTCCTTTTTGATAGGCTTCACCGGTTCGGGTGGAGGCGATTCTGGTGTCTCCGCCGCAAAACCGGCACCCATGGCTGTTCTTTGTCTCTTGAATCTGGCGGCAGCAGGGGCCATCCCTTCCATGAGATCATCCTCCGCTGGCGCAGTCCTCTTTTGCGTGACGTTCGAGCGATCTTCAGCAGGCTGCTCTGGCTCTTGTGATACAAACAAGCCGCCTTCTTCTACGACGCCTTTTGCTAGAGTTGGCTCCGAGCTTGTCGGTTTCACATCGTCCATGTCAATATCTGAACCGTCATCAAATCCCATAAATCGTCGTTTGACTGGTTTCCTTATCCGCGGGCGACGTGTTGTGGGTTCTAACTCAGCTGCCGAGGCAGAGGAGGGCCCAGACGGCTGCGTTGACTGCGGTTGAATGACCGAGGTACCCGATTGCTCTTCCACCTCGAGTGGTCTGCGAAGCATGCTGGCATCCTTAGTCAAAATAGCCTCCAGGAACTCATTTTGTTCAATAGGTCGATGATCGAGTCGCAATGAGACAGTAGTGATAAACTCTGTGTACCATTGTGCGTGATCACCCTTAGTTGGCAAATATCGCACGACAACGGCTCCTTTGCCTTCACTCCCATCATCAAAACTACCAAGGCCTTTTTCTCCAGCAACACCTTTGACGTAGCGAACAAAGTCATCTGATAACGTCTCCCCCGGTTTGACTGTTTCGAGTAAAGCCTTGCCGCCTCCATTTGTGATTGGTGCCAGTAAATTATTGTACTGTGTGGAGTCGTAAAATATGAAAGTGTACCCATCAAACACATCTAGTCGGGCTGTGTCTGGTGTGTAGATAGTATCGGGATGTTCAAATGGCTCGCCACCACGAGGGGGCAGGTGTTTCATAGGATCCGGCCACGACTCGTCGAAATTTTGCTCCAACGCACAAGTCTGTGAGCCATTTCCGTCATCGACGCCGTCTGCAGCTTGTGTCACTGCATCAAGAAAAGACTCTGTGACAATGAACTTGCCATTGATCAGAGCCTGGAGACCTTTGGCAGTGTTGCGCTTCTTGGCTACCACATGCGTCGTGAAGTCTATGTTGTAATCGATAAGCAGCTTGATGTCGAGCTGCTCGAATCGGGATCGAAGGCCATCAATTGGCTTGGCTTGAAGTTCTTTGCTAGAAAATGAAAAGGTAAAGGCGACCGGCATCCAAGTTAGGCTATCGATGCGTGTTAGCGGGCGTGATTGACCAGATGTAGCATGGCAGAAATACCGAAACTTGTTGGGGCACTTTCCCATTGTCATTTCGACATCCTGGCCATTTTCTACAACATATTTTGTGCCCTTCAACCTCTTTCCGTTGACAACAGTACCGATTTTCGTCGCCAGATCCTCAATTGTGAGCTTGGAGCGGCGTGCAGGGTGCAGCGCATCGCCATCCCCAACAGCATCGACCGCAATCGTCAAATGTTTGCGTGAAATCGTATTGTGCGAGATCGCAAGCTGACCGGCTGTCGAAATGTCATTAGACACTAGTCGTGAGTCAAATTAAAACGGTCCTAACGTACCTTCAGCCACTGTGCGCCCAAACAAATACGTCTTTCCTGGTCGTAGCCATAGTCGGCGGCCTGGTCACTGTGGGTTAGCTGACAGATGTCATTTGAGCGACTTGCAATGGTTTGCATACCTTGAAAGGCCTCCTCATTCTCTAGCAGCCACATTGCGATGACTCAGTAAGCACAGGCGCCGTCCGATTCAACGGGCACCATGACGTTGTGACGAGATGCGTGAACCTTTTTGCGGGGACGCGATGGCGCGTTGAGTCGCTCGGCGCACGACGCCAATTCACGTGGGTTGGTGCCTGGCCACTTACATTTCACCACACAACGAGATGTATGCATATGCATCTGTGCGTGGATTCATGTAATAATCTGCATTACAGGGTTTTTCATTGCGCAAAAATTAGATAATGCTTTATTCGGCATGGGGCTTGCCGCGCTGTCATTCCGTGGTCCGCGCAACTTTGCATCGAAACGGGCACACCCGTCTGGGATCTGCCCCTGCTCATCCCATGAGGGAATCCACCTCGCCTGCATGCAAGTTGAAATCTCCGCTTGAAAATTTTTCTCTGGACGTGAGACATTGGAATGTTTTGCCAGGCCCTGTCCGAAGCCTCACCAACAATTACTCGAGGGGCCTGCAAAGGCCGGGCAGTGGAACCCGACAAGGAGAGGGCGTGTGCATTAGGACGGGGCCGGGCCACGAGCTCCGCACGCGAAGCAAATATGTCAGTATCTTGAGCGATGAAATGCAGCCAAACGACGACCGTCGTCAGGAGAGTGGATAACAGCTTGCAAGGTCCAAGTTCCATTGTTGTGTATCTCGGCTATTGCTGGACGCCCTAGCCCCTACAGACAGATGCGGCTTTTGGTCCGAAGATACCATGGAAACAAGTTCACATTACGAGTAATGGTCTTCATTACTCAGTTGCGGCCTGCGGGCATCAGCCTGTCTGATTTGGGCCACCCCCGATGCTGATCAGTTCTATCAATATTGAACCACGACCTGCCCAAGGCAGTGGATTGAGCCAAGAGTATCGTTTGATGATGATGAATGATTCTATGATTAACCTAATTTAATGATATATACCGAAGTGATTGCAGTATCAGCCACTATCTGCTGCTTGCATATGCTGAATGTATAATTCCCAGGAACGCCATTTGCCCAAGTCAAGATTCCTTCATTTCTTCTTCGAATCACTGACACCAAACGCGAAAACAGTAATGATTTGGCACTGTATCTGTCTATGCTAGCTCAACGGGGTCTTGATGGGCTTGAGGTCGCGGCTGGGCGTGCTGTGGGTGGGGTGAAGCTGCATCCATCTCGCTCGGCTGGTAACTTGAGCCCATCTGGCCATGGGCAGAGAAAGGCGAGCCAACCGAGCTGGGCTGGTACATGGGGTCATTGGCAGGCTGGTTTGGGTATTTCCCGGGAGCCGGTGCGTGATATTCTTGCTGAGGGCCTGATTTCTTCTTGCGGTACAAGAGGAAGGCACCCAGAGCGAGAAGCGCAACACCAGCAATGCTTCCGACTACAATACCAGCAATCGCGCCTCCAGACAGGCCGCTGTGGCTTGACGAGCTTTCCGCCGATGGTGTTCCCTGGTTGTCGGTGTCGCTCGCGTTTTGGCCGGGAGTAGGAATGCTTGTGGCAGTAGATCCGGGTGCGACCTACGAATAATGATGTCAGCGCGATCATGTAAGGCTGAAAAGATCGGAGTATTTCATCACATACCGAGAGAAATTTGATTCCCCATGCCTCGATGCCTTCCTTGGTAGAAGGTGTACGGGTAACTGGCTCTTCAGTGGCCGGAGTAACGCCTAGATCGGTAACGACACCAGTCCAGACGATGCCACCCGCCGCCGCGGTCGCATGGCAACCGTATTGATTGTCCTTGCACATGAAAGAGAACGCATCACCAGTCACACTGGTTTTGTCAGTATAATGTTTCCGCCTGTCGACACGCATTGGATCCTTACCTGGGGCAGCACGTTACTGTACTGACAGATGCCGATTCGCCTGGCTTCGCCGATCCCGCCGTCGCGCATGCTTTCGTATATCCAGCAGGACATCCGTCCCCGTCGGTAAGGTACGGGAGGTTGATTGTGAATGAAGGCGGAAAGCAACTGCCCGATGGCGTGTTTCCGGTAAAAACAGGCGTCGGCGTGCCGTACATGTTACTGAAAAAGCGATCTGTGCCCTCATTGTAGAGAACTCGGTAGTAATTGGTGCTCGCAAAACATGATGTCGGCGCTGTCCATGTCGATGGAAAGCTGTGCAGAGGAGGCAGCGTTGAAGTGGTCGCGGACTTGGTAGTCGCTGGCTTCGAGGTCCCCGTAGATTTAGAAGACATCGTCTTTGGTTGTCTTGAGCGACCTTGATGAAACCGATCGTCGTCGTCTCTATGTCCCAAAGCAATTATAGCTAATACCAACGTCTGAATTTGTTTCGTCAGAGGTGAAATTGTACAGGAGAAGATAGAAGTGGGAGCGAGCACAGTATTTGTCACATGTACGGAGTACTATCGGAAGAATTGGAGATAGTTTATGTCCCAAAAAGGCAGGGGCCGGTTAACTAGCAAAGTACTTCGTGTCATGCATCCGCTACCAAGATGATCGTCTCCAGTTCCACGTCGTTGAACATGGGTAGTGGACTTTGGCTGCGACTGCGGCTTCGAGCTGGGGCAGCGCTGTTTTAGAGATGTCACTTCTAAACACGGACATTTTCAAATGTCACCGACCCTCCGATTAACTGCTTTTCTTGATGGTTCTCAGAAAAACGTACTTCTCTACGCTGTGATTTCTCTGTCAGGAGAAACAAGCCTTGCGCGGCGTACACTTCCCGTCAGCATGTTGAACGAATTTCCACTTTTTGCGGCGGCGCCGCAGCGGCAACTTGGGGCTTGTCAAGCCTTAAATCCTGGCTCGTGGCAATAAGGATAGACTTTTCTCCAGAAAATTTCGGCGCCATATGCAGCTCATTGGTCGCTAGCGAACGCCAAAGTCTCACCATAAATGGGCCAAGCTGCCAGCACTGTGATGAACAACATTTGTTCCCAGTTTTGGCTGCGCCCTGTTGATTTCTAAGGCGACAGGTCCAGTCCAATTTTAGAAAACTTATTAGCGTATTGTTAGGCACCCAAGGCTGAACTAATGTGCCTTATCCCCCGTTCAGAACCTGCTGTTATCTCCGGGCGCGAAACTGTCGCGCGAGTCTTTGCCAAACCCACATAGTACCTCTATTATTCTTTCCAGTATAATTCTAAAAGAAATATAAGCAACAGGCGTTTGCTGCTATTGAATTTGACGTTTGACGACCAAGCTCTAAAAAGCTGGACACGCGGAGCGAAGATCAAATGGGCAAGCCACAGTGGCTATGCCCCAATAAGTCGTCACTTTCTGGTTTTGTTAATCATAACCATCAATCATGTTGCACTTCTAAAACGCTAAAATCCATCACTGCTCAAGAAAACTTCTTCCAAGCTTGAAAGAGTGATTAAAGGGCGTCTCATCATCTCTGAAGCTGCATTCAACTCAACTGAGCGCGATCTCGTAATTGAATATATGTGCATTCTTGTAGCTATGTACCCACACCTCATAATAAATAGTCGGTGAAATATATACATGGAATTTTTCATAATTGACATGAAACATACAATCTGACTGCTAAACCCCGACACCGTCAAACGTTTAGTTGGTATCAAAGTGGTACAGGGTCTCATCGACAATCTCGTATGAGAGGTCGATGTGACCGTTCTGGCAAGCCAACGGGGACAGCTTGCTGAGAGCCGAGTAGGAGAAGTCAAGGCCAGCAGCACCGTTGGGGTTCCACTGGGAGTCACTGCCGTGGGCACAACGCTCGCAACCGTCACCGATGAAGAAGGGGATGTTCGACTTCACACCGTTTACAGTGACGATGACACGCTTGCCGCAGTACTTGGCACGGCCCTCGGCGGTCTTGAGAGGAAGGTTGCTCATGGCGACAAGGTTGTTGGAGTTGACGTCGTTGAGAGACTTGGCGGTGGACCAGTTGCACATAACAGAGCCCATGTTCTGGTTGTTGAAGTCGGCACCGCAGGCTTGACGCTGCTGGATGTCATAGTAATAGGTACCGAAACCCTTGCCCTTGAAGATGGTGTTGGCGGCCGAGGCGCTGGTGGCGAGAGCAAGAGCTCCAAGAGCACTGATGGTGACCTGCATTATGATGGAGTTGGGGAGAAGAAAGAAATTGTTTTTAGTAGATATCTAGGTTTTGCTGAAGATATTCCAAGGAGTCCTTCAAGACAAGGAGCTTGAGAGTATGGCTGCCTTTTATACTGCGAACTTGTTCACCGTCTCAACGACGGCAAAGTAAGGGGAGCCGGAGGTCCGGCATTGCGCGACATGTATTATTCGGCCCGGTCATCCTTTGCCGGTAATGGTAGCTCAATGCGCCGTGTTGAAGCCCATGATGTGCTGCGCAGGTGCTGTATGGTGGTGTCAGGCACGACGCATACGCTTTAGTAGGGTTTCATCAAAGGAATAGTCCCCATCTTGGCAGGGCTAGATGCATAGAAAACGCAGGAACTGGAGTCGAGAAACTCCATTTTTGCCTCGAAATGGGTGGCCCCGAATCTCAATTGGTCTTGTGCAGAATCAGCACCAGTACCCATTTGGGTAGGTGGCTAAGGCAAAGCGTGGTAATTGGAGGGGCAGCCCAAATTTCTCCGGTCAGCAGCAACGTTACGGGATGACTTGAACCGTAAGGGTCCGTTTTCTCGATAAAAGTGTATATCAATAACGCTAGTGGTGGCCCTCTAAATCATGTGTGGTGGGATATTTATGTCGTTTCTTTGATGCCCCAGCTGTTCATGATCAATTATCTTCGGCGAATATCGGCAAAAACACCTTGCTGAAGTAGTCGATTCTCAGACTTGACCCCTTATAAGGCGGAACAAAAACTAGAACGATCTCTGCCGCAGCCAAACGTCATGGTAGCGAGGTCATTCATGTATGCCAATGTAAAGGAGTTCCTGCACTGTTGAAGGATCGCACTCACGTGGCTGGAAACGGAGAAGATCAACAAGTTCTGATTCCTTCGATAAGAAATGGCCGCAAATGCTGTAAGCCGCGGGAAAAGGCGGTATCCTCAAAACGGTGCGGTAATAAAAGGAAGGACCCTTCAACTTCTCCTATTTCTATTGGCGGAATACAGAAACGGGTAGGGACCGGGCATCCAAGTTCGCGCATCTCTATGGGTTAACATCAGCCTTCACCGCATCTGATCAGACCCTTTAGATCATCCAGGTGTGCCGCAGGTTGATGAATAATATATCAACGGCATTTTAGGTTTTGCGCCAGCGTGCAGCTATCTTTCCCCGCACATTTGCTAAGCCGTCATCTATTCGACTACCCATCGTGAATCTCGATATCTACATCCCGGCGCCTGACCCAATCTGGAAGGTATATCGCGGTAGCGATCCTGCATCCATACAGCGCTGCACGGGCGCGCATCTTAGTGCAAGGAAGAAAACCGAAGATAAGACTTGAAGATTATTACATCTCATTATTAACAGACTCAATGTCTGCCAGATATAAATATTAATTAGCCGAGCTTGGATATCTACATGAACCTGCCCAAGAAATGTGGTACTTCGAGGGTAAGCTTATCTCGTCCGAAGCATTAAAATAAAGTAACAAACTCCGCAAAGGATGGGTCAGAAAACATCAGTTGCAAACAGTTTAGGTATCATAGGTTCGTCCATCCTTCTTTCCGCTGAACATTCGCATAAGCCAGGCAACAAACAATTACAGATATACTGCGTAGCAGGTCGAGCTTCGAATCAAGACCTTACTAGCGCGTGTTCGCATATCACAAACGTATTGAGCCATCTAGGCCTGGTGCTCGGCGCTCTTCTGCTTGCGCAGCTCCTGGGCATGATCGGACCAGGGGAAGTGGATAACAGGAACCTGGAAGAAAGAGTTGCTGCAGAGCTGGTTAGCATGCGAGTCAATTCACAAGTGTGATTGAAGAAGACTTACGAGCTGTCCTGAATACCGGCGAGTGCGTTGTACCAGGCAAGGAAGGCAGCGAGGAAACCAAAGAGACCACCGGTCTTTTGCAGGGCAAGAGCAGCTGTGGTGTTTCCCATGTTGGTAGCCATCTGCTCGGAAGCAAGGAACAGGAAAGCCAAATCAAGAGTGAAGAACAGCAAGAAGAGAGCCAGAGTCGAACGAAGGGTGCAGAGAACCAGGAGAGTGGTGAAGATGAACCAGCCGAACAGGTAAAATCCCAGAACGTTGGCGGTCTGAGGTTTGGTGTACTCGTCAAGGACGTGGAAACCAGGGGTGAGGATAATGGCGTAGGAGAGCCAGAAACCACCGTACGAAGACAGAGCAGTAGCACCGAAAGTGTTGCCAGTGGCCATTTCCCTGTATCGGAATAGTTAGTAAACTGTGCCAAGCAGTAATTGCGTGGCGGTCAGCTGTAGAAACTTACCACATGCCAGCAAGAAGCTGGACGAGACCACCATAGCCGAAAGCCAGAGACAGGACAATGTTGGGGGCAGCGGTATCACGAGTGTGCATGTTCAGGGCGGACAGGACAAATGTGGTCAGAGCGAAGGCAGAGAGACCCAGAGGAGCAGGGTTAGCGAGCTTGCGGTGCTCGTACGGCTGCCAGCTGCCGACTTGCATGGCACCACCATCGGCGTAGGCCTCTTGGCCCTCGATCATGGTTCGGTAGTTCGGGCGCATGAAGCGCGAGTGGTGACCGGCGCCATTGGGGGCGATATCCTTCTCAGCAGCGCTGGCAACAGCGGGTTGGACTTCGGGTGCGGACATGATGTGTGTATTTGTTGTGAAGACGGGGATTGAGTGTAGAAGTGGTGTTCAGTCAACAAAGACGACAGAATGGGATGGCAAGTCGGGCTTTCTAAGCGTATTCCGGAAACACCAGGTAATGGAGTCTGAGCAAGAAGGAAGCAAAGCAGAGGTTGAGGGGTGGGGGAGGGCATCGCCTCTTATAAGCTATTCTGCGTGAGGAGGCGGCCCCCAGCGGCCCAGCCTGGCCGTCTATGCGCCGGACATTCATCCAATAGCCATATCCGAGTCACCCCAACGGCAGAGAACCCCAAAAATCTGAGCTGGGGCAAGGTCCGGAAGGAGGAACACGCAGAGATACATAGCAACACAAGCTGGGCCTGTCGCATTACGGGGCCGGCACAAGCTATGTGGAATGGAGCTAAGATGGGGGGGTGTGCGGTGATGCGGAAGCCGGGGTGGCGGGGGGTGAAGTGTATACTCTAGCCCACAGTGATACAAAAGCATGGCCACAAAAGCCCTGAAGCCGGTTCTGTTCCGCTGCAATTTGCGCGAGAGCTGAAAATTGGTCGAGTAGCCAGACTATTATCAGAGCTGAGGAGAAGGGTTACGGCAGGCCTTCCTCGAATATCTGGTATTGGTATCGTGTCACGGAACTGCAGTCACAAAAGTTAAATGCAAACAAATGGTAAACAGGCGTGCCAATGCCCTCCCTCCAAGACGCTACTCGGTACTGGCTGCGACACTGTGACGCCAACGACACCAGCTTCATGACGATCTACCTCTTGGCTGCAAAACGCATACACGCTGCAACCACAATCAGGTACTAGTCAAATTTGGGAAGCCAGAGAGGACAGCTCGCTCACCATTAAAATGCGCCCATCCTACCAAAGTCAGAAACCGTCCTCTCGCCCGTACCCTGAACCCAAATTTTGCGATGGCGGACAACGCAACGAAAAAAAAAACAGTTGGGTGGGCAATACCGCCCCTGCATCGGCCAGGGTCCTCTGTTTGGGAACAATAAAAACTGAACGATCATCGTCTCGGAGGAAAGCCCGCATAGGATAGAATACCACCCTGGCTCCTCTGCGGGGAGCGTCGAGACCGCTCGGGTTTTGCAGCGGCGCCATGTTCATGCTGCACGCATCTTCCAATAGCGAATCGCGCTGGCTAGCGTTGCAGGACCCGGTGCTGCGTGGACGATCCTGTGTCCCATTGGGAAAGCTACCCTCTGGGGCCGACGCCACGACAATAGTTACCGACTCGTGTAGCGAGTAATCTTTATTGCCGAAAAGCGGACCGGCCAAACGGAATAATGAATTGTAAACGAGAGAGTGGGAAATGACCTGACCAGCGGTTCGTTTACCCAAGCATTGGTCATGTAATGGAGAAATCATGCCAATATCATATCATTCACCATCATACAGCTTCAGCTGGGCGAAGAACCATTGCGCCCGCCACTACGGTCGCGCGTCCCGAATAATGCTACTACGATGAAATTAAACGGGGAGGATTTTACAGTATGCGAGTCTCGAGAAATCGCGTCGACAGCCGATACAGAGTACCGCCGGACAGAAGCATACAGTAACGGGCTGTTAAAGTGCAATTGGCTTCGAGTCTAGTCATTTCACACTTTGGTCATGGCAGAATGCGACAGAGGGCTTGGCAAAGTCGCCAAGGCATCGGGAATAGATTGCTTGGCTGACGCCACCAACCGACCGTCCACTGACGAGAAAAAGGTGCGTATGCCCGAAATATCGTTGGGTAAGCGCCTCCTCACGACCTCGGTTTTGCAACCCTCGAGGTGAAGCTTCCCCGATTCTACCAGCTTGTCGCATCAGAATTGAAAGCCAGCAGCTTTGCGACGTCTACCGCCGCTTGGCCGAGCACCGGGTGATGAAGACGATGCGATCCGCCGACCGAGACTTTGTTGCTCAATTGCGCGAGCGGCATGAACTTATCCGGCCGAAACTTACGGACGACGCGTGCGATTCGATGTTTGAGCGGGCGCCAAGCGAAAGCGTTGATGCTGCTCCAGTTTCTTAGCAAATATGGGGAGGAAAAAACAAAACTCAGACGTTATCCCTTGGGGCTCGACATCCGGTACTGGTTGATCTATGAGACCGTTTCTCATCTGTGCTGTGCCTCCCTTGAAATTGTTTGACCCCTCGCTACTGGCCGGTGCGCGACGACGGGCGAAAGACCCTCAGTTGTAAAATGCGTGTCTTGAATTGCGAGGCCGCAGCCCATGTCTGGACATGCGCCAGGAGCCGCGGATTCGTGTGACTTTTTAATTTGCGTCTGACTGAGACAACATGCTCTGCATGTCTTCGAAAAATATGGCAGCTTTCCGACAAACCCCAATCCTTCCTATTCGCACCTTTTAGAACATCACGATCCGTCCCCCAAAAGCCCGAAATTCCGACCACAGCCCCAAGCCATCGCGTGAGTCCTGGGTATCCCCGAAGCTCTCATTTGGCTTTGTGGGGAAGCCATTTGTCTAGCTCCGTTTCGTCATCCATTCAGCAGGATCGTCCGGCAGAGCTCTGTGCCGTGGGGCGAAACCGCTCTTCGTTGGTGTGGCGCTGGTAGTAACTCCAAGAGCCTGAGAAACTAAACTCGTTAACTCGCAATGGCACTTTCTTTTGGGGTAACTAGCGGCTTGATAGCTTGCACTAGCTCTCCGCGCTCACTGGGATTACATCACTCGCGATCTCAGAAATCAAATCATCGTACTGGGGGTTTGCTGGCCCGTCTCCTCTTTCAATTGCCATTTCAAAGGGGCAACCAAAGGAGCTGAGCTTTGCATTTGCAATCCAGCCGCAGCAACAGGGACCCAGTAAATGACTGCAGGGCTTTGGGAAGTGGTGCAGCTACCGCCTTTTCACCATAGCGCAAGTTGAGCGCAGCAGCTTCTTTCCAGGGGGCATACAATGACTGGAGTAGTAGAATACAACGTCCAAGTATCGAGCTTGTCCCAAAGGGAAAGGTTTTTGAGAGCATAAGTTGCATCGGAGTACGGATACTATCCTCCAGATTAGGCACAGCACAGAGAAGCGCTTGCAATTTGTCCCAACAGGGATGCGTCCACTTCTCCACACCAGCTTCTCTTTGCTCCATCTTGGTCGGACGAGCGGCGCATGTCACTGACTGCCCTGTGACGGATTCATCTTGTCCACTGAGCACGAGCCAAAGAGGCTCAACGATTAACCTTTTTTCGAGTCATGCAGCAGAAACACGAATCTCCCTTCTCCTTCCGTGCGTTCCCATTGTCTAATAGGCTTCCGGCAGTGCGGTGGACTGCCGAAGGATCTGTACGGCTGCAGGCCCTGATCCGCTAAACAGCCCACCGCCGCCTGAGCGAGCTCTGCATGCCTGCGTTTTCAACTGCAGCCTGCCTGCAGCAGTAGACATCACGGGAACCAGATTTCAGCAAGCTAATGCGCCATCTGCTGCCGTCGCCTTGTCCCCCTGTCGTTGATTGTCGGACTGCTCCATCCATCCGCCCACAGCCACTCGTTGATCTGAAATCCGTTGCGTAAAGATTGGAGCCTACAGTATCACTGGGCGGGGTTCCAACGCCAATACTATTTCCATCATTGATAGGAGATGGAGAGTCAGAGACGACGAAAAAAAAAAACCCTGCACCCTGGCTTGCTCGATGGCCAAACCTGGGGGTCTGTCAGGCTACGGTGCGGAGCCGCGGGGGTATGGAGAGTTCCGTGGCCCCAGACTGGGGTAGGGCGCTTTGATTCCGACGTGACATCAATTCCGCACCATCAATCTTCGTTTTTTTTCTTGCAGAGCGAAACACTCTGCGATGTAGTCCAGCTCTAAGCGAGAGGAAAGAGTCTATCAGTAGAGCTTCCAGTAATTACATCAATATACTGCAATGCGAGCAGAATCTTGGCGTCGCTGTCCAATGGCGTCATCAGCCGCCTCTGTTTAGTCCAACAGTTGCTGTCACCATCAGAGCGCGCTACGCAAGCAACTTTACCCATCCTGCCGGTACTCACGCATGTACGCAAGCTGGCTAGACTGGTCTGCCAGTATGCTTGCATGATCAGCATCAAAGGGCCTGCTGGGTGTTCAAGCCGAGCTGTTTCCAGCCCGTCATATCGAACAGCGGCTCTGTGCCTTAACATTCCTACCATGGCACAGCTGACCTCTCGCCCTTCCTTTTTGCACAGCTAGTTCCGACTAGCCTTAGAGCCCACTGGTCTATTCTCTCAAGCACCACGGTAATGAGCAATACTCTCAGAGCTGTGGCCAAGAGGCGCCAGTCCGAACGCTAAATTATAAACAGGACAAAATGCCATCATATCCTGTTAGGTTGGGAAGATGGCGGGGGGCGTGTCCGTAGAGCGAGCTAGTGCGTGGCTACGATGCACCAATGTCGCAGCCGTCCAGAGGAGCCGAGTCGTCTTTGGTTTGAATGAGAGGCGCTAGCAGTGGTTCCCTCATTTCGCCTACCCAGCAGCGAATCTTGAGCAGCACTTCTTCCATTCATCCGAACGCTTTACAGCTGTCCGTGCTTCAGCACGCTAGTCATTACCCCAGATTGCCACACGCGGAGAAATGTGTCTGGCTGGCCAGAGCCGGGGCGCGTGCAAAAGCGGCTCGTACTCGCACTTTTTTCCCGTTGTGACCTGCCCTGATGAACGGTACTTGGTGTAGTTCACCATGTGCATCGCGACACAGGACTCGATTCGTCGTCCTAAAGCGCACCATAATTGTCGAAAAGTTGCACATTCTATTGATGTACAATACGGCGTCTTATTTCTGGTCTCGTGGCTCTATTTCGTTTGGGAATGGACCAGACTTACGACCAATTTGCAGCAGCTGCGAACGCAATCGATCAAAACCGGCTGCGAGACATAGAGGCCGAGTAGAAATGGTTCGGAAGCGTAATAAATCTCATTAAAATAGACGTACTATCTCAACTAAGGATTATCAAATACTAATCCCATGCTTGGCTCCTGTGGTAAGAGGCTAGACCAAGCAATTGCAGCCCAGCTGAAGATGCTCCGCTAAGATTTGAATAACCTTTCCACCAGACCAATATTTCTGTGGCAACCACCTAATTATTAAAGATATACCCAGTAGGCTGTTAGAGCCCCTCATCACTTAGTCTGACGCCTGCCAGTCTCGGACTGCACACCCCTCACTCGGCGTCCGTCAACGGAACTGGGCGGACGTTGGGCTGGCGCTGCTCCAGGGCTAGTAATTTCGCCAAGGTTCTATCCTTAGAGATAGATCGGCTCTCTTCTTGCCAGATATAAACCGATATAGCCCAGGTACCACCGCAGTAGTCGGCGCTCTCGCCTTGGCACTTTGTCGAACAGGCGGCAGCTGGTAGCGGTTGCGCGTTTTTGGCCATTGAGTGCCCACACCAACATTCTTTCCCATCTTCTGTACCTGCATTGGTAAACCCCTTTGACTGACAGTATTCCATGCATTGTTTATTGGAGACATCTCCCCGAAAGAAGCCCATCGAGTCATTTCCTTCTATGACTCTTTCCGGTGTATCCCTAAAACAGCCTAAATACTTCCAGTTCCGAGAGACTGAAGAGTAAAAGTTCGTTTTAGGCAATCTATAAGTAGAATCATAAGAATCTGATGATTGGCTGGATTCGTCGATCTGCTTTGAGTAGGCGGGTATCTGGTACTGAGCCGGGGTTGGCGCAGTCGGTGGAAGCTCCTGGCCCGGGTCGCATGTTGTTGTTGAACTCTGCGTACCACTAGTTTCAATCGTCCCATACGCGCTAATCTTGGAGGTCGCTTGCTCTGTTTTTACAGATTCGCGGCTGCCTTGGAGAGAGGTATACGCCGGAGGCGCCTCGCTGGAACATGAGCAAACCGGGCAAACCGGGGTTGGAGAGACTGCAGCGCTTGCTGATTGGGCTGCTAATTCACATTAGCCTTCATCATATAATTTTGTGGAAATGAAATACAGACCTGAATATGCAGGAGGTAGAGTCGATGTACAGCTGGCCTGGACATGCTGGTTTTGAGATTGACTCAGTGATGCTGACGCAGAAACCCCAGGTGCGGTTTTCTCATATTGTGGTGGCAAGTTTGAAATAGAAAAAGAAGGGAAGCTGTATCCAGTCGATGACGGCATTGTCATTACACTCCAACTCGTGGCGCTTGTCGACTGTTCGGCGGTGTACTCTGCAGGGTTTTGTGTTGCCGCCGCAGGCGAATCAGCGTTGGCACAGTTGCACGGAATGATGATTCGATATGTGGTGCTCAATATCAGTTTCGAAATTGTGCAGAGTGGAAGCATCAAGTGGCTTGCAGCAGCACACATCAAGCCTGCCAGTTGGTTTAAGCAATCGTGAAGCTCCGTGGCAGCCAAGTATGTTTCGGAGTTGATTATTTCACTCACAAACTGTCCCCCATGAAAGACAATCTTCGCCATGATCCCATTGATGTCTTGGCGATCAGCAATAACTGGTTGCTGAACAGGTGTTCCCAAAGCCGCTGCCAACGCAGGCAAGATCAACGGTAGCGCGTCTGCGGTAGAAACGGACAGATGACCTGTAATGCTAGTTACAATAGAGGTGATATCGATATTGGCGAAAGAGGTTGCGCCAAGGATTGTATCGAGCAGTTTTGCAGCAGCACCAGAGTCAATGACGCAGACCTGGTCAACAGTCTTTGACAGAAGGCTGAGAAGTGATGGGTCGCCCGCCCATATAAGAGAATTTGTCAGATATTCGTCGTTGTGGCGTGCTTCTAGCGTCTTGTCGGCATTCGTATCCTGAGATGGTGCCTTTTCACTGGCCATTGCCTTTCGAAATGCCTCAGATAATACTGCCAGAAGATCAGAAGCGGATGCTACAGGCGGCTGAGATACAGTGGCAGAAATTGGCAATGTAGCTTGCGGGTAATCGACCTGAAAGTGTGACATGACTTTGGTGAAGCCTCCGAGCAAATCGAGTGGTCTTTCAAGCGTAGCCGTACTTGACATAGTGGTAACGCCGTTTTTCCGGTCTAAGAGAATTGCCTGCAAAGATTTTCTATTAGTCTCTCCAGCTAATTACAGGATTTGGGGGGCAGGTGCTGAGCCACGGTGTGTCAAATTCATACCTTGGTCTCGCTTGCAGGAATGTCTTCAGTTTGAAGAGAACGTTTTGTCGGGGCAATGGTGACCACAGCCTTGGTGAAGATATTGATGATGAATGAAGCACCACATGCCGCAAATAGAAGAGTTAGTAGTCCTCCAAGGAGGATGTTGCGCCGCCCATGAGTGCGTGGAAAGATTCGTGTCGGCCATTTCCGACCGACGCTGTGCTGCAGTGGTAGAGTCATGGCGAGATTCGGTTGTGTTGGTTTATAAGATACGATCCAAGAAGAAGTCCAAAATCGATCCCAAAAAAAAAAGCGTAACTTGTTTGAGCTGTGGTAGAAGCTGAGTGAAGAAGGGTGCGAAATGGTGGCGGCGTTTGGTCCGGACATCTCTCGCTTCTCAGGAGCGGAAGGAGACGTCGGTCTGCCCGTATCTCCATCCTTGCCGATTATAGAGCGGCACTTGTCTCGTCTATTTCCTGATCTTTTGCATCCTGGTTTTTCTTTTTCCGAACCTGCGAATTTTAAGATATATTTCAGCTGCATTTACTGCACGTCCATGAACCGGGTCATGCATCAGCAAGTAGAGGTCCATATGCCCATCTAAATTATATATAAAATCTAAAAATAAATAGAAAACCATTTATTGCTTGCAAAAAAATTGACGAGTTTAAAACAATTTATTTCCTGTGGCATCGTTAACAATAGCATATTATGAAGCCGTCGCGAAGTACGGAGGTACTTGGCAGTGGGGTCCTGAGGGGCGAATGGCAGCCAGTGGGCCAGTGCCAGCGCGAGCCCAGCGACCCCAAAAAAATTTCGAGGCTAGAGATTAGATAGGCAAGGCCAAGATTTTTTTTTCTTCAACCAGCAGAACTCGGTCGCGATACAACTTCTACACACTTTTGCAAATTGCACAGCTGTAGACGCACGAACGCGAAAATGACGACCGTGGATATTCACCGCTGTCGTTTCGTGCCATACAAGCCGTCCGCAATCAACGCTGTTGCGTTTTCGCACCATCGAGCGAGAGACAACAAGCACGCTGGTGTTGTCCGACTGGCGGTTGGCAGAGCCAATGGCGACATTGAAATCTGGAACACTGCCGTGGGAGTCTGGCATCAGGAGCTTGTCATCCGTGGTGGCAAGGACCGCAGCATAGATGGCCTCGTTTGGGTCAACGAGCCAGACCAGGATCTCGGCGAAGGACGCATCCTAATCGGCAGATCCAGACTCTTCAGCATCGGCTATACCTCGACCGTTACCGAATGGGATCTCGAAACTGGAAAGCCCAAGAGACACGCAAGCGGCCAGCATGGCGACATCTGGTGCATCGCTGCTCAACCTTCTTCAATCGACGGCCGAGGAGCGTCTGCGACCGAAACGCAAGGCTCCAACAAACTCGTGGCCGGCACCATGGATGGCGAGCTGGTCATGTATTCTGTTGAAGATGGCGACCTCCGTTTCCAGAGAATCCTTGTCAAATCTCCCACAAAAAAGGCCCAGATGGTCAGCATCATTTTTCAATCGCGCAAAATTGTCATTGTCGGCTGCTCTGACAGCACCATCCGAGCCTACGACATTACCAAAGGACATATGCTACGCCGCATGACCCTCGGATCTGACCTCGTCGGTGGTTCCAAGGATATCATTGTCTGGTCTGTCAAATGTCTGCCCAATGGCAACATTGTATCTGGCGATTCGACCGGTCAGCTCTGCATCTGGGACGGCAAAACCTACACTCAAATGCAAAGACTACAAAGTCATAAGCAAGATGTGCTGAGTCTCGCTATCAGCGCCGACGGGAGCACAATCATGAGTGGCGGTATGGATAGACGGACAGTGCTTTACAAACAGAACTCTGGACCTGGCCAGCGCTGGGGCAAGGTCTGGGGACGCAGATACCATGAGCACGATGTCAAGGCCATGGGCACCTTTGAGAGTGCGCGCGTCAGCGTTGTTGTCTCTGGAGGTCCCGACTCGAATCTTGTCATTGTGCCTCTGAAGGAGATGGGCCGTGAGAACCACAGAACGGTCAGCGGTCTGCCCCAACAACCACCTCTGATCAGCGCAAGCAAAGCCCGCTTCATGGTAAGTTGGTGGGACCGGGAGATTCATCTATGGGTGCTGCAACAGTCTGCATCAGACCTCGCCAAGCTGAACGGTGAAAGCGACTACGACATCAATCAGAACCGAAAATTATTGAAGACAATTGTCGTCAAGGGAGACTCAAACATTTCTTCGGCCAGTATCAATGCAGAAGGCACACTCCTCGTTGCTTCGACATCGTCCGACGTCAAGGCTTTCGCCCTTGACCACTCCAACCCTACAAAGCCCGCCGACGTCACGCTTTCCTCTATCGAGCTACCAGAAAGAATTACCAAGCTTGGCGCAAGTCAGGTGCAAATATCGCCCGACGGGGCTTGGCTGTCTTTCGTACAGGACGGTTCGCGCGTCGCCATTGCCCATATCAAATCCGAATCCAACAGCCACACAATCACGGCGTCGCGTCATCTAAGTCGACTACACCGCTCCATCCCCAAACACATTGCCAACGGCGGTCTGGGCTCGTATGAGAGAAACGTCACCCATGTTGCTTTCAGCCCAGATTCGAAGCTGCTTGCAGTTGCTGACCTAGCTGGCTATATTGACACATGGGTGCTACGTCTGCCCGGAGATGATACAGCCAATGGCCATGTAAACGGAAATGCAGACGACGACGCGTCAGCCTCTGACTCGGATTCATCCGACGACGACGCCGAAAGTACCAGTACAAGTGAAATCGGAGGATGGGTTCGCAACCCTAATGCGAAGCTAATTCCCAAGCTCCCTGCAGCCCCGTCTGTCCTCGCATTCTCGGAAATGGTCCCCGGACAACGAGACACTGAAGACTACACTCTGGCAGCGGTAACATCGTCCTGGAATGTCGTTGCGTTCAATGTGCTCCAAGGATCTATGACTACTTGGTCCCGCCGTCATCCCCGCAAGGCTCTTCCCGGGCCTGTTCAGGACCTGTTGGACTTGGCAAAGGGCGCCTTTTGGCAAGGAACTCGACTCTGGATCTACGGCGTGTCTTTTCTAGTCATGCTTGATCTGAGCCAGGACTTGCCCCTTCAAGACAAGGATTCCGGCAACCAGCTCGTTCAGCAAGGTAACAAGCGCAAACGGACAAACGCTTCCACCGGTGCTGGTGGTCGCATGGAGAAGGAGGGACTCAAACCTCAGCAAATACGAAAATATGCGGCAAACAAGTGGGAGGATGTCGATGTTGACGGCCCTAGCCCCGCCGGTGATAATGACAACGACAGCGACGACGACATGGTTGATGCTGCCGACAGCGAGCTTACGCAACTTCGCAACGCCACGGCTAGTAGTGGAACCAAGTCAGGAGGGGCAGAGGATGAGAACGGACAAAAGAAGTGGTGGATTACATACAAGTATCGCCCTGTGCTTGGAGTGGTTCCTTTCGGCGGTCAAGACGGCTCGCTGGAAGTGGCACTGGTCGAACGTCCCAACTGGGACATAGATATGCAAGATAGCTACTATGCCGGTGAGGAGTGGCAGAGAAGGTAGAACGAGGACTACAACTGGGCGTAAAATCGAGAAATGTCAACTGGATGGCGAGAGACAGAGGGCGCAGACGGCCGTGTCTGAGCCGATACAGCCACCAATGCATGGCAGGGTATGATGCATGCCAGCATGGCGGGCTGTCACATTACAAATACAAGACTTGTACAATGAGATATATTTTGGAATAGAATATATGGCACCTAAATGATATTATGATGTGTTCAAATAGACCAGAGTGTCTAACAGCCTGCAAACTCCTGTTCAGTGTAACATGGGCACAAGCGTTTGTTGTCAGTTTCTGGCTTATAGGGCAAATCTTTTCTACAAAATTGTCAATTTCAGCTTGCTTTCTGTCACTTGACCTAGTTCATTATCCGATGGTGCCACTCTACACGTATGCGTAGGGTGGCTTGACAGCGGAGACTTTCTCGAGGTCACTCGTGAAGACGCACAGCTCGGATTGAAAGTGCAACATAGCACGTAACAAATCAGTTTTATCACATAGCCTCTGTATCCATTGAATCCACTCGGGAAATGTAATTATTCTACGGTAGAACGTCGTACGGAAAGAAGGCTTTGGGAATATCATAAGGGGACCGAGGGGACCGGACAACGCGCGTCCCGAGGCTCGACCCGCTCTGCATCATGAGATGAAAGAGCTTTTTTTCGGGTCATGCAACCCTATTTCCCATATCGATAAAATCCATTCAAACCTACCATTGGTGGGGTTTTACGTATGCTCTCTCGGAAAATGGGCGTGAGTGGCGGATGTACGCAAGACACCTCGTGAGTACATGTGAGACCTGAGCCAGCCTATATCCAACTTTGGGTATTGCTGCCAGAAGAAGCAAGTGCGCTTATTTACTGGAGAGCCTGGTTATTCTTTTTCTAACAAGAAAAATAAAGCTTTGTTGCTGGTGACCTGAGTTCGTGTGGAATAAGCAGACGTCGGGTTGTGGGAGCATTAGCTAGCATGTACAGCGTTGAATAAGCAACGGTCAAAAGTGGCATTCGTGCCCGCGGCCGAGGCGGACAGGGCCTACGGAGCACCACTGTGCATATAAGATTGTGCGTCACTGTCATCATATACTGGCGAGTAGGCTGGGCCGAGAACTGCTGCAAAGACGCCAGCGGAAGCACGCCGAACCTGGGATGCATGTCAGAAGGCTAATCAGAGCGAACGACGCAAGACAGAATTATAATTGTTCCATAAGGCCAGTATGTGCTGACCGGTGGGAATGGGCAAGTTTATGGGTGACGCAGGGTCGAGAAAAAGAAATCAAGCAAGAAAATTCACAGTCGGGTTTGGGATGACGCGGCCTGAGCAAGCTTATGGAGGTTTCCCCCGGCTCCCGGAAGAGCGAAGAAGCGACTGGACCTGACCCGCGCGGGAACGTAGAGCCTTACGCAAACCAAATTTCAGATTTCGGAAGGGGGGAGCGAGAGTTAGATTGAGTTGCGGCGCACCCAGATTCGTTTCAAGTTTTTTTCACCCTCAACTCCAACGGGGTTTGTGGTCGCTCGAGAGATAACACGGAGATGAAGCCGCTGTACTAGCGCGAGAAAAGGTTCGGCGTTGGAGAGCATGTGGGACAGGCGAACGCTACCCAGAGGTCCAGGGGTTGCAGATCTAGTGTGGGCTGGTGGGAAAACCAGGAATTGTCAAACTGGGCACCAGGCAAAAGTTGAATTGCCATGGATTTGCGCATGCAGGCCGGATGGAGGAGTTGCAGCGGTGAATTGCGTGTTCGTGTTGATCTGTCTTTCAAGGGCTATTGCACTCTCACCCTTAAAATAGTGTTAGCGTGGTACTTAATATTTATATTTATTATATTATTCTTATTTGCCTTATTCTTCTTATTTTTCTTATATCTCTTATATTTCGTATTTTCCTTATCTTCTTTATTTTCT